>JARVJO010000165.1:16147332-16179693 GCA_031762555.1 Cynodonichthys magdalenae | reverse complement strand
AGTAAATACCTGGTACGTACCCTGTAAGTAACTGTAAAAACCCTTTAACTTATTGGATACCTAGTAAATACCTGGTAAGTACCCTGTAAGTAACTGTAAAAACCCTTTAACTTATTGGATACCTAGTAAATACCTGGTACGTACCCTGTTAGTAACTGTAAAAACCCTTTAACTTATTGGATACCTAGTAAATACCTGGTACGTACCCTGTAAGTAACTGTAAAAACCCTTTAACTTCTTGGATACCTAGTAAATACCTAGTACGTACCCTGTAAGTAACTGTAATAACCCTTTAACTTCTTGGATACCTAGTAAATACCTGGTACGTACCCTGTAAGTAACCGTAAAAACCCTTTAACTTTTTGGATACATAGTAAATACCTGGTGCGTACCCTGTAAGTAACTGTAAAAACCCTTTAACTTCTTGGAGACCTAGTAAATACCTGGTACGTACCCTGTAAGTAACTGTAAAAACCCTTTTACTTTTTGGATACCTAGTAAATACCTGGTACGTACCCTGTAAGTAACCGTAAAAACCCTTTAACTTATTGGATACCTAGTAAATACCTGGTACGTACCCTGTAAGTAACCGTAAAAACCCTTTAACTTATTGGATACATAGTAAATACCTGGTTTGTACCCTGTAAGTAACTGTAAAAACCCTTTAAGTTTTTGGATACCTAGTAAATACCTGGTTCGTACCCTGTAAGTAACTGGGTAAAACCCTTTAAATTCTTGGATACCTAGTACATAACCTGTCAGATATGTACTGTGTAAGTCCAGGATGCCAGGTTACTTCATAGTTTTTCCTGGTTCCTATATCTGCCAGGTATGCCATTTTAAATTGAACTGACTCGTCACTTTTTGGTGGCAGGTGAAGAAGATTAGAGTTGTTACAGTTGAAGGACTGGTTTTATTAAATTCATAAATCTGATTTAAAACTTTTGTAAACTTTGACAAAAGGACAACAGCCAGCTCTCCTCTTCGTCTGCTGATCTGATGATGTTAGAAAAAGTAAACTAGGGATGAAAACAAAGATAAAGTGCAGATGATGAGTGGGGGAGTGGTGTTTCTGGTCAGAAAGCGAACAGAGAGCGTCTCTCCGTCCATCCTGTCCCTCTGGCTGAGACCCAGGCAGGATGGACTAGGAGCCCGTCCCGTCCCAGGAAAGATGTTTTGTCCAACATGGAGGCGGCGCTGCTCACCCAGCAGGACGGCGATCCCGTCTGCTACACAGTTCAGCTCTACCGGAAACTGTTTATTTACAGTACTGCTGACCTTACACTACACTCAGGTGTGTTACAGAGTTTTGTTTTTTCATCTATACCTGCTGTCTCTCCAGATTCTCGCTTCCTCAGAGGATCTGGAGGCAGGAAGTAGAAACGTGTGAATAAGAGCCTGAAGATGAAGGAGTTTGACAGTTTGAGGAAAATGTTCAGTTTTCTAGTGAGCGGAGAGTGTTGTCAGTGAGGAGGATTCCAGGAAGTGGCGGCTTTCAGCCGCCGTTTCCTGAGAAACATCTTTAAAGTTTCATCAAATCAAATCTGCTTCTGTTGGTGTGACTGACACAGGAAGTGTTGATCCACTCAGATCCTCACTTCCTGTCTCGTCAAAATATAACTTTTATTTCCTTTCTGTTCATTTCCACCATTAATTCTTTCATCCTCGTGCTGTAATTATCCATCCATCATCCATTCATCCATCAATCAGCCATTCACCCATTCATCATCCATCCATCATCCATCCATGTATCCATCATCCATCATCATTTATTCATCATCCATTCATACATCTATTCATACATCCATTCATCCATCCATCCATTCATCCATCATCCATCAATTATCCATCATCCATCAATCAGCCATTCACCCATTCATCATCCATCCATCATCCATCCATTTATCCATCCATCCATCATCATTTATTCATCATCCATTCATACATCTATTCATACATCCATTCATCCATCCATCCATTCATCCATCCATCCATTCATCCATCATCCATCAATTATCCATCATCCATCCATCTATCATTCATCTATCCATCCATTGTCCATCATCCATCAATTATCCATCATCCATCCATCTATCATTCATCTATCCATCCATTGTCCATCCATCCATTTATCCATCCATCCATCATCCATTTATCATCCATCCATCCCTTCATCCATCCATTCATCCATTCATACATCATCATCCATCCTTCCTCCATCATCCATCAATCTATCATCCATTCATCCTTCCTTCATCCATCATCCATTCATCCATCCTTTCTTCCATCCATCATTCATTCATCCATCTATTCATCCATCAACCATCCATCATCCATTCATCCGTCCATCATCCATTTATCCATCTGCCATTCACCCATCCATCTGTCATTCATCCATCCATCATCCACTCATCATCCATCCAATCATCATCCATTTATCCATCATTCATCCATCATTTATCTATCTATTCATCCATCAACCATCCATATCCATCCATCCAACTGTAATTCATCCATCCATTCATCCATCCATCATCCATCCAACCATTATCCATTCATCCATCATTCATCCATCCATCTGTCGTTCATTTATTCATTCATTCATCCATCCATCATCCATCCAACCATCATCTATTCATCCATCATTCATCCATTCATCCTTTCATCCATCATCCATTCATCCATCTGTCGTTCATTCATTCATTCATTCATTCATCCATCCACCATCCATCATTCATCCATTCATTCTTTCATCCATCATCCATTCATCCATCTGTCGTTCATTCATTCATTCATTCATTCATCCATCCACCATCCACCATCCATCATCCATTCATCCATCCATCATCCATCCATGCATCCATCATCCAATTATTCATCCATTCGTCCATCTATCCATTCATCTATCCAACCATCCTTCATCCATTCATCCCTCCATCCTTTCAGTCCTAATCCTTCTTTTTGTGTCTCACCTGCTGTCTTTTAACAGCTGAGTATTAAACTGAGTTTGAGGTTTTTGTGTGATTGTTTGTCATATTGTCAGATGTGTTAAAGCTCAGAATATGTGCTGGCCATGACTCTCAGCTACCACTACACCAAACTTTAGCTGAAAGTATGAAAACCTACTGTTTTTGTGTAGGTTGATGAGCTGCGGCGGCCATCTTGGATCTTGTTGACTCCAAATGGATGTCTGTTGTAGATCCAATCATTACTTTCAGAGAATTTCATTAAAATCCAACAAGTAGCTTATGAGATATTTTGCTAACAGACAGCCAAACAAACAAGTGTTTTCATCATTGCTTACCATCAAATGCAAGCAATACTTTTATTTTTAAAATATTGGATGTACTTTTGTCAGCTTTGGTGATAAATAATGAATAATTCACAAAATGTTAACATTAACTTTGAGTAAAATCAGTTTTTGTTTAACAAAACGTCTAAAATATATCTACTGACTGTGCAACAAATTGCCCCTTGGGGATAATAAAGATTCTTGATTGATTGATTGATAAAAAGATTTAATGAACTTGTTTATGTTTGTTTATTGCTGTCAAGTAAAAAGACACAAAGGTTTTTGACATCTTTAAAAGAAAGGAACAAAAACCTAATGAGCTGAAATGTTTGTTTTGTCACATATCAGAGAAAGACTTTAAAATAAAATAAATGTTAAACTAAAGGACGCTCTGCCCTCTAGTGTTGAATGAGAGAATTACATAAACAAACAAAAACACTATAATAAAGATTCCAGTCATCTTTAAAACATCTTTAACCATCCAAACAAACATTTGAAGTTTTCCCATCTTTTTAATTCAACATCAACATATAAAATCAACCTGTAGTTGAAATGTTCTGGATCTTAACCAGTAAAGGCAAAGGCTTAACCCCAGACTGAAGGTTTAATTAGATTAATGGAAGCACTGGGAGAGGATCTAACAACTATTCTCTATTAGAAAACTGGATCGGCTTTAAAACCAGCTCTGGTTCTTGTTTTGTTACTTTTCCAGAGGCGGAGCTAGACTTTTATATAAAGGGTTTGTTTTAGAAAAACCCTCATGTTGTTATTTGTAAAACTGTTGTTTTTTTGTTGATGCTCTGCGTTCAGGCCGTCCTCACCTCTAAGTTCGTTTGGATCCTTAATGAGATCGCGATGGGTTTACATGTCAGTGTCGATGCCGCTGACTTCTCTCTGAGCGAGAGCATTAGTGCTGCTAAATGCAGTAATACCCATCAGGGCCCGGCCCGGTTCTAAGGACAGGTAGAGCCAGCTGATGAAGAGGAGGGAGGGATCATTTCACTCTTCGGCGCCTCAGACAGAATAACTGATGCACCTCTAGCTTTATTAAAAGATGTTCGCTAAGTTGAAGGGCCTGTTCAAAGGTCCACAGCTACCAGCAGAAACTGAGACCACTGGAGGAGCTCCTGATCCAGGTCCAGCTCCAGGTCCAGCTCCACGTCCAGCTCCAGCTAAGGTAAGATCTGCTGTTAAAGGTTTTAAGATGTTTAATTTAAACGTCTTCAAGACGATGATCAGAAAAATAAATTTAGTTTTGTTCCTATTTGTTCCTCTAAGTCGTTTCTTCTTCACTCGTTTGGTCGATAATTTAAATTAATTTAAACACAAATTTAATCCAGCTGCCGAACTATGAATTTATTAAACTCAGTTCTTTTTTTTAAACACCATTTATGAAATATTAAAATATCTCTGATGTTTTGTTTAAATCAGTGGTTCTGTGTAAAATGTTCTGCAGGAGGAGAAGTCGCCTGATAAAGAAAATGAAGACAAGAAAGAGGAAAAAGCACCAGGTAAAGCAGGGAGCTGCACACTCAGCCAGATGTAATTAAACTTATTTATGTTTATTAAACCAGCACACAGTGCAGTAACTTCACATTTCTGCTCAAATGCATCTATATCAGTTGTTTAATAATTATTAAAAAAAAAGTTCAAAATAAACAAAAAATAAATACTTTAGCAAGATGAAGCACAACAACGTCAGACTTCTTCAGGTCAGACCTGCGTGGTTCTCATATATATTCATATCATGTTGTAGAGACTTATATTAAAATCCTTCATGGTAGAAAGCTTCTCAAAACACAGGATTGTCTTGAAATTCTGGGAACAGAGAGTCTACCTCCCAAAACAAATTGCTGGTGGGGGCTTATGGGTAGCCTGGATGGAAGTCACCTGTGGGCCAGATGTGGCCCGTGGACCTCCAGTTTCCTGTCTCTATAAAAGAAAAGAAAAGATAATATTTATTCACAGCTATTAATCCAGTTTCTGCAGATTTTTACTCATCATGTATTTGACTTCCTGATAATCCCACTTTAGCTCAACATGTCGGTGCAAACAGTCTTCTGTTTTGATGTTTGTTTGTTTTGCATCAGCTCCAGGTCCAGACCCCGCACCCCCAGCTGCCACCCCACCCCCTCCTGCACCGACCCCCTCACCGGCTCCAGCTCCGGCTCCAGCTCCGGCCCCGGCTCCAGCTCCGGCCCCGGCTCCAGCTCCGGCCTCGGCTCCAGCTCCTGCAGCTCCACCTGCAAACCCAGACCAACCTGGACCTGAGGGGTAAGACCTGCACCCAGTTTTTAACTGCTACCCCAGTGTGGGAAAATTAAATGAAAACAGAATGTAGTGATTTAAAAATCTCATAAACCTGTATTTTATTCATGATAAAAGGATGTAAACATATCAATTGTTGAACTTAATAAATGTTTTAAAAGTTAAATCTGGAGCAGCTCTTTTAGAGGCTGAATCAGAAGTAAAGATGGACAACTGACTCAGCACTAATTAAATTAATATAAACGTACAGGAATAATTTTAGAACTGTTTGGTCTGTTATCAGTTCAGAAGCCCACCTCACTGATGGTATGGGGGTGCATTAGTGCCTTTGTTTTAAGCAGCTAACACACTTGGAAACTTCTGAGTTTAAATGTTTGTTTACGTTGTTGTGAACAAAATGAGTTTATGAGATTTGTTTTAGTATGTTTAGAATAAAACAACAATCCCATCTTCACCACCACCACCATCATCGCCATCATTGTGATCAAACACACTACATGTTCCACAGAAAGATCCACGAACCAGTTTGTAATTAATCAGCAGCTGCACTCATTAAGCAGATATCCTGTCAGGAGTGAGACACAGAAAGCTGCAGGTCTTTATCTCCTGCTGCAACATGTGATTAACTGAGGAATGACCTGAAAGTGGATTAAAAGCTTCTCAGCTCTTTCTGCATAAGGAGCTCATCGGGGCTCAGCTTGGACAGATGTGGAGGCAACAGCTAACGGCTAACAGCTAACGGCTAACGGCTAATCCTCTCGACTGTAACATCAGATGTGCTGAAAACGATTCATGACCTACCACCCTGTACTTATACGGTACATATCTGATAGTACAAAGTATGTACCCATGTTGTTACGAAGTATGTACTTGGGTAGTTACAGAGTATGTACCCTGTTTGTTACAGGATATATACCCATGTATTACCAGAGTACATGTTCATATTGTTAAAGGGTACGTACCTGGATATTAACTGGGTATGTTTTCATATAGTTAAAGGATTTTTACCCAGGTCATTACAGGCTATGAATTGGGTGTGTTTAATTTAGTAAAAGGATTTTTCCCCTGCTAGTTAAAGGGTCCATACCCGAGTCATTAAAGGGTACATATAACAGGGTGTTAACTGAATATGTTTTCATGTACTCAAAGTATTTTTACCCAGGTACTTATAGGGTATGTATCCTGGTAGTAACAGAGTATGTACCCGTGTAATTACCAAGAATGTACCTTGGTTGTTACCAGATACACACTAATGTTATAAGTTACATACATACATTATTTACAGGGTATGTATCAGAGTAATTACAGAACACATACCCTATGTAATTAAAGGATACATAAGTATTAACTATGTATGTACCCAAGTAGTTAAATAGATTTTACCTGGTTAGTTACAGGGTACATACTGAGGTAGTTACTGGATAAATACTTGAGTAATTAGCAGATACATATATGGATATTTACTGAGTATGTAGCCAGGTAATTACCAGGAATGTACCAGGGTTGTTGCCAGATATGTACTATTTTTATAAGGTAAATCCTCAGGTAGTTAGTTACAGGTTACTTATGGGATTAATATCTATGTAGATATACGTACGTACCCCAGTAGCATATAAGGTACATACAGAAGCAGTTTTAGGGTAAATTAAAAAGCGACATGTTTTAGCGTAGGTTGAGTCTAACTGCAACTGCAACTTATTTCCGTCAAAAAACAACCTCAGCTTCATGTTTTATCATCTGACTTAGTTCAGAATCCTCCACAGACAGAACAGAACCATCAGAATCATTGTCTTACATTTACTTTAGCTTTGTGAAATGTAGTGTTTGGATTGATGAGTTGTGTCAGGTGTAGTACTGAAGGTTTGCCACTAGAGGGCGAAACAAGAACATCTATGTATATTTAGTCAAACTGTTTCTTTTCAAAACATTTTACTGTGAATAACAGAACACAAAACTGTAATTATAACAAAGAAAAAGATAAAATTCAAGACTTTCCACGAACCCTAAATCATTTTTATGTTCTTTCTACTGACAAAAATCACAATATTGTTAATAAAATAGTTGACTGGAAGTGTTTTTTATTTTTAGACAGGACGATGCTCCTCCTCCGCCGATAGTTATCAACACATACGCCGATCAGCAGCTCAGACTCTGCGCCAAACGAATGAAAGAGCGACTCCAGCTGTACAGGGAGAAGGTGGTCGATCAGCACGCCTCATCACCTGAGATCACCCCTCCTGTCAGTGAGTACCAACAACGCCCTTCATCTTTTCATTGATGCTGTTGGCAAAAAGAAGAATTTATTATGTTTTACTTTCAGCTCCGCTGCTCCCCAAAGACGAATATGCAAAGGTGATAGAAGAGCGAGCTCGGCAGGCCGAGGAGAACCGCATCAAAAAAGAGGAGGCAGACAAGAAGAAAAAAGAAGAACAGGAGAAGAAGAAGAAGGAAGCCGAGCAGAAGAAGCAGGAAGAGGAGGAGAAACGTAAAGAAGAGGAAAAGAAAGTGAAGGTTCCTGTCAAGACCAGGATGATCGCAGTCTGGTGGTCTGTGGTGGACCTGATGTTGAAGCCCATCGAGGACCCCATGGATTCCGTGCTGGGGTCCACCATCGACCCCTTCACGGATCGGCGCTACATCGCCTGGCTGAGTTTGGTGACGGTGGCCTTCAACTACAACGTGTGGTTCGTCACGGCCAGGATGTGCTTCCCGTACCACACCGAGACCTCCATCCCGTTCTGGTTTGGCGTGGACATCCTGGCGGACCTGGTCTACCTGACGGACTCCGTCATGTTTCAGCCTCGCAAGCAGTTTGTCAAAGGAGGAGACATCATAGTGAGTTCATGCTTTTTATTTTGTACCCTTGTCTTGGATTTAGAAGGTGCTGTTTCAATTGTACCATTTTGTACCCACAAATACTTTAAAAGTCAAAGATCACTGGGCTCCGTGAGTTGGCAAAGAAGTCTCCAGAATGTCTTCTGACCTTCATGGGGTGTCTAAGTTTCTTTGCAAGAGACGTGTAAACCCTTCTAGAATTGTCTTGGGATTCTCATGAACACCTCAGTTGTATTTCGACATCTCTCCCTGACAGAAAACCTGTCTAGAAACCAAATCTATCTTCTACCACTTATCCACAATTTGGTCGCAGAGGCAACAGGTCCAGGGGAGAAACACAGACCTCCTTCTCCAGCGAGTCCTGGGTCTTCCCTGAGGCCTTCTACCAGTGGGACGGGCCCGGAACACCTCTAAAGGAAGGCGTCCAGGAGGTTCCTGATCAGATATACGACCTCAACGGACTCCTTTCGATGCGTAGGAGCACCATCTCTACTCCAAACTCCTCACCTGATCTCTAAAGCTGAGCCTGGCCGCCCTACGAAGGAAGCTCATTTTGGCCTCTTGTATCCAGGATCTTGTTTCGGTCGTGATCCATGCCTCATGACCACAGGTGAGTGTTGGAACGAAGACAGACCAGTAAACCGAGCTTTGTCTTTTGACTCAACCCTTCTTCACCACATCTGATCGAAGCAACGCCCTCATTACTGAGGATGAGACCTCGATCCATCGATGCATCTCCTGCTCCATCCAACCATCACTCAGGAACAAGACACCCAGATTCTTAAACTCCTCCACTTGAGGCTCTGGAAACCAGGACTATGATAAATACTACTAATTGAAAGACTGGTCCAAAGCTGTCTACTGTTATTTATAAGTATATATAAGAGTCCCTCATTACAAAGTAAACCCAGGCAGGTTTAATTTGTGCAGGTGGGTAATAATAAACAAACTTCAAAATGACATCATACCAGATGAGTTGAGGCCCTGGTTACCAACTGATGCTGTTGACAAACAGGGTGTCAGGAACCAGAAGGAGATGAAGGGTAGGCAGGTAAAGGTAGAGAGAAGGAAGGTAAATGTTTTATGTTCCCCAGACCAAGTGAAAGAGCAGCAAGGCTGCAGAGTTTAAACCTTTTTACCACTGTGAAGATTTGAACAGACTGAGTTGAGTCGAAGAATGTAGTAAAAGTAAAAACAAATAGTCTTCAAAAGTTGTAGCCTAGTAAGATTTTACCTTAAAGGGGACATATTTAAATCCCTCCTTTTCACATTCTATCTGGTAAATATTAAACCACCTTTGATCTGCAGAAGATTAAATTGTTAACGTTAGAGAGGCTGACAAGTTGAAAAATGGTCCAAGTCAAGCATGAAATATGAGTTTTGACGAGTTTCTTTTTTTTTTGTTCTTTCAGAAAGACCGTGGAGTGACAACGAAACACTACAGAGCGTCTGAGAGATTTGTGGTATTGTCTCAGTTCACAGAACTTTAAGTCTGAACCAGTGATGAAGACCTCACGTAGTTTTCTTCCTCCAACAGGTGGACATAGTGTCGGTTCTACCGTTAGACTTGTTATACCTGCAGTTTGGGTTCAAATCCCTTTTCAGACTCAATCGGGTTCTGAAGGTAAAAGTGGTAACTCTGTTGTTGAAAACTAAAACATAATCCAGATGTTTGACTCGTCTCTAACGCTGCTTTACTTCTTCAGGTAGACACATTTTTCGAGTTCAGCGATCGTTTGGAGAGCATCTTGGCCAAAGCGTACATCTGGAGGTGGGTGCTGAAAGATGACTTCAGCAGTGACAGTATTTTTACAAACATTGTAGTTTCAGTCACATATCTCTGGAAAATGCAACAAAATTTGTATCAAATGTATTTATATTTAGTGCTATCTGTCTTTAGCAGATTCCCTGTTCTTACCAATGAAAAGCGTCTCCACAGTATGATGCTGTCTAATCTTATGTTGCATCTTTCTTAGAGTGATTCGAACCATCGGTTACCTCCTCTTCATGCTCCACCTCAACGCCTGTTTTTACTACGTGGCCTCAGAATACCAGGGCATCGGGAAGACCAAGTGGGTCTACTCGGGCCAGGGCAGCGCGTAAGCACGACACCTCTGCTTTACTGCCTTTAAGTTAGTGCTTCAGTTTGATTATTGTTACAGAACCAGCCTGCTTGTTTAAAAAGGAGTTCCTCAAAAAGTTGTAGATTACAATTAGGGTAATACCTGGTTTTGTTTGTAAACAGGGGCGGAGCCAAATGATTGACACGTGGGTAGGGATTGCATGTGGCATTAAAAGATGAGCAGTTACAGCAAAAACTGAGTAAATATCTGTCAAGCAGCTGTATTTTCTGATGTAGAGGGAACTAATCAGTGTGTGAAGAAAAACGTAAGGAGTTCCCAGAGCCCCTGAATTATAATAAATTAAAAATTGTGTGCAAATAGTTCTGGGTGGAAGAACCAGTTGATGAAATTTGGGTGACATCTAGTGGCCTGTCCGTAACATAACAAAGACAACTAGAAAAGTTCTGTGGCTGCCATTTTGATTTGATCTGACTGTACTACATGTTGGTGATCACGACTCCCACCAAACCAAATTTCAGCTCAATAAGTCTTAAAATGGCTGAATTATCACCATTTAAAGTTAGCTGTGGTGGCCAACTTGAATTTTTGATTAGTGTTTAGGATTTATTTGTCCAAACATAGCTGAATTATAGCTCTTTGTAAAAGAAAAAAGCATTAGCATTAGCATTTTATTATCGGTTAGCTTAAATTGGGATTAGCAATTGGCAAGTGTTTGTGATCATTTTTAGCTACACCACAAGAAATTTCAGCCCAATAAGTCTTAAAATGACTGAATTAGAGCCAACTAGAGCTGTGTGGCCATTTAAAATTTTTACATCTGGAGTAGATTTCCTATTTGTATGCATAAAAAACACCTTTGCCACCTGTTGCAAAAATGTCTAGCTCCACCTTAACTGGTAAAAATCAGAAAATATGTGGATTTTAGGTAGGAGATGTTATTAGGAATCTTTTCTGTGTTCAAAGTGTTCATGTACTCCAAAAATGAGTAAATTATCTCAAATTTTTACAGAATAGCTGAATTTATTGCTCTGTCCCAAAGATGCAGGAAGGACATTCAGTCAGTTGTGTTCTTTTGGTCATTATCAGCAGCTCAAAACTGTTGGTGAGGTTTGAAGCGAGGATTGTTTGCTAAATTGAGAGCTTTGTCTTTCGACTCGGCTACCTCCTGCTTCCTTCCCCACCAACTTGCGCACAAGACCTTCAGTTACTTGAACTCCTCCAATCGGGGCAGTGGCTCATTCCCAAACCAGCAGGTCCACTTATTTCTGGTAGAGGATCATGGTCTCAGACTTAAAAGTCTCAGCTGCAAACCGCTACAGTTCCTGCTAAAAGTCCTGGCTCGATGAAACCAACAGCAACAAATCTTTAAAAGAATGGCAGCAATGCAATCCAAAGCCGCCCAAACTGGAGACTCAGGTTGTGAAAATCTGTCTAACGCTCCTGTTAACTTCTCTACAGGTACCTGCGCTGCTACTACTTCGCTGTCCGCAGTTTGATCAACATTGGGGGTCTTAACGAACCCCACACCGTCTTCGAGATCACCTTCCAGATGACAAACTTTTTCATTGGGGTCTTTGTGTTCTCCAGTTTGATTGGACAGGTAACCCATCTCCTCGTAACGTAAGATACCCCGTTACCCATCTCTGCATCCGGTTTCCTGTGAAGTCTTTCCTGTCTATAGTGTTCCTGCAGCTAAAAACAAATCATTCTTTGTGTTGATGAAAGCTTTCCTCTGTTGTTGTTCTTTTATCAGATGAGAGATGTCATCGGTGCAGCCACGGCAGGGCAGACCTACTTCCGTACCTCCATGGACAACACAGTGGCCTACATGGTGACCAATCACATTCCTCACATGGTTCAAAACAGAGTTCGCACCTGGTACACCTACACGTGGGACGCCCAGGGCATGCTGGGTCAGTATTTACCAGGACTTTATATTTTTAAAATATACATCGGGCTACTTCCATTTGTTCCTCTGGAGTCATTGTTTTGTTTCTTCAAATGTTCAGATGAGTCCGAGCTGCTGGATAAGATGCCTCTTGTAATGAGGACTGCCATTGCCGTGGACATAAATCTGGCAACGTTTCAGAAGATTGATCTTTTTAAGGTGGTATAAAAACATACCTGTCACATGTTAACACCATGTTACAGAAAACTGACTTGTTAAATCTGTTGACCTCCACAGGGCTGTGACCAACAGATGTTGGTGGATATGTTACTGAGGCTTAAGTCAATCATCTACCTGCCTGGGGACTTTGTTGTGAAAAAGGTGAGTCTGTTTTATTGTTGATATTCCAACACTAGTACTATTATTAGAACAATAATAATCTTTTTAATATTATTGGTGATGATGAGGTTGTGTAAAGGATCAATGATTCCAGCCCCGATCTGTGGATGAGCTTGACATTTTTCTAAAAGTTTAATTTTCCAGTCTGGTGGTATTTCCTTCCAGAATCCTGTCATTTGTGTAAATATTTGTGTGCCTTTGCAGGGAGACATCGGTAAGGAGATGTATATCATTAAGGGCGGAGCGGTCCAGGTGGTGGGAGGTCCTGACAACAGCATCGTGTTCGTGACCCTGAAGGCTGGCTGTGTGTTCGGAGAAATCAGGTCGGTTCACAGAAAGGAAAAGTACTTATTGATGTGTTTGTTAATGAGAAAAAACACTGTAAGGTTCTGCTCAGCAGGTGAGAACCTGAAATGTAACCAAACATCTGTAAATATTCAAACAGAAAATGTTTTTTTGTTAGTTTGTTACAGTCGTCCAAAGACGGTGGGAACAGACGGACCGCGAATGTCAAAGCCTACGGTTTCGCCAACCTCTTTGTCCTGGAGAAGAAAGACTTGTTTGACATTCTGGTCCACTACCCAGAGTCCCAGAAAGTGTTGGCTCGAAAGGGCAAGTGAGTCCAGGACCTGACTGACGGCAATCAATTTCACCTAGGATGAGGGTGCCACTTGAGAAAGTTTTCCAACTTTTAGAAACATTTTGGTTGATTTTTGTTTGTAGAAAGCTAATGAAGGCCAAAGGCCCAGCTGCAGCCAAAGTGGAGGAGGAAAAGAAGAAAGGACTGGCACTGTTTGGACCCAAACCACCCACACCAAAACTACTACGGGCCTTCGGAGGAGCAAAGTTTATGGAAAAACTCAAGGTAGATATACTCACTGTTAACATGCTTTTAATATGTATGTATGGATGAATGGGTGGATGGATGGATGGATGGATGGATGGATGGATGGATGGATGGATGGATGGATGGATGGATGGATGGATGAATGGTTGGATGGATGGATGGATGAATGGTTAGTTAGTTGGATGAATGGATGGTTGGTTGGATGGATGGATGAATGGTTGGTTAGATGGATGGATGGATGAATGGAGGGATGGATGAATGGTTGGTTGGATGGATGGATGGTTAGTTGGATGGATGGACGGATGGATGGATGGATGAATAGATGGAAAGATGGATGGATGAATGGTTAGTTAGTTGGATGGATGGATGGATGAATGGATGGATGGATGGATGGATGAATGGTTGGTTGGATGGATGGATAGATGGATGGTTAGTTGGATGAATGGATGGATGGATGAATAGATGGATGGATGGATGGATGGATGGATGGATGGATGGATGGATGAATGGTTGGTTGGATGGATGGATGGATGGATGGATGGATGGATGGATGGATGGATGGTTAGATGGATGGATGAATGGTTGGTTAGATGGATGGATGGATGGATGGTTGGTTAGATGGATGGATGAATGGTTGGTTAGATGGATGGATGAATGTATGTATGGATGGATGGATGGATGGATGAATGGTTAGTTAGTTGGATGGATGGATGGATGGATGGATGGTTGGTTGGATGGATGAATGGTTGGTTAGATGGATGGATGAATGGATGGATGGATGAATGGTTGGTTGGATGGATGGATGGTTAGTTGGATGGATGGACGGATGGATGGATGGATGGATGGATGGATGAATAGATGAATGGATGGATGGTTAGATGGATGGATGGATGTTTGGTTGGATGAATGGATGGATACAGTTTTTGTTCAGTTTAGTAAAAATTCAACCTTTTTCTGTTTTTTTCCTCAGATGTCTGGAAAGAAATGAAGACTTTGATCTTTTTTCATTTTTTAATAACTCCTTTATGGGAGTAAAAAATCTAAACTTCTTTATATTTTTGTATAAATCATTTTTAAAATAAGAAGATTAGACATGAGACGACACGACAACAACTCTGAGCTGGTCCTGGTGGATTCTGCCCAGTTTGGACCAGATTAATTCCTATTTTTATTGTTTCTGTTTTTTCTTTCTAGTTTCAGCAGGTTTTGCTGTTATTTTTAAATATGGATGAATTTCTTCTATATTTACCCAAAATAAATGTATTTATTTATTTAAATCGTTGTTTGTCTGTGAGCTTTCAGTTGTAGTTCAGCTGCAGATCCTGTTTAATCTCGTTAAGCTGATTAATCTGTGAACTTTACAAACACGGGAGAGACGGGGAAACCTGAGAAGCTTCCATTAAATTAAAAAAACTGAATTTGTTTTAAACATAAAGCTCAGAATGATCCTTTACAGAAGGAAGAGTCACATCATAAAGATTTATCAGCTTGTTTCATTCTCTTTTATGAAGAAGTAAATTTAGATTTTCAACCTGCAGACTATTTAAAAACTCTTGACTCTATCAAATGTTTTCATCAAAGTCAGAAGCTGGTTGTGTTTTGCCGCCTCAGGCCCGGCAGGGATTGGACCTGGTGTTGGTCCCAGGAGAGAAGGGGGAGTGCCCAAAGGGAATTACCGATTCTTAGAAATTTAAACTCCTCAGTCTGTTCAGGTGTGAGGCCAGAAGTCAGAGGTGAGGGTGTTTTTTTCAGTTTCAGGCCCACAGAGTTCTTCCCAACATGTTCAGCAGGTTAAAGCGGCTGATGGGGGTCCCTGAACCCCCACCTGCCCGGGCTGCTGGTCCACCAGCCAAGGTAAGACCCTTTTATTATCAGTTCTGCTGGGACCATCTCTGCTGACATACAGGAGGTCTTCAATTATTAATCTTTTGATCTGAAGTCTATGTTTTTTGCCACAACTACAAATTTAAGAATCATTTTAGGAATATTTAGAACCATTTATGTGTTCGGTTTAATCCCAGGAGGAGCCGCCGCCTGAAAATAAGGATGAAAAAGTAGAAGAGCCGAAGTCAGGAGGGGAGGAGGAGAAAGATGAGCCGAAGACAGACGATGAGACCAAGAAGGATGAAGTAAAACCAGGTCAGATATTTGTTTGTGTTTTAATAATCTGTTCTAACCGTGGAGGTTTTCTTCCTATTTTTGCTTTATAATTATTATTTTCCACCTACATGGTAAATGTTTCTTTTTTTAACACAATATGTATTTTGTTACTGAAGACATGATGGTAAATTAATTTTATTAATACATGAGGCACAAAATGTAAAATAAAAAAATTTTAAATGTTACTAACGCATTTACATTTAGCTCATTTTGTGTGTAAAATCCTAGTTACAAAATTCTACTAACATTTTATTGTTATTAAACTCACTGTTTTTATATTTAGCTAATTTTTATAAAATCTTAAATGCTATGTCTAAATATTAAATCCTAAAAATAAAAGTGTAAATCTGAATGCTAATGCTGCTAACTCTGCTTACACTGCTAATGCTGCTAACTCTGCTAACACTGCTAATGCTGCTAACTCTGCTAACACTGCTAATGCTGCTAACTCTGCTTACACTGCTAATGCTGCTAACTCTGCTAATGCTTCTAACTCTGCTAACACTGCTAACACTGCTAATGCTGCTAACTCTGCTTACACTGCTAATGCTGCTAACTCTGCTAACACTGCTAATGCTGCTAACTCTGCTAATGCTTCTAACTCTGCTAACACTGCTAATGCTGCTAACTCTGCTAACACCACAGACAGAACACTGCTAACTCTGTTAATGCTGCTAACACTTCTAACTCTTTGAATGCTGTGTAGTTGTAGCGGAACAGGAAATTCTGAAGTCTGAGTGATGTCAGTTCCGAGTTGAAAGCGTTCCAGTTTCCAATTTGTCTGAACGTCGGGGAGAAAAACGTTTTTACTTTTTCTATTTCTATTTTTAGTAAAATGTTAGAACACTTTTTAACTAGTATTTTACTCTCAGAAAGTGAGCTAAATAATGAAAATAAGTTGGTGTTTCTGCAACAGCTGAAACGTTTTAGTTCTGTTGGTATTTGTTAGTTAATGTAATATGCTGCTGAATTTTCCACCAGGTCCTGCTCCAGCCGAAGCTCCTCCTGCTCCAGCCGAAGCTCCTCCTGCACCAGCCGAAGCTCCTCCTGCTCCAGCCGAAGCTCCTCCTGCACCAGCCGAAGCTCCTCCTGCTCCAGCTGAAGCTCCAGCTGCTCCAACCAATCCAGAGGAAGGTGGAGGGTACGTATAAGCTTGCTAGCTTCGTGTCTTTGTGACCACCTTCCTGCTGGCTCAGAGGCATAACAGCAGTGGGTTAACTTTAACTCTCTTCTCAAATCCCATCCTGGGTTTTCCACACAGAATGTCGAGGCTGGAAGGAGGCATCCTGAGCTGTTTTAAGCTGTTCAGCAGGACCTGTTTGGCTTTATATGTAGGGACATAAAGAATAGACAAATTTCAGAATCGCAGTGTTTTTATAAACTGTCTATTGGATTAATTTACTGTTGAGTCTTTATAATTCTAATCAAAAGTACAGAAACGTTCCTGATTGACAGCTGTGATCCCTCTCTGACCTGCAGGACGACCCTAAAGCAGGAAAGGAGATTAAGAGCTTAGAGGTGTTTGTGGCTAAATCAGAGATCACATGTAGGATTCAGCTGATTGTCTTTTTTTAATCATGTCTTCTACAGATTTTATTGTTTGAACATTATTAAATGATGGTGATGATCCAGTTTTATTTGTTGTTTTTTGACATTCTAGAGTTTTCATCTATTTTTCTGCTGTTTTCAGCCATTCTGCTGATTAAAAAAGTTTTCTTATCAGCTTCTTTCTGCTGTTTTACACTTTTTTACTTCTTTCAGCTCTTTTTTGCCATTTGCAGCTACTTAAGCTATTTCAGTTAATTTTAGCTTTGTTCTGCTTTGTCTTGTCTTTTCAGCAATTCTGCTTTTTTCAGCCGTTTTTTATTATTTAAGCTTATTTTTAAGCATTTCAGCTAATTTTAGCTTATTTCTGCTTTGTCAGCTATCTTCTCTTTTCAGCTATTCTGCTGATTAAAACTTTTATCTGCTTCTTTCTGCTACTTTAAACTTTGCTTTTCATTTCTGCCATTTAGCAACTTTTTAGCTATTTCAGCAAATTTGAGCTCAAATCAGCTTTTATAATAATTTCATCTTACTGCATTTCCTTTCTGCTTCTTTATGCTAGATTCAGCTTTTTAGCTACTCTCCAGCTAATTTTACAACAAATGACAAAAGTTTTGTACATCTTTCTTTTCAGCAAAATCTTCTCTAGTTAAATTCAATGACTAAGTTAATACAATGCAGTTTGGTGTCTGAATGAAGGATAAAGAACCAGTTTTCAGTTTTCCTGAATGCAGATGTTAAAGATTTACATCATGAGTTTTATTTAAACGTCCTTTTGGCTGCAGGTGATAATAAATACATCTAAAGAGTAATTATTTTATTAAGGGTTTTCTTGTTTTTATCTCCTGTTTTTAGCCACGAAGCTGTTCCTCCCCCTGTTGTCTACTCCCGCTACGCTGACGACGTCCTCAGAAGTGTCATCAGGAGGTTGAGAGAAAGAAACGAGTTGCTCAAAGAGAAATCCATCGACCCGTACGCCACGTCTCCAGAGATCACGCCGCCTGTCAGTAAGTGTTGGACGTAAACAACGCCATCAAACATCCAGGCTACAGAAACTCTGACTCTTTGTCTCCTCAGCACCGGTTTTAAAGAAGGAGGACTACGTCAGGCTGAAGGAGGAGGAGCGCAGAGCTAAAGAGGAGGAGGACAGGAGGAGAGCAGAGGAAGCTGCTAAAAAGGTGGAGGAGAAGAAGAAGAAGGATGAGGAGAAGCGTCTGGAGGCGGAGCAGAAGGCAGAGGAGGAGAGGCTGGCTGAGGAGGTAAGGAGGAAGTCCAAGATCCTCCCGGACTTCAGCTGCACCATCCTCGACCTCCTCCTCCTCCCCATCGAGGAGAAGATGGACTCTGTTCTGGGAAGCACCATCGATCCTTTCACAGGTGAGTCAGCCTTTCTGTAAAAAAGCTGAGTCATTGTTCACACAATAAAGGTGAGTTTCCACAAAGCTGATTCAGCGTTCACGCACAATAAAGCTGAGTCAGTTTTCACACAATAAAACTGAGTCAGCGTTTAAATACAATAAAGCTGAGTCAGCATTCACACAATATAGCTGAGTCAGCGTTCATAGGTTAGCATTTAGCATCTGTTTCACTACATTGAGTAACTATTTTAGCTACTATACTGCTACATTTAGCTTTTAGCACCTGTTTTGTTGTTTTAACTTTGAGCTGATTTCTACATCTAGCTTTTAGCTACATTTAGCTACTGTTTTGCTAATTTTGTCTTATGTTCTGCTTATTAAAACATTAAATAATTTTAATAAGCTAAACAAACTTTATTTTTTGGGTTTCTGCTGCACTTTCTTCTCTCCTCAGACCGTCGGTACATTGCCTGGTTGACCGTTGTCGCCGTGGCGTACAACTACAACGTTTGGTTCTGCCCGGCCCGGCTGGCCTTCCCGTGCCACGGCAGAACTGCCAACCCATTCTGGATCTTTTTCGACGTCCTCGGTGATGTGGTGAACGTGGTGGACATCGTCATCTGGCAGCCGAGGCTGCAGTTCGTCAGAGTCGGAGACATCATCGTAAGTCGTCAATCAGCTCAAACCGGCTCTTCGGCTACTTCTGCTGACGTTTTAGCCACTTTCTACTGAATAAATGTTTGTTTTCTACAGAAAGACAGAGCTCTGACTAAAGTTCATTATCGTAAATCCTACAGATTCAAGGTGAGAGGTTTTATAATGTAAATATTTTAAAGTGAATCCTGTTAATCCTGGTTTATATTTTACTTTCAGACAGATCTGTTCAGCATCATCCCCTTTGATCTCCTCAGTCTGAACTTCGGCTTCTCCTCCGTGTACCGACTGAACCGCTTCGTCAGGGTAGGTCGGGTCGGTTTCCCTGAAACAGGCCCAGGTTTGGGTTCAGATCCTCACGGTTTCTGTTCCTTCGTCTGGTTTCAGTTTGAGTCGTTCTTCGAGTTCAGCGACCGACTGGAGAGCATCATGGACAAAGCGTACATCTGGAGGTAAACACATGAACGTTTGGTTCAGGTTCAGGTCCAGAACTGGTTCTGGTCCAGTTAAAGACGGATCTTGTCTGTTTGGACTCAGAGTGGCCCGGACCACAGGGTACCTGCTCTACATACTCCACCTTAACGCGTGTGCCTACTACGTGGCCTCGGTGTTCCAGGGCCTCGCCTCGACTACGTGGGTCTACGATGGAAAGGGAACAGCGTAGGTTTTTAACTTTTACTTACTTCTTTGTGCTAATTTTAGCTTCCTTTAGCATATTCTTTCTAATTTTTTCAAATTTTCTAGTCAAATAGTGCATTACATGTAGTATTCATGTAGTTATCCTCCTTTCTTTCAGTCTTTTGTCTGTCCATTACTCCTTTCATCCATCCATCCACCTATTCATCCACACGTCCATCTGTTTATTTTGAGGCACCTGAGGCTCGTCTCTCGTTTAAATAAACTCGATCTCGTTTTGTTTTGGTTTTTTCCAGGTACCTGCGCTGTTATTACTTCGCAGTCCGTAGTCTCATCAACATCGGCGGCCTTCCAGAACCCGTGACTATCTTCGAGATCATCTTTCAGATGACAAACTTCTTCGTCGGCGTCTTCGTGTTCTCCAGTTTGATCGGACAGGTGGATTAATTAATTAATTAATTAATTACGTTTCGGTCTTCGGTTCTCTTTCATTGTTGAATTTTGTCTCTGGTTCCAGATGAGAGACGTCATCGGAGCAGCGACGGCAGCTCAGACGTACTTCCGGGCATCGATGGACGGATGCGTTGCCTACATGAACACTTACACGATCCCAAAGCTGGTCCAGAACAGGGTTCGGACCTGGTACAACTACACCTGGGCTTCTCAAGGAATGTTGGGTGAGAAACTGATTTTAGTTTGCACACTTAAAAAGTGTGCAAATGAAACACTTCTGCACCAGATACATGTCAACCCCTTCGGATGGTGACCTTTGGTCTGAAAAGTGTTTTTGTGTTTCATGGCACAAAATGTGTATTCTCATATGACAAAAGCCCAGTCCCCATTGGGGGAAATACCATTGGTGGGTTAGGTTAGGGTCACTAACCTTGCATAACCCTAACCCTAGGACATGGTATGATTTCAGTTTAGGTTAGGTTGGGATGTGGTTTGGGTTGAGTTGGGATTATGTTGGTATTGAGGTTAGGTTGAGGATGAAGTTGTGGTTGGAACCCGAATGGGTTATGTTAGGTTTAGGTTGGGGTTAATTTTGGGATAGGGTTGGAGTTAGAATGAGGTTTAGGTTAAATTTGGAGTTAAGATGATTGACATAACCGTTTTATGAATACAAAATTGTAGATGAGATGCAGAACTTAGACCAAACGCAAACCTTTAGCTCCATATGTGTGATTACCTGGACAGTGGGGTAAATCTGTAATTTACGAACAATCTGTACAAGTTGACGTCTATGCAGATGGTTTTGTGGCATTTTCTGTAGATGAGTCCGAGCTCCTGGACAAGATGCCTCTGGTGATGAGGATCGCCATCGCTGTGGACATCAACCTGGTCACGTTCCAGAAGATTGCACTTTTTCAGGTGATTCAGCAGAATCTTCTTTAATAGAGTCCTACGTACCCAAATAACAAACTGTATCCTTCAGGGTTGTGACCAGCAGATGTTGGTGGACATGTTACTCAGACTGAAGTCCATCATTTATCTACCCGGAGACTTCGTTGTAAAGAAGGTGAGCCGACCTGTTTGTTGTAAACCCAACGCAGCAGAGCTCTGACTCCATCTCCTCCACAGGGAGACATCGGTAAGGAGATGTACATCATCAAAAGTGGAGCGGTCCAGGTGGTGGGAGGACCTGATAACAGCATCGTGTTCGTGACTCTGAAGGCCGGCTGCGTGTTCGGAGAAATCAGGTAGATTTGGAAACTGTTTTATTACACCCACATTTTACCAACCCATTAACCTGTCGACCTTTAGCTCATTCTGACTCGCTGCTCATCTCCAAGTGTTCAAGAAACCAAAGAAGAGCAGTGCTTTAAATGTTCCCACGGAAAACAAGAGATTCTTATAAATGAGTCACAAAAAAGTACCAAAACAGACATTTTCAGATCTTTTAATGGTTATTATACAACCAGGGTTTAAGTCTTTTTACAGTTTTTACACCAGAATGTTGGGATTAGGGTCTTTTTACAGTACCTGTGATCCTTCAAAATAAAAGAAATAAAATATCTTTATATTTAAGATACTTGGCATAAAACCCACAATTTTACCCATTTTGTCACATAACTGACATTTTCTTTTGAACTTGGCTCAGCCAAAGTGAAACAGGAAGCGACATCAAAGGGGAATTCTTAAAAGAAAAGAACTCTGGTCTTTGTTTATTGAAACAATATTATCTGAACTCTGACTGGTCTTCATCTCTGATAGACTCAAAATAATCTAAAGAAACATCAGATTCTTCTCTAGTCTGTTGTAGCGATGCTCTATTTACATGCAGATGTTCCTCTTTGACATCACTTCCTGTTTCTTCACATGCAAATATCTCAACAATTGTTCATCTCAGTGGCGTGAAATTTATTTTGCAATTCATGATACAGGTTATCGTTCCAAAAATGCATTCATATTTGTTGCAAAAATTTGATGTCACAGGCACTTTAATACACATTAAACACTGTAGAAACATAAAAATTATCATGCAAAGGAGTAAAAAAAAAAGATTTGTAGTTTTCATAATGTTTGAGCTTCATATTTTATTATTTAAGTTGCTCCACTTTATTATTTTTGTCTCAGTTTACTCCAGTCGGCTAAAGATGGAGGAAACAGGCGCACGGCTAACGTGCGAGCTTACGGCTTCGCCAACCTCTTTGTTCTGGAAAAGAAGGACCTGTTCGACATCCTCGTCCACTACCCGGAGTCCCAGAAGGTCCTGGCCAAGAAGGGCAGGTGTGTGACCTACGAGCGCTTCCCAAACAGGTTGTCAGTTGCTGATTGTATTTTCTTTTTTGTTTTTAACACCAAGGCAGCTGATGAAATCCAAAGCTGCGACAGGAGCACCGGCCAAAGAGGAGAAGCAGAAAGGTCTCGCTCTGTTTGGACAGAAACCACCGACGCCGAAGCTCCTCAAAGCCTTCGGCAACCTCCGTAAAGGAGGCCTCCTCGACAAACTGAAGGTAAAAATCCTCGCTGACGTCGAGTCCAACTCAGAACTGTTGGTGAAATCTTCTCTTCTGTTCACAGAAAGGAGCAGAGGCGGCGAGCTAGCAGCGACACGTTCTCCTCCGATGTTCAAGCTGTGGAGTATCTTTATTTTCTGAGCAGCTTTTTGTGACAGCACTGATAGATACGTTGTTCTTAAATAAAATAATCAGCGGTCGTATTGCACCGATGCTCTTTAACACTGAAGCCTCCAGAAGTTGATCTGTCGGTCGTCTCCTCCTGTGATCACGGCGTTACACATGTCGTTCATCCACACGGCCGTGACGGCGCCTGAACAAACACAGCTTTAACCTCAATAAACCTGCTTCAAACGAAGGATTCCAGCTCTACCTGAGTGTGCAGGGATCCGTTTGGTGACTGAACTGCTCAGCAGGTCCCAAAGGAGGAGGTCCCCGGTCCGTCCCCCGCTCAGCACCGAGTTCCCGTCCCAGCAGAAACACCTGAACACAAAACAACTTAACATAAACCGTGACGAGGAGGAGCAGCAGGAGCTCAGGTTCTCACCTCTGCTCCTCCTCGGCCTTCACCGAGGAGATGACGGTTCCTGTCTGCACGTCCACCACCTTCATCCAGGAGTCTTCACCGGAGCTGAGAACGTGTCGACTGTCTGAGGAGTTTAATAAAGAAGTTTTTATGTTATGTCGTTGGTCGGACTGCCTGGTGGAACAGAACACGTTACCGGGACTGAAGGCCACGTAGTGGATGGTCCCGGTGTGGCAGTGGACCTGCTGAAGGGCCCGGTAGCTCCTGGTGTCCCAGATGGCGACGGTCCCGTCTTTGGAGCCCGACACCAGGAGAGTCCCGGCTGGATTCATGTCCAACGTGTTCACCTGGACATGAAGAAGCAACAGGAACTGTCCTTAACTTAGTTTAAACTCCAGAACAGTCCTGGTGGACCACCAGCCTCTTCATTCAAACCAGGAGTGATGTAGCAGAAACTGAAAAGGGTTTTTTAGGTTTTAAAGAAATAATCGCAGCACATAGAGACATAAAAATACAACAACACACTACAGGAAGGGTGGAGCCATGAAAACACCTGAACTGATTGTTTAGTTTGTTCCTACAAAGTTCATCATGAGTAACTCAGCCGTAACATTTCTTAGATTAGGTTCAGGGTTCAAAGCCCTGATCCTTCCACACCACCTCATGGGTAATGCCTTCATACAGTCATTTTAAATTAAATGTATATTCTTTAAAAGCTCTAGAGTAAAACTGTTTTCTCTTCTAGCTTCTATACATTTTATTATTATACTACGTACATTTTATTATGATAACAGCCCTGAGAAAGTAACATAACTGAGTTAATCAAATTTTATGCAGGTGTGCTCTGTATACTGACTTTTTTTTAATTAGAATATTTTGGAGAAAAAAAAGGTGATATTGTGACCTATCGCAATGTATTGAATATATATATATCGCAATATATACAATATATTTTATCTTATAAGTTGATATATTGCGATAAATGATATATACAATATATCATATATAGTGACTTATTGCTAAATATTATATTGTATATGTTGATATATAGGGATATATCATATTGCAAACATATGCATCATATCACCAAATTATTGCCAATACACAGCCTTAAGTCTAGTTCTATAAATAACTCTATGGGGGCGTCACACTGTGGCTACAAGACCTGAACCCAGTACTCTCCTAGAACCAGAACCAGAACTCACCCCAGCATCGTGTTCCAGCTCAGCCAGCAGCTCAAACTGGGACCTCCTGTGACTGGATGAGCCGTTTGAAGCACACTGCCAGACCTGAGAGACAAAACCAGTCTCATGTGGACAGTACAGGACAAACATGGTGTTAAACAGAGATAGATTACTTTAACGGTGGAATCCCAGGACGCCGTGAAGAGTCGGTCATCAAACCAGCACATTTTAGCCACGGCGTCATCGTGACCCATCAGCGTGTCCTGCCGCCGCCCGTACGGTACAGAGTAGAAGTATCTGTCGGCGAGGAGAGAGCAGAGATCAGGAGGAGCTGAAACCACCTCAGAGGTGTGCAGACACACTTACACGTTGTTGTCCCACGAAGAACACGCCACAGTTTTCCCGTCCGGCAGCAGCAAACAGGAAGACAGCGGCTGGAAAACACAGTTTCACCGTTCAGGCAGGTGAAACAGGAAACAGGAAGTGAGTAAATGAAGCTGAGTACCATGTTGGAGAAAGACATGCTCCTCTGGAACTCCTTCAGTTCTTTGGAAAACATTTTAAGAGTCGAGTCTGGAATAAAGAGGAATAAAATGTGGATATTTAACTCATCTGCGTTTGTCTCAATTTGCACTTTTTTTTTCTCTCCACACCTTGAGATGTGGAGAAAATCGAAGCTCCGTCTCGAGTCACGGCGATCCCCGTCACGGCTCTGGACATTGGACAGAATTAACTCCAAAACAGTAATATTTACAAAACAAGGCAGGTAAAATACTCCTGTCTTCTTCCACTGACATCCTAACTTACTCCTTATGGACCTTGAGGCTGGAGAGGAGTTTCAGACTCCCCATGTTGGCCCAGGCCATCTTCCTGCTCTCTTCAGTCAGGTCCTCGAAGGAGGAGTCCTCCTCACATGGAGAGGCTGCAGACAGAGCAGGAGTCAGGAACATGGCTGCACAGAGAGTAAACTGAATTAAAGGTTGGATGAGGGAGCAACTAAAACTGCTCAGGAGCCTAAACCCTGCTTTGTCAAATTTAAGTCTGCTAACAGCTAACTAACAAGCTAACATCAACAGGTTTGTGTCAGTCCCACCAGTATCCAGCTCAAAGGTGAAGACGTGTGGCACATAGCGATTAGGAGTTAGCGTTAGCATCCACTATTTTTAAAAAAATATGTTTAGTAAAGTTGTCAATGTCTAGCTGTTTAGAGTTAGCTTTCACTAATTCTTTAACACATTTAGTGGTTTAGCGTTAGCTCCCACAAATTTTTAAATATGTTTGGCAGTTTAGCGTTAGCTTCCACAATGTTTTACATGTTTAGCTGTGTAGAGTTACATGTTTAGTGATTTAGCTTTAGCTAAACCACTTAATGTTGGTTAGCATTCGTTCGTTATGCACTTGTTAGCATTGGCTTCAACAAATTTTAAATTTTTTTAGAGGTTTAGCGTTAGCTTTCACAATTTTTTTACACGTTTAGTGGTTTAATGTTGGTTAGCATTCATTCTTCATTCATTCGTTAGCATTAGCTTCCACAAATTTTTTAATATTTTTAGAGGTTTAGCGTTAGCTTCCACAATTTTTTTTTTTTACACGTTTAGTGGTTGAATGTTTAATGCATTCATTCGTTAGCATTAGCTTCCACAGTGTTTTACATGTTTAGCTGTGTAGAGTTACATGTTTAGTGATTTAGCTTTAGCTAAACCCCTTAATGTTGGTTAGCATTCGATTGTTATTCACTTGTTAGCATTGGCTTCAACAAATTTTAAATTTTTTTTAAACGTTTAGCGTTAGCTTTCACAATTTTTTTTACACGTTTAGTCGTTTAATGTTGGTTAGCATTCATTTGTCATTCATTCGTTAGCATTAGCTTCCACAACTTTTTCAATATTTTAAGAGGTTTAGCGTTAGCTTCCACAATTCTTTTTACACGTTCAGCTGTTTAGAGTTAGCTTTCAGTTTTTTTAAACATGTTTAGTGGTTTAGCATTAACCAAACCATTTAACATTGGTTAGCATTTGTTCGTTAACATTAGCTTCCACAAATATTTACATATTTTTAGTGACTTAGCTCTAGCTTCCACTGATTTTTTATATTTTAGCATTAACTTTTTAAAATGTGTTTAGCAGTTCTGTTTTATTTAATATTCATGTTTACGGCCTCCCACACAGATCCTCTTATTTTCATGTTACCTAAAATATTTATCTTCATTTTGACTTTTAAATGAAAAGTTTTGGGTTGTGATTTTGCCTTAATCACAACAGAAACGTTACAAAGTATTACAAAGAACATTTAAAACAAAATAAGTTGTTGACAGAGTTAAAACTTTGTTTTGCAAACATTTGAGCAAGCTGCAATATATTATTAAAATAACATTTCATTAATTTAATTACAATTAGGAGAAGAACCAGTGGTAAAAAATGGCCTTAAGAGTTAAATGGGTCGATGTTCTGCGTCCAGCTGTGCTCGTTAGAAATTAGCTGTCAGTTTTAAGCAGGTTTTAAAATATCTTAAAAACTCAGGCACATGGTTTCTCATCGCCTCCGTCGACCCACTGACGGCGCTTGGCGAGACTTCTGGCAGCCATCTTGAGATGTTTGTATATAATTTGCGAACGCTTCCAGCCGAGCAGCGATTGTTTTCCGTGGCGTTACCTGGCGACAGCTCGCTGGCAGCCGAGTTGATGGTGGAGCTCCGCCTGGCGTTCTGAAACCTCGGCGTGATCCTCTGAGGGTGGGGCCGGGTGAACAGCTGCCTGGGCGTCTGACCGAACTCCAGGATCTGAGTCAGCATGGCGATCCTCTGATCCGTGTCCTCGATGCTTTCCCACACAGACCCAGAGAGGAGAGTTAGTCCTGAAACACCGCAGACGGTCCTGGAATTATTTCTTCCTCACCTGTCGCAGTCGATTTCCCCTTCATACGTCAGCGGGTGGAACACTGGAAAACAAAACAGACGGACGTCACGATCGGAACGTTTTATTGGCGAGTTGTTGGAATTAGAAGCTGTTTTTACCGTTGTGAGCCGCCACCGCCTCGCTGCCCCTCTGTTTGAAGCCAAACACCAAATCGATCCAGTCGTGGAGGTGCTCCGATACGAACGGACTCTCCAGTGCCGCCTTGTGCTTCTGGAGAAAATCGCTCGCATCTGGCGAGGCAACAAAACGGACATTAGAACGTACGGATCGACTCGGCTGTCATTCGACGAGGCTGCGGGGAAATGTTTCTGACCTGAGGCCCAGGGAGGAAGAAGGACGTCACGGACTGGTTTTCCGTTCTGCTTTTTGCCCAAATCAAGATTCTGACCGTTTTCCAGGAAGCTGGAGTCACTTCCGTAAAACTCTGGTATCAGCTGCAGACGAGGGAAGAAAACATTTACTTTTGCTGTGAATTCAAATAAGCAACATGTTCAGAAACTATAACAGCAACAACGCTTTACAGGAATCACCAAGATCAACAGTTTGAGACACTTTGGAGATTTTGGTTTATTGGTGACCACCTGATACAGTTCTTCAACACGTTATGGAACACAGCGAGGCGTTTACAGGCACACGGGTCACGGAGCCGCTCTGTAGGGTTTGGAGCACGGGACGGACCTGATATGATGACTAAAACCTTTACAACACGAGTCGAGTTCCTTCAGGTTCCAACGCCTGTGCCAGCCACCCTGTTTCTACAAGGTTTGTGTCTGCTGACCTTCACTCAGTGATTTTACTCAAGCAACTGCCTGATAACACCTAATGTCACCACTCCAAACACTGAGATACGCTAATGATTAACAAACTCGTGAAGTAAACCTTAAACTAAAAAAAACGCAGTGAAGTTTCACCTCTTTGAAGTCCGTCGCTCCTTCCAGGCAGTTTTTCCAGGTTTCACTGATGCTGCGAAGAATAAAAACATGACTTCAAATTAAAATCATCTCTTCTAGGGTAGAGCCTGGCTTTAGGCGAACTGTACCTGTTGAACATGCGGTCTGCGTGGTCATACCGGCCATTCTGGAGACACAGCATGTGCTCTGGAGCTGGATGTTTACCAAAAGTAATTTATTAACTTATCTGGGTATTTTACTTTGAAAAGCTGCAGACTGTAAATCTAACATCGTACCGACTCTGACCAGGTAGAAGAGGACGTATCCTGGAGACGAGTAGTGGCTTCCGTACATGAAGCGGGGTTCAGGCATGCCTTGGTAGCGAGCCTGTTTAAAGGACAGCTCTGTGGTTATAAAGAGACTTTTATTACTCGTATTTAAAATCTCAAAGTTCTCACCAGCAGCCCGTCCAGTCGCTCTTTGTTCAGGGCTCCCACAGGCTTGCTCAGATCTCTGAACGAGGCGGCGTCGGTCAGATCTGGTGGGGAAAAACAAGAATGTTTCTGATTAAAAAAACTCCAGAGTCCCGAAGCCGTCGGACTCGGCTGACCCACCTAACCGGGAGCTGGTGTAGTCGGAGACCACCCAGGGGAAGACGGGGTACTGCGAGAGGTCGTTGCAGCTGCGGTCGGCCAGGTTGTTGAGGTGGAGCAGGTACTGGTAGTTACTGAGGTGACCTCGCTGCCACTGCAGCATGTAGCTCTCTGCCGTGTGCTCCGTCACGTGGTTCTCTGAGGCAGGAGGAAAAAAAACATTAATTTAATTTATTCATAAGTTACTTTTTAAACCTTTACAAACTAACATTTGGAGTCAAGATCCCTGCCAGAATCGACTGGTCTTAGCAACACAAAGCAGATCCAACTTGGTCAGTTTTACAGATGTTGAGCCTAAAACTGGCGTGGTGGTAGCTGAGAGTCATCCTCAACACATACTCTGAGTGCTAACAAGCCTTTTACAAGGTTTTCTGTAAAACTCTGGGATAAAAATGGGTCGATGTACGTTTATTTTTCAGTTCTCTTAATCAGATTTTTTAAAAATCGCCCAAGTTTCTTACCGTAAAGAGTAGAAAAGCCGAGCCTTTAATTAGAAAACACATCAGGGACATCCTACAGATTAAGTTAAATTTAAGACTTTGTAATACCTCTTTAATGCCACTTGAAATGACATTTTAGACCAATTTAACCAAAAACACAAAACTAGCAACGAGAGGCATTTGGTAAATGATTTTAAAATAAAATGTTACCAATTATTTTAACATTTGAGATGAATTACAGTTGCCCAACTTAAAACACGTTAACATTTTTAAGACCTCTGAAAGATGGATTTAAACATTTTAAGGCTAATTAAGGCCTTTTTTTTTGGATTGATGAATTCAATGCTTTGTAAGACTTTAAGGATCTGCAGGAAGGAGATAAATAATAATAATAATAATAAAAACTGTTTAACTGATCTGGATCCAGATAAGACTTTGAGTGGGTTTGAGTCTGAACTACGATCGGCTCTTTAATGACTTTTAGAGCATTTTTATCAATAGATTTGCTTCACAAAAAGACGTTTTTTGATGCTTGAATGTGGACGACAGGTTAAGAACTGATCTGAGTCCAGATAAAACTTATTTGAATCTGGACCTCGGCTGGTCAGTCTAGAGCAGTGGTGCCCAGTCCTGGTCCTCGAAAGCCACGATCCTGCATGTTTAACTGTTTCCCTACTCCTCAGCAGGTCTTCGGGTTCTGCAGAAGTCTGTTAATCGCTTGTTTGTTCAAATCGAATGTGTCAAAGCAGAGAAACGTCTAAAACGTGTCAAACTCAAGGCCCGCTTCGTCATTTTATGTGGCCCACGAGGGCTTCAAAGATATATTAATGTCTTAAAATAAGCCAGCATTGACCAGAAACTACATCTCCCATAATGCATGTTGATTATTTTACCAGGTGCCCAGGGTTCAACAGTAGCCGGCAAAATTGGACGTGTAAAATCTCCATTTCGCTGCATTTTCACCAGCTACCCAATTGTACTGGGAAGTGGGAGTTTCCCAGTTGCAAGTTGTAAATTTAAACTAAAATGCCCCACATGTGGGAATTCCCTGTTGAAAAGCAGAAGAGTTCAGAACAGAACATTTTATAGAGTACCAGCGAAGCCTAGCTCTTCCCGATCACAGGTCAACCAAGAAAAAGCTGAGGTTGCCATGGAAACACCATCGGAAATGTGCAAATTCAACAAGCAGATTTAAAGCAAAAATATTTATGAGAAAATCTCCCCTATGATCGTAAAGGAAAGTTTAACACGAATCAGTTTAGAGAACAAACGTTCAATTCCAATGGTGTTTCCATAGCAACCTCAGCTTTTCCCTGAGACAGACCCACTTCATGCTTTTCTAACGACTTTTAACTACAAAATGATGTATTCAAAATGGCAGCTTCTCACCACAACTCAGTGAGTAAAACTCTCTTACTTTTAAAACACTGTTTATGTGCAGGAAATACCAGGTAGAGCTTAGTTAGTGTTTGTTAGCGGTGCTCAGGAACATGACGTTTTAGCAGGATGGAGGTCCTGGAGGACCCGTTCTAGAGCTTTAAACAGAAGTATTGATCACTTCTCCTCCAGCAGGTGCAGGTCTGAAGGTCCTTAAAGACTTTCCTCACCCAGGAACGTAGCGATGTAGTAGTAGATTTCGTCTCGGTTGGCGGTGCTGTAAAACTTCAGGTAGATGTCGGAGCACAGCTCGTTCTCGGTGCAGAACACCTCCAGACCCTTTGTCAAGCACAGAGGCGTGAACACACGAGTGATCATCCTAAACCATGAAGAAAACCGGCAGCTGCTGCTACTCACCAGCGGTTTGAGGCCGTGCCGCCTTTTGTAGATTCTCTTGATTTGGTGCAGTTTGATCTGAATCACGTGCTCCTGAAACAACACCGGAGGTCAGTCAGTAACAAAACGTAAGTTCAGAAACGTAAGAAAAGCTGCAGCGGCAGCGTGACTCACTGGATATCCGTTCAGAGGCTGGAAGTAAAGGTTTTCGTTCGTGACGCAGACGTGGCCGGGGTTGGACACGAGGGGCGTGACCATCTCTGCGGCACACTCCTCGTGCGGCCTCTCCACGACGCTCTGAAAGCTTCACAGCAGGTTAAACACAAGCTGAAGACACGTCCCTATGTTTGATGCATCTGAGCCGATACCTACCAGTTTTTATCAAACGATGACCTCGCCAGTCGGGACTGCAGATTAGCTGCGATCTAAAACATATAAAAGAAGCTCAGGGTACAAAAAAAGATCCTTTAAGCTCCATCATCATCTGTCGTTCTAATAAAAACAGCTTACCATCGCTGTCTGGTCTCCTAGTTTCCTCAAACAGGACGCCCTATACAGCTACGAATATTTAACACATTTAAAATAAACATATTGTCTGATTCTTTAACAAACTTTGGGAAAATACAGTATCAGCAAAGTTTACCTGCAGTAACGTCTGAACAACATCTTCAGTTTTACTCCAAACTTCCAACTCAAAGCTCATCATCTTTGCTCCCTGAATAAATACAATAAAATTGTAAAAAATTGTTGAAAAATGAAGGAACAAAATGAATTGCTTGGTTTTAAATTTACCTTAGTGCAGACTAACTTAGCAGTTATGAGTTAGCTTCCACTATTTTTTTTTTATATATTTAGTGGTTTAGCGTTAGCTTCCACTATTTTTTAAATATGTTTAGTGGTTTAGCGTTAGCTTCCACTATATTTTAAATATATTTAGTAGTTTAGCGTTAGCTTTCACTATTTTTTTAATATATTTAATGGTTTAGTATTAGCTTCCACTATTTTTTAAATATATTTAGTGGTTTAGCGTTAGCTTCCACTATTTTTTAAATATA
>JARVJO010000165.1:16129801-16142617 GCA_031762555.1 Cynodonichthys magdalenae | reverse complement strand
GACTTTATTCTCGTAACATTCTGACTTTATTCTCGTAACATTGCGACTTTATTCTCGTAACATTCTGACTTTATTCTCGTAACAATGCGACTTTATTCTCGTAACATTCTGACTTTATTCTCGTAACATTCTGACTTTATTCTCGTAACATTGCGACTTTATTCTCGTAACATTCTGACTTTATTCTCGTAACAATGCGACTTTATTCTCAAAACACAACATTACATTACTTTTCTGGCAGCAGATAACAACATGAGTTTCCTTACCTTGCTCTCCAGCTGTTCCTTGAGGCTCCGTTGACCCTCAGACGCGGTGTTTTGGTCGATGAGGTCATGCTTTACATGTTTCCCCTCTCGGACTCCTGCGTCACCACATTGTGGAGCCTCTGGATCGCCTTCCTCCTTTTTCCGTTTGCAAACAGAACCGTCCTCTGAGAATTCTCTGACCCGCGGGAGGAGAGAAGGAGATCTGTCGGAGGCGGAGTCTGGACTGTGGATGGAACACGGAGGAAGGGGAGGAGCCACGAAAGCAGAGAATCAAACGGGTGACAAAGGTTTTAAAGACACAGAGGGTAAAACGTGCCGGCGGTTGTGGTTCGTACCAGAAACTAAGTTTGTGCTTCCAGGTTCTCTTGGAGCTGCTTTGACTCGGAGCTGCTCCTGTTTTCTGAGGGAAAATCACGTTGTGATGAAGAAGGTCCAGACCACAAGTTTCTGCAACCGCCTCCACCTCCTCGTGATGCTCACCTGAAGTGAAAAGTTACCCAACAACACCTTCACACCTGGAATACTAAACCTGCTATAACTGATTTTTTATAAAAGTCCTACTCGGGATCTGGGATGCATCCAGTACACAGGTGTTTGGTACCAGCACCTCTGTTTTCCCAGGGTTCTTTGCACTTTCAGCAGAATCTTTGTTTAGCTCTTAAAAAGGAAATAAAACAGTTTAAAATGCTCTGTATCTGTAGAGAAAATGATTTATAGCGTTTTAAACCGACCGTGGAGGAGCGCGCTGCCGCGCCGCTGCAGAGGCGTCTCTGCGTAACGAACGTTTTTGTCTCCATGTTTCCGTTTCCTCAGTTTACTCGCCGCGGGCAGCGAGCTCGGCATCGTGGGCGAATCTGGGATGACTCCTTCTTCCTGCTCCTGGGACGAGGTCTGCCTGGACTCTGATCTGAAACAGAAACCAACAGCTGCAGAGTTCAGCACGACGGTGCAGAGCAACAACAAACCGGTGGACTTTAGTCCAGTTCTACATAAAAAACTGTTTTTATTAAACCAGAAGTGAAACCTCAGAGTTTATCTGAACAACTTCCTGCTGACGACACCTTCCAGACAAGTTATCACCTTTGATAAATAAATTAAACGGGTTTCTAAAATACAAATAAGAACCTAAAACTCACCGAAATGTTTTTAACTTTTGGAGCTCAGCTTCTAGTTTCCTGTTTTCATCCTGCAGGACGTTTCTCTCCTCCTCTGGAGCAGAAAACAAATAAAACACTAAAAGTAGTAAATTATTAGAGGTTTACATTTTGTTATAAATGCTCCATAATAAATCCATCCAACAGAGCATTTAAACAATATGACTTAAGTCCAGCAGTGGTCCTCCACCTAATCCCTGCTGATCATGGCTCTGAGAGACAAAACTCACCCAGTTTAGAGACAACTTGAAGATTCTGATCCCGGGTGCTTTTCAGCTGGTCCTCCAAGACGTCGCATCGATCGCAGCCTTCTGCTCGAAGCCTGAGAACAGTTTTAATATGCTAAAACTCCACGTGTCATCTTAATGAAAACTATCATTACTGTTTGTTGTAAAATCCAGGTCCTCCAGAGCTGCCGCTATCCTGCATGTTTAACTTGTTTCCCTGAGTACCTCTTCAGGTTCTGCAGAAGCTTGAAAAACCTTTCAAACCTGCAGGACAGCTGCCCTCCAGGACCAGGACCACTCATCAGAATGGCTCTGTCTCTACCTGTCCTCCAGGTGAGTGATGGTGACATGCAGAGTTCTGATTTGCTCCTTGAGTTGCAGGTTGCGATTGTAAAACACCTCCAGCCTCTGTGCATCTCTGCAAGAAACAAACATTTCAGCTATGTGACAAAACCTGCCGTGTTTTCAGACTCCTCTCCAATAATTGTGTTTTCCATCCCAGCAATATTTCACTGAGGTTTTTAGTGTCACGTAGTAAAGAAGTTAATATTTCATCATGTTTTTGATCGAATAGATTCTGACATTTCTTATTGCAGTTTATCATTGATAAAAACAAGCTTTAAAGCATGTTTGGGCTTTCAACACTCAAAGGTAGATAGCACCAAAATATAATCATTTATCTAAATACTGACTGATTTTCATGATGTTTTTTAAGACCCCAAACATGCTGTGATGCTGTGGAGGCAGCAAAACAGAAAAGTTTTCTATTTGATCCTCAATTAATCCTTTTTGTTTTCTATCTAGTTTTATTATTAGTTATTTCTAATGCATGGTGGTTTTAGATCATACAGCTCTAGTTATTAATTAATAATTAATATAGATGGCCAATCTTAAGAGCTACTGATAATTTAATCCAATCATCTCAAGAAATAAAAGAGTTATGTAAATTTATTGTTTGTTGCAGAATCATCAAGTTTTCTGTCCAGAACTTCCTGATTTCATCTCTAATCTAAACAGCCTTGGTGTCCATCTTTTAGTTGTTTTCAAGCTCTATCTATTGCACTTGTAAAAAGAACAATTTGTGGAGTTTTATTTATTTATTGTCTTAAAACTACTAACTGGACTAAAACCGGGGTTGGTGTTAAGGAGCAGTAGAAACTCACAGGCAGCGATCCTTCTTCAATCTGTTCACTTTGGCCTCCAGCGCTACACAGAAAGCACAGTTTGCATGTGTGGAAATCACCGCAGGGTCGAACAACAACCTGGTTTTGTTTGTTTGTGTTACCTTGTAGTGTGTTTCTGTGAGTCTCTCCCAGCTGCTTCCATAAGTCTTCAAATAAATCAGGTTTGACAGTCCCGCTGCTGCTGGATCCTCCTGGACTACTCATCATTCTTTACAAAACCGGACAGCACCCAGCTATAGGTTCTTACATAATTTCACCGGCTTGTTAGCTAGGACACTCAGAACACGTAAACTGACGCGCATTAAAGCACCAAACACTGAAGATTTAGGTTTTGCTTCAGTAAGTGTTAATACTTTCACTAAAATGTTCGATAATCTAATAAAAGTTAATAAAAAAAGCAATTGAACTTTAAAATGCTACAATGCTCCTATGTTTTCCCCTTGCATTTTAACATCAAAATTTGCGCGCCGCAATGCACGATGGGAATTCTTCTTCTTCGCCCTTTAGTTTCTTTAGCGCCACCACCTGGATTTGATTATAAATAAAAAATTGCGAGGAAAAAAAACATCTATTTCAACTATATTTAGTTTGTACAAATAACAAAACGTGACCTTTTAGTGTACCTAAACTATTTAATCTCAAATATAAATGATTGATATAGTTTCCTTGTTGCCAAGTTTCACAGTTTTGTGGTTTTTGCGCCCCCTGCTGGTCAACACAAATACAACATGCAAATAAAGTGATTATGGGACAAAAACGCTTCAAACTTTTAAACCACTTTTTTATACTTATTCTCAAATCACTTTACATGTTGCATCAGATGAATAAAGGCTAATGTTTGTAGTATTTTCGCTAGCATAACAAAACTAAATGTAATAATGTAGCTATCCTAAGATCCTAAGATACAGGTCGTGTTCAGAGTATGTGCTGTGAATAACTCTCAGCTGCCATCACACCAAATTTACCTCATTATCTTGATTATCTATATTTTGATATTTTACGTTTGCTTGTGAGCATCATAAAAACAGGCCACGTCAGTGTAAAATATACTCAGTCCACCATTATGTTTCCTTTAAAAACTCAAAACAACAAACAGTGACTTTCCTAATATTTTTTTATTTTTAGAGTACAAAACATGAACCAAAATCACAAAAATAACATTTACAAAACAGATTATTGAACCGAGGTGACCGAGGCAACATAGAAAAGCATGTCTGAAACAGTGATGTTGGTGGGTTAGCCTTGAGGTAAGACAGCGAGCAAAGGTCAAGAGACTAACTGTACTGACTTAGTGCCTTCATTAAGTAGTGCTATTAACTGGAGCTCAACCAACAGAAACCACACTTAGCAGTGATTTAAAGGTGTCATGTGTCAGATACCAGGTACAAACTGACTATAGTGACGTGAAGGTCTAAAACTCTGAACACATCACACTGTATGGCACAGTTTTTCCATTTTTTTATTTTTTAAAGATACTCTGGTCATTTTATTCAACATTCTGTCAAATAGTGATCAGTAGCTACTATCTTATCAGTCATGAAGGATTAGGAGGCTAGGCTAATGGCTAACCAAACAAGCAGGTTTCTTTTTAAAATCAGGACACACCGGTGTGAAAACGCTACTTTAGCTAATATTAAACATTTAGTTTGTCTTATTTTTCTTAACATAACATCCGTGTTTAGACAAAGTGTCCAAAATTGAAGACAAAATGTTTTCTTTTTGTAGTTTGTGCACTTGTCAGGATTAGTCCCGCCTCCACAGCCTCATGATTCGCTAACAGGCTGTCAATCCTTTTTTAAAGCTCAGATTAAAATTCAGGAGGTCTAAAAGGGTAAAAATTCAATGTAAAGATAACTAAATGCTAAATTCTACTAAATGAATAAACTTAACCAGTTCAGGTCTAGACTTAGGATTCAGATCTGAACCGTGGTCTTCATTTAGGAAACCATCTGGAGACCTAAAATAAGCTAACATAGCACTGCAGTCAGTGTGTTATTTTTGAAAAATATGAGCTTTAAGGCTGAAAACTGATTAAAATAAAACAAAAGAGGCTCTCATTGAGCTAGCCATTAGCCTAGCCTAGCCCGTCCCCTCGTCTTTGTTGTTTGACTGAACTGTTTAACAGAACATTTCTAAATTCAGCAAACCGTCCCTTTAAGACACTTTCAAACAACTCAGTTCCTATTCAGTCCCGTTCTGATCAAAATTAATTCCTCTGTCCCACAAGAACATGTCTGCGTCTTAAAAAACAAAAATTAAATAAAAATTAATCGGCATTCTTGAAAATAAAACAAAGGTAAAGATACTCAATGCAAAGTTAAGACCTACAAAGTCTCAACTCCATGCTTCCACTTTGTTTACAGCAGATCCAGCTTTGTTTACGTTGACTGCAGACCCTCATTTATGAATATCTGGAACACTACAGGGGCTAACTCTTCCAGATTTTTTACATTTTTTATATTTTGCTCTGAGTACCTTTAAGCTGAGGAATGGCCGTCAGTTAAAGCCTCTTGTTTTTCCTAAAATAAAATGTAAATTAATGCCGTCCAGCGAAACGAAAAAAGGCAAAAAAAAGTTGAAAATGGTGAGGTTTGGGCCTGCGGAGGCAGAACAGCTCTTTTTCTTTCACATTTATTGATGAGTCAGCATTGCAGATTATTACTTTTAATCTATTTGATTTGTTGACTTTGCATCTGTTGCAGCAGGTAGATTGAGCTAGCATTTTTTCATATATCTATATATATATTTATATAATTATATACACACATGCAACCAACATATGTATCCCCCAAAATAAAAGAACTAAAAAAAACAAAAACAGAACTCCCTTTTTTTTTTCTTTTTAACCACTTCAGAGCTATAAAAACCTGCATGACCGTCCAGACTGAGTTTGCCCGGAGGATGGGAGATATGCAGCGAGCTGGAGGAGGTGCTGATGCTGGCGGAGGGGGTGGGGGGGGTGGAATGCAGCAGGGATGGGTCTACTCTTCACCCCCCCTCCCTGTCCAAACGAGCCACATTCTATAGATTTTTTGGGGGTGTTTTTTTCTTTTATTTTTAAGATTCACATTATGCTGGAAGAAGACTAACTGGCTGCAGACGCTGCCTGGGGGGGCAGGCCGCCACCAAGAACACTGGAGTCGAGTGCATATCTACCGTCCAGACCTGCAGAGGGGGGGGAGAAGAGGGTTCAGTCGTGAGCGGTTCAGGGGGAACCGATCCGTCAGGCGGTACTCACGCGGCTTCACCACTGCGGCGGCACGTAGCTGTAGCTGGGGGTGCCGGGGGGCCGGTACGTGGGCATCGACACTGGGTGGGGGGCAACGGGCGCCGGTGATGGACTTGTCAACAGAGCTCCTGAAAAGCAGAGCAGGTGACTCACACTTGAAGAAAATGACTAAACGTCTGTAAAACGGACTAAAACATGGACATTAGTGAGACGTGGCGGCCATTTTTATTGCATCACCTAAAAACCTTTAATCCAATAATTACCTCCTGAATGAGTTTCAATTAAATCCATCCAGTAGTTCAATATTTTACTTACAAAGTCATATTTAAAGTTTATTATGTAGCAGGTTAGCATTAGCAGCGCAAAGATTGTTATTTAGCAGATTAGCGTTGGCAGAGCATAGGTTCTTGCTCAATAGATTAGCATTAGCAGAGCAAAGTTTATTCTTTAGCAGGTTAGCTTTAGCAGAGCAAAGATTGTTATTTAGCAGATTAGCGTTAGCGGAACATAGGTTTTTGCTCAGTGGATTAGCATTAGCAGAGCAAAGATTATTATTTACCAGATTAGCATTAGCAGAGCAAAGATTATTATTTACCAGATTAGCATTAGCAGAGCAAAGATTGTTATTTAGCAGATTAGCGTTAGCGGAGCATAGGTTCTTGCTCAGTGGATTAGCATTAGCAGAGCAAAGTTTATTCTTTAGCAGGTTAGCATTAGCAGAGCAAAGTTTATTCTTTAGCAGGTTAGCTTTAGCAGAGCATAGGTTCTTGCTCAATGGATTAGCATTAGCAGAGCAAAGATTATTATTTAGCAGATTAGCATTAGCAGAGCAAAGTTTATTCTTTAGCACGTTAGCTTTAGCAGAGCATAGGTTCTTGCTCAGTGGATTAGCATTAGCAGAGCAAAGATTATTATTTACCAGATTAGCATTAGCAGAGCATAGGTTCTTGCTCAATGGATTAGCATTAGCAGAGCAAAGTTTATTTTATAGCAGGTTAGCATTAGCGGAACATAGGTTCTTGTTTAGCAGATTAGTGGTTAGTGAAGCCACTGCAATATTCTATGAATCCGTAGAGAACCTTTAGTTTTACCTTCCGTGGTTACTCTAGCAGACATAAAACAATAATCAGTCACAGCTTAGCACTTGAAGTGCTACAGTTAACTGCTGCCGTCTGCGTTACTTATTTTAAGAGCCATCTACAGAAAGTTAGATACTAACTGTTCATAAAGTTGCCACAGAACCCTGCTACAAAGCATCGCAGCAGCAGCTCACCTGCTGACATGGCCATGGTGGTGCCGGCTACCATCCCCATGGTGACGCCGTTAGGGCGAGTGGGAGGAATGGGCGGGGCATACATGGCTGCAGGCATCCCGTTGGGCTGGACCACCGTGGTGTGATGGATGACGTGAGGCGGGGCCGCGTACAGCGGCTGCGTATAATAGGCGCCTTGCTGTTGTGAAGGTATTAACGCCTGAAGCAGAAAAATAAATTTTTGGCGACGGAGCAGGAAACACAGGTCTGCGATGGCGCCGCCGACAGACTCACTGACCTGTGCGTACGGGTTCTGTTGGGCATAGGTGCTCCTGACGGGGTACACGGCGGCGGGGTACGGGTTCGGCGAGGAGGAGTAGGGCGGAACGGTCCCCGTGTTGGGAGAGCAGGACATTTTGAAAGGAGTTCCAGGAGCGTAACCTGGAGAGAGAAGATGCTTCAGGTTATTCCTAAAAACAGATAAGTTTGTTATTTAAGAACAAAATGTCCTCAGAAAACTGCTTCAGATACCAGTTTGATTAAAGACAAGTCTTCATTCTACTTAAAGAATAAACTTTCAACAGATACACAAAAACACATTTATGCTCGACAGTAATTTATCTTCAGAGCTGCAAACTGGATTTCCTGGTGGATTTGATGACATTAAAAACAGATGCAGGTAAGCTAACAAACTCAGATTATAAATACCCGTCTGAAACATCCTTAAAACCTTTAAAATCTTTATAAGTCTTTGATGTGTGTTTTAGCTTTTGTTCTGTTGAGCTTTTTTTTAATTCTTTGTGCTAATATCAGCGTCCTTCAGCTACTTTTTAGCATTTTGAGCTACTTTACAACTTCCTTTATACCTCTCACTGTTGATTTAATCTTTTTATGCTCCATTCACATCATTCTGATGTTTTTTCTGAATTTTCAGCTACTCTTCAGCCGTTTTTACTAGACTCAGCTTTATTCAGCTAAACTCTTTTTTTTGTGGTCATTTCAGCTTTTTTCTGCTTAATTCAGCAAAGATGCTCCTTCAGTTTCATTTTGCTAATTACATCTTTTTAAGCAACTTTTCAGCTAACATTAGCTTTTTTCCCAGCTAAACTAATATTTTTGCGATATTTTCAGCTTCTTACTGCTCAATTCAGCAAATGTGCTCTTTTAATGATGAGCCATATTAATTTTAAGATCACAAAATAAAAGGTGAAAGCCATGTTGGTCATTTTTCTGCTTCTTTACTCGAAATATCAGATTTGTTTTATATTTTGTTTGTGAATTCCTTTTCTTACAACTTCTAATAGTTTCAACTTTTTCTGCTTTTTAAGCTGCCTTTTTCACAAATATTTACAATTTTAGCTACATTTCTGCTCTGTTCAGGTATTTGACCCTTTTTTCTATCTTTCTATTGATTTTTCAATTTTGTTTTCCTACTTTCAGCAAAAGTCAGCTGTTTATTTAACAAACAGTTTTGCTATTAAACCTTTTCAGCTCGACTTCGGCAGCTTTTAGCATGAAGTATTCACAGTGCATTTTCACTAGTTCAGGTTTTTATTTGGATACCCCTGTAGTTCTGTCTGGTGTACCGCTCACCCAACGTGGCTGAAAACTCAGTTTGGTTTCATTCTTACCGCTGGCGAAGGCCGGGTTGGCTCCTGCGTAGACGCTGGGAGTGTACGCTGGAGCGGCAGCGTAGCCGACAGGGAACCCGGCTGATGCAGCCAAACAAGAAAAAGCATAAAATTTAAGAACTTACAGAAACGTTTTGCTTTGTTTTTCTAGCTTTATATGCTACAGAAGACTTTACCTGGGTAGCCTAAACCCTTGGTGTTGGTGAAGGGGACCCCTGTTGGTGCAGGGCTGTAGACAGGATTCATTCTGGTCGTCTGGTAACAGCTGCGGAGATGAAAAACAGTGTCTTGTGTGACATTTAAAAATTGCCAAAGTTTTACATTTCATTAAAAAAATGTCCTGTAGGTGTTACAATATGGTGCCATGGGATGTTTTTGTAGGACCTGAACAGATGCATCCATTTATCTAATGTGTACATTGAAGTGTTCAGAGGGGCAGCAGTCAAAAAGCTTGCTAGCGCCACAAATGGCCACGCCCACATCTCTCTCCATATTTACTCTCGTACTAAATATGTGCCAAGTTTTGTGAAGCTCAGCCAACTAGAACATAGTATTAGCTTTTTTGCTAACCGTTAGCAGATCGATTAGCTTCCACTAAATTAGATTCCACTAGTTTCAAGTCCACTAAAAATTCACAAGTGTAAAAGTAAAATTTTTATGTCATCTATCCTGAAATAAAAAAAAACAAACTATCCCCTCTTACTGGACGTGTCAGGCACCGTGTGTGTGTAGCATGTAGCATCTTTAGATGCTAAACTTCAAGCTAATAAATTTCTCCTCTTACATTTTTCCTATTATTATTGTTGTTTTTTTAATACAAGTGTAGCCAGGAACATCATTCCAGGAAGTAGGGCCATATATGGAAGAGGCGGTGAGAGAGCACAGCTGGTGGGGCAGGTAAATCAACATTTAGATTTAAGAGCAGGTAGATTCTGATAGGAATTCACCGATATGAAAATTTCAGCTGATTTTCAATTTAATTCAATCATACTTTATTAATCCCAAAGGGAAATTAAATGTTGTTGTAACTCATATTATCCTTGTTTCTTTAAAGAGTTGTTATAAAAACTGATGGAAGAAGGAAGACTCTCCTGTATCGGTCTGTCTCACAGCAGATCTGAAGAAGCCTCTGACTGAAGACACTCTGTTGTAGAAGGACAGTCTGATGAAGAGGATGCTCAGGGTTTTCCATCGTATGATCAGAAAGCCTGGCAGGGGGACTCTAGGGTCAGAGATATAATCCTGGAGCCACGTCTCAGTGAAACACATAATACTGTATTCCTGATACTCTGGCTGGGTTCTTGTTAGAGCTTGGAGTCCATTTAACTTGTTCCCCAACAATCTCACATTGTCCATCATGATTGATGGAAGAGATGGTTTGAACTTCCTCCTTCTGTCTCTCCTCTTTGCTCCTGGTCTGCACAGTGCCTCCTTTTCAACTCATCTGGGATTCAAGGCTGCAGTTGAGGTTTTATTTGAGCTTTTGAGATGTTAATCAGCTGCTCCTGGTTATAACAAACCACCACATTGCTATGGTTACACATCATAACAAATGTCCAAAATCAAGATAAGTGTTAGCAAGAATCCTTCCAGCTGCACAGCATCTAACAATAGAGGTAATAAACATCCAAAATTAGCAACCTCTATCCAGAAAAAGGAATTTAAAAACTTTTTAAAAAAAATTTCTGAACAAATGTAACAGAGATACTCCAACATGCTGCCACCTTGAGCGGCGCAATTCTAGAACTAAGTATTGATATTCAATATAATTGTTGCTGTTATGGCCGATAACCGATATTTACCGATATTACACAAACACAAAAATTATATTATACATGTACGCACAAACACACTTGGATCTTTTTTTGATACCGTAAATAAAAGACCAGACCTCTGACAGATGCTGCTCAACCAACCATCTGCCGTCCAAAAACAGAAACACAAAGCTAAAAAATGGGAAATCAATATCAGTCGTTAATATCAGATCAGTTTTACACATCAGACCGATACAGATATTAATGCCGATATATCGTGCATCCCTAATTACTGAGGATCAGATCTCATGCTGACTTAACACGGATCCTGGCCGAGGTATGTCTCTTCTGAAGAGGTCTCCTTTGGAGTTTTGAATTATTTTAACCTCTCCTCTTGATTTTAAGGGTTGGATCCTTTTAGAAGGAGTGACGCACGAGGAGCTGGTTGTATTCATGTGGAGGTAAAGTTAGTCCTTCTCATTTTGTTTAATCAAGGTGCTGATCCAACTTAGTTTGTCCTTTTTTGTGTAGGTTGGCCTGCTACCGTTTGTTTTGTTCCAATTTTGTTTTAGTTTGCTTTACAGTTTGGTTTTGTTTGTATCAATTAGTCTCAGCTGTGTTGCTGTTAAGAACAAGAGGACACCCTAACATCCAGCCATCTGGGTTCTTTTAAAGGGGATTTATGCCGTATTTGGGTTCAGAGCTATTTTCTCACTGGAGAGACTATGAAAGGGGAGTTTGTATTTCTTTTCTGTGCTCATCAGGGTTTTTGTGTGAGTGTGTTTTTGTTGGGGAGCACTTAGGTGTATTTATTTTATTATTTATTTACCCCCCCCCAAGTAGTCCAATTTATTTAAATAGATTTTAACTCATCTCAGCTCGGAGGTTCCCTGGGCCAGCATAGCTCTGTTTTTATTATATAATCACACTAGTTCTTAGACCTAAGCATTCTTTATTTGTACTATTGAGAACCAAATAAAGTTAATTTAATTTGCAAGCAACGCCTCTGTTGATCCATATAAGCTTATCTGTGTAAAGTCTGTTAAAGCAAGAATTGGAGGTCCTCCCACCACCCACTAGTGTTGTTGGAAAAGTTAGTGGTGATTGTACCACAGGTCACATAAGTTTACAAACATATTTATGTACTAAAATAAAAATAAATAATTTATGTGCTAAAATAATTTTAAAAAACTGTATAGGGGAAAAAAATCTACCCAGTCAACTGTGTGTACTTCCTAATCATGTGACTAAACAATATTTTTTTAATCATGTATTAAATATTAAAATGTTTAAAATACACCTTCAAACAGCACTCATTTATATAATTCTGTTTTATTTGATCTTTGTTCTTTGATTTTCAGGTGATGCTGCTCCAGGTTAGCTGCAGCTCGGTGCTGACATCTAGTGGTGATGATGAGAAACACCATGACATCACATAAAATCTGCTCTTTTTATAAAACTATAAAACAACGACAAAATACATTTAATACTAAAATATAAAGTAGTTTATATAGATATAAAAAAATAAACGCGTATCATTCACAGTAAATGGTCATGGTAATAGTCGAGTTTTTATTCAGTTATTGTGGAAAAGAATGTATTTCATCGTTGCTTTACTTTAAATTTTAAGTTTAATTTAAAAGCTTTTAAAATGCAGGTTTTAACTACATTGATGTGTTTTCTGTTAAATTCGATGTTAGCACAAATAAAATAACCAACCTGTCAGTGGTCTTTAAAGGTGAACATACCGACGCTGTTATCAGATTAGCTAAGTTAGCTTTCAGAAACTGCGGAAACTGCGGCTGTCCGAACGGGTCCGGTGCCTTCATGTAGGCTCGGATGTTCAGTTTGACCCCGAACACGGCCCGTGCGACCGCGCGGGGACAACCGAGGCGTCCCCGGACAGCGGGCTCAGATGACGGGACAGGCTCGTCCACACAGGCCGCTCGGCTCCGGAGGCAGAGGCAGTAACTGCAGAGTGACGCGTCGCTTGTCCCGACATCAGCCGCAAATCTGACCGGTTCGGTTAAGAAAAATCCACCTGAGCTTACCGTTCACCGTTTTCACCGTGTGTTTCTTCTTTTTCTCCGCTCCCCTGCTGGTAAAACAGAATTAAGCT
>JARVJO010000165.1:16102948-16123698 GCA_031762555.1 Cynodonichthys magdalenae | reverse complement strand
TGATTTTGAAGGCTTTTGATTCAGCTCCATCCACACTTGTTAGAGCTACAGCTCTGTTTGTTATATCACAGCAATTATCAAATGAGTGTTTCTAAATTTCTCATTGATAGTTTGTTGTACTGGTAGTTATTGATATACATTCTTTGTTGTGTACCATTTAGTACATATGTTGTTAAAATAAAATAAGAAAAACTGATACCACAACAGTCAAATGATCATTTTACTGATATGTATAAAGACTGCAAAGGCTGAAAAATCCCGAAGTCCGTATGAAATTAAAGGTAGCATTAAGATTAAATTTTTTATGATTTTTAAGCTCAAAAATGGGGGGGTCGTATTATACATGAGATCGTATTATACATGAATAAATACGGTACATAAAAAGATTATCCTAAACTACATCAAAAGGGCTTCTTAAACTACATCAGAAGGTTTTCTCAAACTACATCTAAAACTAAAACATACTGTCTTCATGACTTTGCATTAACTTTACAATCTAACATTAAAATGTGATCATTTTTACCCACAGATCGGTGAAAGGATACGGGTGATTTTAGACATGGATGACAAGACTCTGGCCTTCGAGAGGGGGTTCGAGTTCCTCGGTGTAGCGTTTCGTGGACTGCCCAAAGTCTGCCTGTTCCCCGCCGTCTCTGCAGTCTACGGCAACACGGAAGTCACCATGGTGTATCTTGGGAAACCCCTGGATGGGTAAAAAGCAGATCTCCGTTAAAACTCCTGAGAAGGTCCGGATAGTTTTTTTTTTTTTTTGGTCGACACTGCCCGCTGGACGTTTAAAGGTGATGGAGGTCGAGTGCTTCTGCTTCTTCCAAACAGACTTTTTTTTAATTCAAAGGAGGACTGTTGGTATTTATAGCTCCAGGTGAACTCAAAGGATTATAAAGGAGTGTCACAAACAGATTTTTATTTGATACAACTGAAGCTAACGATGCTGAACAGTTACCAGTCTGCTCCAACGAGGCCAAAACTACTCTGAACTGTGGCAAATACTTTAGGTGGAACAGTACTTATCAAAAACTGTTTGATGTATAAGTTATTGGAAAAAAACCCGTTGATTTTAATTTTCAGCTATACTCAATGATTGGATTGTGATGCATTCATGCCAAATCATTGTTACCCGTTATACTTTAAAATAAGGTCAGAGTGTCATGTGCAGAAACTTTTAAAGAGCCCATCCAATAATGGTGCAAACTATACCCGTTTTACAGCAGTGTGTGTCCTTTTTATTGTGCTCCTGTAGTATTACACGTTATTTATTAAGTGATTTTATCTCCGGTACTATACTGTAGATGCTGTATGGTTATAGGACCTGAAAATAAAGTCTTCATGGTGCCACTTTAAGAATGAAAGGTGCTGTGGTGAGTTTGTAAATGTTTATGTGGTTTTTATGTTGCAGTCTGTTGGGCCATTTGTTCCTAAAGTTCTTCAAAATAACTTTAAACCAATTAGTGATAGCATTTAGGGTATACGTTGTTTTTAACCTGAATATTATTATTACTATTATTTTTCTCCAGATGGAATGCTTTTTTCCAGTGGTGGGCACAGCTAACCACTAATCCGTAAACAAGAATCTTAGCTCAGCTAAGGCTAAACAATAAAAAAATTATTGTAAGCTAACAATAACCACTTAGACTTGTTAGTTTGATTCTATTGGTTTAATTTGAAGGTGGGTGGGACCATCTGTCTCAAATCAGCCAAACCAAAGTTATAGTTCTGTCTAACTTGATACTTCCAATTTAACCCTTTCAGAATAAAAGCATTTCTTTGATCTAGTTTGTATTTTTATAAATACCATTTGAAGTTAGTCAAACAACAAATATTAAATACTTACACTATCATAGTAAATACATAGTCAAATTTAGCAATTATTATTTAAATATTGGTAAATGTTTTGACGCTCTTAGTTTGAAGTTTAGCTGCTAAAGATGCTACATGCTACACACAGTGCCTGACATGCCCAGCACTAAGGGGATGGTTTTTATTTAACTTGGGATAAACGGCATAAAAATAAAAGTTTTACACTTGTGAATTTTTAGTGGACATAAAAATGGTGGAAGCTACTTGATCCACTAACAGTTTCCAAAGTTAGCAATAAGCTAATCTGCTAAATGAGGAGTTAGTTCCGCTATTAGTGTAAACTTTACACCACTGCTTTTTTTTTTACTATGTTCTAGTGGGCGGAGTTTTACAAAATTTGGCACGACATATTTAGAACTAGCGTAAATATGGGGAGGCACAAAAATCCAGATGTGGGCGTGGCAATTTGGCGTGCAGGCGCCATCTTCATTGCAGCCATTTTGACGACTTCAACATACACGTACGAAATTTGGTACATAGTTGCATTAGTTCAGGTCCTACAAAAAAGTCTCTTGGCACCATATTGTAACACCTACAGGAGGTCGGCCATTTTTAATGAAATGTATAATTTTGGCGATATTCAAGCTATTTCAACTTCAAATTTGGACTAAAGCTTCTTTATGAGACGATGCTCAAAAGTTGTTTGTTTATCTGAATGGAGTGGGCGTGGGATTTATTTAAATACGCACATTTTTACTTGAAGACGTCGGGGTAACACATCTAAATAAACAAAGCAGATGGACATCCAGTTTTTAATATGGCCACATGCTAATGTGGTGGTATAAAAATTATGGTTTCAAGTTTAAACTGTTTTTGAAACGGAGAAAATATTCAGGGCCAGCTGCAGCTAAAGGGCGTGACCAGAGCTGTTTGGTGAACTTAAACACTTCGTTGGTGCGTAACTGGATTTTTTATAATAAATGAGCTGGTGAACCCCTCAGGTGGACTTACACAAAAAGCTTGCAGCTTTAATTAACTATATATAAAATCAATGTTGGTACAAAATAAATGTAAACTAAGCAAAACATAAATATAATGAAGCTCAGACCAACATTATCTTCAGTGTAAAGAACTGATAGTTTACCATTTTTATCACCTGAATATTTCCAGTTAAACAACTTTTAAGTTTAGGAAAAATAATAAAATAAAGAGATAAATGATCCAAACAACCACACATTGTTAAAAGCCTTGTTTACATTTCTCATACGTGACCACTAGAGGTTGCTTCCACCTCAGATTAAATCATGGCTCCTCATTCTGCTCTGGGAGACAGAAACTCACCATTTTGCTACAGATGTTTGTCTTCAGGTACTTTTATAACATATTTTATAACATTTGATGTTGTACATTAATATCTTTTTAGATCATGACTCAAAAACCACTTGTTCAAATCTTATTTTTGTCTTTATATTAAATGTTACTTTTTATGTTGAATATTTATATTTAAATTTCACTAACCTCTACATTGTTTTTAAAATGATCAGCTTTCATAATTTAAAAATATCTTATTGACATAACTCATATCTACAAAATGTGTTTTTCCACATTAGAGTAAATATCTAGCGCTTACAAAGTTTGTTTATGGTAGTTTATTCTCAGCTTGAGAAAAAAAACACACAGTAGACTCGTGGTTTTGTTTTTTAAGTTTAGTCCTGATTCTTTTTTATGAGCTGCCTACATCTGAAAGCTTCGGAGACTTTCTGCAACACGTCCTCTCAGCTGTTATAAATAACTCAGCAGCACTTCTGCAAAATTTTAATTTAGCAGCTGATTGATAAGCTTCACTCTGTGGGCTTTTAAAGTGTCATTTTGACATTATGAATCGGGGTTCCATGGAAAGCTTTTAAGCAGTTAATATCTTACCTGTAAAAGTTTTAATAAAATAGCTTCAGTCGCTAAAACTTCACATTTCATTTATAAGCTTTACACTGCTGTCATGTTTTTGTTACACTAATATTACCAGCAGCAGCAGCTAGCTGTAGCACTTCCATTGCAGCCTAAAACACATCCTGCAGAAACACCTTAATATTTCTATTTAACATTAGATTTAAATAACTTATGTTTATCTCGATGATTGATGTCTTTAAATTAAAAACAAACTTTGGCTGCTACCATGTGTTTACCTACAGAAACAGCCGAAGTGACAGAAAATAGGTCAACAATCACAATATTCAAGAAAAAAATGTAAATGTCCAAGTGTTCACCCAACAGAACCGTTAATGCTTCTTCAAACCCCAACAAAAATAGTCAATCTGACCAATCACGTCTTTAACAAACTCCTCCCACAAAAGTCAGACAGACCAATCATGTGTTTTCCAAACTCCGCCCACACACCAAGAACCTCCCCCTCCTTTCGTAAGATCCAGAAATGTGTAAAATTGGCATATTCTGCTGTAATTTTGTGTCTCCAACTAGTCACCAGCAGCCAGTGTTCGGTACTGAGAGATGTAAAATCCCAGAGTTGTGTACTTGGACAAATATTTTTTTATGTACCTCCATTCTGAGGGGCTGTGGTAGCTCGGTGGTCTGTGCCGCAGTCTCGTAACCCTCAGGCTGTGGGTTTCAAATTTATGTATGTCAAATTACTGGTGCCTTACTAAGACAAAAGTCTGTATGACTCAAAATATTTCTGTTTTCAAATCCTGACAAAATCTGTTTTTCTAAAATAAACCATAAAAGAACCAACAAGACATGAGATCAGTGTGAATACAGTGTTTGTTTCAATAAATAGGGGCACCTTCTTACCACTTCCCCTACAGAGTCTCCATTTCTTTTCTTAGAAGCTGCAAACTTGTTTGGACTCTACAAGCTTTCTGCCACACATCCTCCTCAGCCGAAAAAAAAAGAAAAAAAAAAACAGAATCGAAAGGCAACTCAACCGTGGTTTAATATGGCTGCTGGGGGAAAATAGAGATGTTAGGTTCAAAGCACTGACCAAGAGCAAAAAAATTACAGAAAAGATAAGATTATTTGATCTGAGGACAATAAAAGAACTTTAATCCTGTTATAAATAAAAAACTGGAAAAACAGGACAAATAAAAACACAATTTAAAACAAAACTCCAACATTTCTTTTTCTGTGAAAACGCAGGAGCTAAAATATGCTGAAGAAGCTGAAACTGGGTTAAAGCCAAAAGAAGCACAACAGCTTTAAGTACCCAAACAAAAGCTATAAACAGGGAAAAAAACACTAAATCCTAAAGTAAAAAAAGACTAGCTTACAGTATAAAAAAGCTAAATAAAAGCTGAAAAAGGCTAAAAACTAAAACCATAAGAAGCAAAGCCCTAGTTTAGAGTAAAAAGTAGCACAAAGGTCACAAACAAAAGATATCAAATAGTATGATAAACAGCTAAAAGAAACAAAAAGCTAGCTAAAAGACAAAAAGTGTCAAAATACCACCTATTTCAAAGAAAAAATCTGCTGAAAACATCCAATCCTCCAACACTAGCTTAAAGCTAAAAGTAGCAAAATGCCAGCTAAACGTAGCGAAACACTAGCAAAAATACAAAAGAAACAAAAAGGCCAGCAAAAAAGTTAAAGCTAACAAAGAATTAAAAATTAAACAAAAACTAGCTAAAACTAGCCAAACCCTGTAAAAAGTAGAACAAAGGTCACAAAACAAAATGTATAAATAAAACTTGCTAAATAGCTAAAAAAACAAAAAGCTAGCTAAAAGCCAAAAGTGTCAAAATACAAACTAAAATTTAAAAGAAAGAAAATCTGCTGAAAACATCCAAATACTAGCTAAAATTAGCAAAAGGCCAGCAAAAACTCAAGGCTAACAAAGAATAACGAAAAGTAACCAAAGACCTTGTGATGGACTTGCGACCTGTCCAGGGTGTACCCCGCCCCTCGCACTGTGATGGCTGGATATGGGCACCAGTGACCCCCGTTACCCTAAAAAAGGAAGAAACGGGTATAGATAATGGATGAATGAATGGATAACCAAAGACTAGCTAAAACTAGCCAAACCCTTTGCAAAAGTAGCAAAAAGGCCAGCTAAAAGCTAAATGTAGCAAAAGGCTAGGTTAAAGTATTAAAAGACAAACTAAACGCTAAAAAAGCTTACTAAAAGCTAAAACAAAGATCATTTAAAGTCAATAGCACTAAAACACTAAAGTTTAAAAGTAGTAATAGTAGTGTTAAGCACAGTTAACCAAAAGGCTAGCTTCACTAATGCTAAACAGATAAATGTATAAAAATTAGCAGAAGCTAACACTAACAGCTAATTGCTATCCACTAAGATGAGTGTCACTCAGTCTGCATCACACATCTTCATTTCCTTCAAGCTGAACGACTGACACAAACCTGTTGTTAGCTTAGTTAGATGTTAGCGAATTTAAAGTTGGCAAAACCCAAATTAGCACTAGCTTACACTAAGTGCTAACTGCTAACACAACTCTCTCAGTCAGTGTCACACGTGGAGCTGAAGATCGCCAAGATTGACACAAACCTGTCGATGTTAACTTGTTAGTTAGTTGTTAGCAGACTTAATGTTGACAAAACTGTTCGGTTTTCAAAGTTAGTAAAAAAGAGAGAGAAGCTAATCTGCTAAACCAAAACTTGTTTCATTATTAGGTGTTAGCCAATTAGCTGAACCATTCTAAACACTGGATTAAAAAAGTCTACGAGATAATTAAGCTTAGCAGAACATAAAAACGGCTGTAACTCAGCCAAACTGACAAACACTGAGCTAAATTTTGATGTGGTTGTAGCTGAGTGATCCCTAACATAAACTTTGAACATTAATGAAATTGTGTTCATCATTTTTCAAGGTTTTCTTACAATCATAATATATAATTTTAACTCTGCCATAAGGACGATAAGCATTCCTTCAGTTTTGGACATGGCTGCATCGGGGTTGTTGTAAATCTGTTTTTCTGCTGCTCTTGTCTTGGTATTACTCTTTGTGTGTAAATGTTTGCATTCATGTGCACATCTGCTGCTGCGAGAGGCCGAACATCAGGCAGGAAGGGTGTGTTTGTTGAGTGGTTTCCTCTCTAGTAGCTTGACTGATCCGAACGAGCCAAGGGTGTGAAGGGTGTGTTCTCGTTGGGTTTTTGCGGTGACAGTTGTGCTGGCAACACTTCTGTCTGTGTGGATAAAAAATACACAATTAGTGTGATGTTGTGAAGAAAAAAAAAAAGAAAAAGAAAAACGTGCACAGCCCTGGTGGTTGTTAGCCGTTGAGCCTGCTCTTGCCTTCCTGTGGCTCGGGGCCTGAGAACCTCAGTGTGATTGCAACTTGTCCATGTGACTTGGTTTCCGTTTGCCTGCCTGCTTCCGCGCAGAGTAAAAAAAAAAGGGGCATTAAAGTGCTTCAGTCAGAGCGGAGCGGAGCGATGCAGCTGAATGTCACACGCATGACAGGAGTTTCTGCAACTGCAAGTCACCCAGCGATATGGTCAGGGGATCAACCGTCGGTGGCTTGGGAAATCCACATCTAACCACCAGTGTGAGTAGACGAACCAGCGCTGATCGGCTGCTGCTGCAGAGCGCTCTGAGGCGCAGCTAAAACCAGCTAAAATAACTTAAAAGGACTTTAACTTCTTTAGCTTTTGGAGCATTTAGCCACGGTCTGCTTTCAGGCATGACCTTAACAACCTTATAAAGGACTAATAAACTGTTAATAATGCAGTTATTACTAGGAGTGTCCACAAAGACTTAGTTTGGGTCCGGACCATGGATCTGGACATGAAGGACTTCTTGTATGGACACACACTGGTTGTCATATTTCAGTAGAATAGGACTCTGATTTAAACAAAGTGTATGTATTTTACACTTGAACACATTTTCTCTTATTATGGTCATTTCTATTTACTTTTTTTGTAGCTCGACTTTTCTAACATTTATGGTAATTTATTTTAGGAAGAGCAGATTCTCGAACATGTTATTTTGCTTGGCTCAGCTTTTCTTCATAGTGCAGTATTTCATTTTAAATTGCACCATTTTTCTAGTATTTACGGTAATTGGTTTTATGGGGGCTCAGCTTTTCTAGCCTTTATGGTATTTTATTTTAGGCAGTGCAGCTTTTCTTGCATTTATTTATTTTTAGAAAACACAGTAAAGAATTTCCTGTGGCGCAGCTTTTCTACAAATGCAGTAAATTATTTTAGATAACGCAGTAATTCTTTTACCTTTTAAATTTATTTTGTTGAACTGAATCATAAATTTGAAAACTTGACATTAATATAAAAACTTTTTTATATTAAATCAAGTAAAAAATTAATAAAAATATATATTTTTAGTGGGTGGGGCCCTTTGGTGGGCCAGACGGAGTTCCCTCAAGGACCACATTTGGCCCATGGACCTTAAGTTTGACACATTTGAGCATTTATAAACTCATGACTCACTTACAAATTAAGCTTTAATAAACCCTGTATTAAGGTCCATTTGTAGCAAACATAATAATATTTTGTATAAAAACATGTTGAAATGTTAAGTTTTGAGCTGTTTAGATAAGAATTAAATGACATATTTAACAGGAGTTCTGTGACAACCTAAATCCAGCAATTACACATAAACTATTAAACTTTTTATCTGAATATCTGTAAAACACAGCAGCAGATATAAGATTTAAAGGGGAAAACAACAATCTTAATGTAAACATATTTTGCACTTTAAAGTAAGCTTTGCTGCAGAAAAAAAAGGAACAAAACTTTCATGTTTCATTTGCATGACAATGGTTTGTAAAGAAAATTGGGAAATTTCAGCAAAGTTGCTGTTGTCATGAGAAAATGTACCATCGTTGGAGGCGGGCTGAGGCTGGATTCTGAAATACTGCACGATGAAATGAGCGTACACCTGAGAAAAACAAAGAAATGGAGAGAACAACAAGACTTCAGCCTTACGTAAAGACAATAACAAGCCAATCCTCAAATTATAATAAATGTGTCGGTCCTAATAATCTGTTTTTTTCTATCCAGGCTTTTTTACATTGTCATGAGAGTTATGAAATTATCTTTTAATACCGTAATCTGGTTTTGTTTTTTCAGAAATATCACTGCGTTTTCTGCTATCCATCTTTTCTGTACCATTTCATATAGTTCAAATATTGGTCCTTAGATTTTCGAAATGGCCAAAAAATCATTAAAGAAATCTAGAAAAGTTTAGAATTTTAAAATCTTTCTTCTGCCTTCGATAATGTTGATCACAAGATTTTGATTAATGTACTCAGAATCAGATTAGGTTGTCCAAATCTCTTCTGATCACACCTGTTAAACCAAACTTTTAGTGTTTTTTAAATTTAAAATACATTGAACAGCATCACTTTGTCTTGGTGTTCCCCAGGGTTGTGTTTTGGGGACCATTTATTTATTTTATATATTTTTCCTGTTAGTTCAACAGTTAAATAATGTTCCATATCAGCTTTACATTGATGAAATCCAGCTTTGCTGTTCATTCAAAGAAAGTGAGTTAACTAACTGCTTGGTTAAAAGCAAATGGTTAAATGACAAATACTTAACCTAGTCCACCCTCAGCCTGACTTACTTAGGAACCATGTTTCTTTAGTTCTCAATGAGCAAACAAATTGATTTTACTCATTATAAAAGTGACAATAAACAGAAAATCCAGTTTATTTTCTGGTTTTCTGGTTGGTCATCACATGTATATTCTAAAAGTATATTCTAAAAGCTTGAACCCAGCAGGTACAATGTTAAAAAGGAAGGTACAAGGATGTTCCTAAAGAGTCACATTGGCACATTGGCATTAAGGTTGACAACTTTCTGGCACATTGGCATTAAGGTTGACAACTTTCTTTAAAATAAGAAATTGTTACATATTTTAAACCATAAAATTTATTTTTAAGTTAACGGAACTATGTTCCTTATTTTTAAGAGCCAGTACAAATCTGTTTATAGCTGATGAAAAAAAAAACGGTGAAACAGTCATTTTTGTTTATTCCAAGCTGAAGAATGTTTGGTTTTTTCTACAAGGAAAAATGTTAAACACAGAAAAATACTTTGGTTAAATGAAGTTACTAAAAAGTTTGTTGTTTAAGCGGATTTTTGTTTGTTGAATTTGACAACTTTATTAAAAGTGACATTTTAACACTAGCTAGAAGCTAAAAGAAGCTGAAAACTAGCTAAAACCAAAAATCTAGATAAAAGTTGTAAAATGCTAAGCAATAACTAAAAGCAGTAAAACATTACCTAAAAAATAATAAATCTGAATGCTAGTTAAAATAGTAAAATAAAGTTAACAATAGCAAAAGAATAGCTAAAAACTAAAAGTAGCCAAAATCTAGCAAAAGGATAGCCTTTTACTGTTTTTAACTTTTAGCTAAATACAAGCTAAATGTAAAAAAAATGCTACATTAAAGATAAAAAGCCAAATGCTAGCTACATGTAGCAAAGGGTTGCTAAAAGTAGCCCTAGCCTAGCTAAAATCTCAAAATAGCAAGACATTAGCTAAAAGTTTAAAATAACAGAGGACTAGCTAGAAGAAGCAAAATGTTAGTGTTTTTTACTATTTTTAAATTTTGGCTAACAAAAAGTTAAAAGTAGCCAAAGGTTAGCTGAAAGAGTTGGTTAGGTACAATTCATTACCTTGATTTCTTGAGGAAGTTCAGCCATCTATCAGAGAGAAATTCAGTTTTTTAAAACTAAAATGTGTGGTTTTGTCGTGTTTTGACCAGTGAGGATGATAAAATGCCGGTCCACGGGCTAACTCCTCTCCTGCTCTGCTTGTTGCCCATGTGGAGAATCCTGACTCCAGTCTCAAGTTATCGCCAGCCTGGCTTGTGTCGTCTGGTAAGATGTCTCTTTAATCATAAACAAAAACAGCCTGGCAGGCAGAGACTTTCAGCATGTCTTATGAGACTTCTTTAAAATTCATGTCTGGTAGGAAGAACTCTGTTTTAGTCACTTCTCAGCTACTGATGAAACAAAATGTGAATTTTGAAACTGAGCACAAACACCGACAAAAGAAAAGAAGCTATTGAAAACTTAAGTTACTGAACTTAAAACATTATTTAAAGTAATGCACATCACCCAACCTGCATGCCAAAGTTTTTTTTACTAAACCAGGTTAAATAGTCTGATGTGGACTTGGTGGACCCTTTAAAACTTATGCTGTATTTTTTATGTTTTGCAGAAACAACAAACAGCTCTCTGCAATGATCGGAACCTTTCATCTGTGCCGGACGAACTGCCGGACAACTTAGAGGAGCTTCAGCTGAACTACAATCACATTAAAACACTACAAGAGGACTCTCTTCTACGCTACCGATCACTAAACACCCTGAGCTTAGTTTTCAGTGGTCTGGAGAAATTAGAATCCAATGTTTTTCAAGCTTCTAGACTGTTAGAGACCCTAAACCTGGCTGACAATAACCTAAACGTTGGCTACCAAGAAAGCAGCCTTGCATTAAGAGCATTACCTGGTCTTAGAGTTCTGGATCTTTCCAAGAACAAGCTGGGTGAAGAAATGGCTTCCATACTTCTTCAGAACTTGACGTCCCTGGAGTACCTCAATCTCTCTGGGAACCTCTTGAAGAGGCTGGACGAGACGTCGTTCAGGGACCTCCATCAGCTCAAAGACCTGGACCTCTCTCGGAACATCATGTTCGAAATCGACCAGGCTTTCAATGGGAACCCAAAGCTCCGGCGGCTCAACTTGGCGTTTAACTACCTGCCCTGCCTGGTAGACTTCCACATGACTCAGCTGGTGGTCCTGAACGCCAGCCACAACTTCATCGAGTGGTTCATCTCCAGGGAAGACATGAACGAGACATTCCAGCTGAAAACGCTTGATCTGTCCAACAACAAGCTCTTCTTCTTCCCTTTCCTGCCCAGCCGGAGTAACATACAGAACCTTTACCTGTCTCACAACATCATGAGATTCTACGAACGCTTCGTCGACAATGTCACGTCCACAAACGCATCCACAACTATCGAGTTCTACAATCTGAAAAAATACATGAGCAATGTAACGGCTAAGTTGTGGGATGACGATCTTCACGGGGACATTTCCAGCGTGGAGATTTTGGACCTGAGGGGAAACCAGGTGGATTATTTCCCTCGTGGATTCATCGGGAGAATGTCGTTCCTGTCAAGACTTCAAGTGGGGACGAACTGTTTAGAAACCCTAAACCTGACGTCAGAGCGGTTCTCTGACAGCTTGTATGAGCTGGACATCAGCAACAACATCTTGAACCAGATTTCTGCAGACGATGGTACGCTCACTAATCTGGGTAATTTGACTTACTTCAACCTGAGCCTAAACAATCTGAAGGAACTACCGTACGGATTATTTTCTTTGTTGCCAAGGATCCGGTCGGTAGATCTCAGCTATAACAGCGTTAACATTTGCCGTTCAGAGCAAGCTAAAGTAAGGACACACGACTTGTCAGCTTGCATAGATTGGAGCAACATCAACTCCCTCAGACAACTTTACCTCAAAGGGTGCAACCTAAAAAGTATTCCAGACCGTGCGTTCACCGGGTTGGCACTGACGCACCTGGAGCTGTCCGACAACCCTGGGCTCGTTGTCCAAGATTCGTTACAAAGTTTAGGACGGTTGTTGCAACATCTAGGTTTAGGAAACACTCAAATACAAGACCTCAACTTCTCCCCTTTTCAAAGTTTGAGGTCTTTAAACCTTTCCAGAAACTCCCTAATGCATTTTCCCTCCTCAATTCAAAATATTGACTTGAAAGTTTTGGATTTGAGGGACAACGAACTGTCTACGATCCCCAGTGGTCAAGCCTATACGTTAGCCTCGAAGCTTCAGACTGTTTTTCTCACAGGAAATCGGTTCAACTGCTGCCAAACGGAATGGTTCCGGACATTTGAAACAACAAACACGGTTAATATGGTCGGTTGGGCTGAGATCCGATGCAAGGATCTCCTACGCATGAGTCACAGAGTGGCAGACTCACATTTGTTTGTGTGTTTCGAAGGAGAATCCGTTGTGTGGTACTTTCTCCTCATTGTACCGGTATGTTTGTTTTGTGTTGGAGTCTCTATTGTTATTTTCCTCACCCTTAAACCCAATGTGCTACAAAAATCAATCAAAAAGAAATATTTAAAGCCCACTTCTTACTGATACTTTATAAATACCTAGCAAAGTTTTGCTCATTACGTTGTTGAGAAATGTAGTTGAATGGATGTAGAGAATAAACTCAACTGACTTTTAAATGTCTTTAATCCGACTTTTACTGGTTTTACTGCAAACTTTGTGTTATTTTAGATAATATTACATAAAAACTTTAAACTTGTTTAGGAGATCAACTGACTTTTAGTTTTCATCATTTTCTGTTTCAGGATACTTGCCTGAACTTGAAACTTTTGTTGTTTTTAGTTTCTATGTAGTATTTTACAAAAGGTTAGCTAAAAGTAGCAGTATGGCTGAATTCAAACTAAAAGTAGCAAAACACTACCTAGTTTAACTGAAAGACAAATTAGCAAATAACTAGTCAAAATGAGTAAAATGCTAGATAAAAGCTAAAATTATCAAAAAGCTACTTAGATTTTAGCTAATCTTTTGTAAAGTTTTGCTAACTTTTTGCTAATTTTAACTATATCTAGCCTCTTGCTGTTTTTAGCTTTAAGCTAGTCTTTTGCTAATTTAGCTCTTAACCACAAACTTTTGCTACTTTTATCTTTGCTGTTTTTAGCTTTAAGCCAGCTTTTTGCTATGTTTAGGTTTAGGCAAACATTTTGTCACTTTTGACTTCAAGGCAGTTTTCCCGACCTTTGGCTTTAAGTCATATTGCTACTTTTAGCTTTTAGGTAGTATTTTGATCATTTTAATCATTTAGCAAGCCTTATGCTACTTTTAAATTTAAGATAGGTTTAAGATTAGCATTTAGCAAACTAATTACCATGTATAGCTTCTAGGTTGTCCTTTGCGATTATTAGCTTCAAGCTAGCCTTTCGCCACTTTTAGCTAGGCTTTTGCTATATTTAACTTTTAGATAGCATTTTGTTTCAGTTGTTGATAGTTTTGCCATTTTAAGCTTTTTAGCTAGTTAGCATCTCTTTGCTACTTGTGCTATTATCTAACCTTTTACTACTTTTAGCTTTAAATCAAATTATTGCTACTTTCATTCAACCTACTGCTATTTATAACTTGTAGTTGGTCTTTCCCTATAACATTTTAGCTTAATTAACAAACTTCAGCTGTTGTTTAGCTGCTTGCAGTTTTACAGTCTTTATTTACCAGCTGCGGTTCCAATCCGGGCCCTAATTCTAATACCGCCATGCAAAACTGTGGCTGCGTTTGTGTGGGACTTGGTTTGTAAGTGTGTGTGTTTGTGTGTATGCAGAAGTAGTGTGATGCAAGCTGTTGCTATATGCGGCAGAGGAAACATGAAATGTCCTGTTTTGCAGCAACCGCTCAGTTCTGTATCTCAGAGAGGAGGGGTTTGCGGTTTCCTTCCCATCAGCGACACACAAAAAAAAAGCATCACAGATGTAAAATTCCAGCGTATAAAGAAGTTGTGAAGGTGTGGACCTCGGCTGAATTTATTTTGTTGCAGAAACTGACACCAAAGCAGATAACTTCCTATGAATCATAACAGATAATCATCAGCGTAAAACGACATCAGCGAGTGCAAATGAAAAAACAGCGGAACCTTTTTTTATGTGTTCGCGCTGCTCAGCAGTGGGTAGGCTGGCAGAAAGGTTCAGCTCTGTTAAAGTGTCGAAGCCAAACCAGAGAGTAACCAGAATACCGCTGTGGTGATGCTCCGGGTCATGGTGGTTGGAACGTTAAAAAGAGAAACCAGAGTGAAGCCTCGCCAAAGCCTCAAGCTTATCAAATTTATTTTTTTTTTAATATTAGAAGATGCTGCTCGGTTACAACTGAGGTTTTCTTAAACAAAAACTTAAATAAATACGGTAAAAAAAACTGAAATCAATAAAAATTAATTTAAAGGATGTCTTGTTTTTTTTTTGTGATTGAAGCCTTAAGAAGCAGCAAAAACTACTACAAAACGTAGGGGTGCAAAACCCCAAAGTTTTCAGTTTCTAAAAGGAAATTAGCCGTGAGAAATATGAAGACGTCTGCTGAGGTCTTTCCTGTGGCCGTGCAGAGATGAAGCCTCAAATAAAAACCCAACAAAATGGCCCCGTAAGACGGAACTGGCAGCTTTAAAAAAGACTGGTTTGGGGAAGGAACTTTACTGGTGGTCAGATTGTGAACCGAGAGGAATTGTACTTGATTACTCAGCTTTATTATATAAAAAGTCAGCTGTATAAAAAGGTTAAAGGGTTTTCATTACAACACGTTGACCGGAAATGTAACATTTACAGTGTTGCTGTTCAAGAGCAAGACAAACATGAGGATTTAATTGAAATTTAGCCCCAAAAATCCATATTTTTGTTGCTGTTTTTTCTCCGCTGTGCGGTCATGAGGTCCAAACTCGAGGTGGGTTCGATGGTTTTATTCTCCTCTGAAGCTTACAGCCTCGGTTTCTCACAGATGAAGGTAGAAACGTTTGGAGAAGTGAAACTGGACGGGGAACGATCAAATGAGCGTCATTCTGACAGCAGTTGTGGGACACGTGGAGCTACCAGCTAGAAAGAAAAGAGCCGAAGTGGAACACGTTTCGGACGTTTTTACCAACGTGGATCAGTCGTATGATCACCATCCTGAGTGTTTTGTTTGTTTCGCTTCTCTTCAGCAGGTCTCCAAGTTCTGCAGGGGCCTCAGGTGGCCCTTGAGGACCAGGACAAGTGTAGTACTCAACTGATTCTTAAATGTCTGTAGTCCTTGTAATCCAACTTTTACTGCTTTTACTTCAAACCTTGTGTTATTTTAATATCACCTCAAAACTTTCAGCTCGTTCAGGAGATCAACTGACTTTTATTTTTTCTTTCATTTTCTGCTTCAGGATACTTGCCTGAACTTCCTTTTAGCTTCTAGCGCCTAAAGGCTAGTCAAAGTAGCAATAAGGCTGGATTAAAATTAAAAATTGTAAAAATCTACTTAGGAGCTAAAGTTAAACTGAAAGCTAAGTTAGCAAATAACTAGTTAAAATGAGCAAAAGGCTAGATAAAAGCTAAAATTAGCAATAAGATACTTAGCTTTTAGCTAATCTTTTGTAAATTTTAACTAGCCTTTTGCTAATTTTAGCTTTAAGCTAGTCTTTAGCAATTTTAGCACTCAGCAAACCTTTTGCTACTTTTATCTTCTAGAACTTTTGCTGTTTTTAGCTTTAAGCTAGCTTTTTGCTGTTTAGTTTAAGCAAACCTTTTGTTACTTTTAACTTTCAGATAGCCATTTGCTAATTTAGCTTTATGTTTAACTTCTAACTAGTGTTTTACTTGTTTTAGCTTTAAGCAAACCTTTTTTTACTTTTAACTTCAAGGTAATTTTTCCAACTTTTGAGTTTAAGCTAGGCTTATTGCTACTTTTAGTTTTATGTAATATTTTGGTCATTTTAATCTTTTAGCAAGACTTTTGCTACTTTTAACTTAAGAATAGCCACTAGCTGATTTAGCATTATGTTTAACTTCTAGGTAGTTATTCGTTATTTTTAGCTTCAAGCCAGCCTTTCACCACTTTTAGCTCGATTGCAGGGGCCTCAGGTGGCCCTCGAGGACCAGGACTGGTGTAGTTCTTTAAAAAGCTAATCACCTGGCAGCATCTCAGTGCATTTAGACATCTAGACATGGTGCTGAAGTTCAGACCAAGCATCAGAGCAGGGAATAAAGTGGACTTGAGAGGTTTTGGACAAGTCGTTGGGATTTTAACTCACGACCGTCTCTAGGGTTTTAGAGGAACTCCTCAGATCAGGTAAAGTCCAGTTTTGGCAAGTCCAAAAACAAGAGTCAACAACAAAATAAGCTGTTTGGCGATGGCAGAAGAGATTTGGCAAATTTTTCATATTCTGCTCGACTGCTCATCTTTCAAATGCATGTTCCTTACAAATGTGGCATCATTTAAGAGAAATGAACAGACTTTACAACGAGATACGTTTGATTACCAAGAAACATTGTTGCAACAAAGAAAAAATCCACCAAACACAAATTTGCTGCCACGTGATTGGCTGATTGTCTTATAACCTGAACAGGTGGACCTAATTGATGATAATTTCCAGGCCTTGCATGGCAGAGTTTTAAGTTTGTGTTTAGGATGACCACCAGCTACTACCACATCACATTTTTGCTCAATATGTTAAAAAAACAAACAGATTTTCAGATATTTTTGGGATTAAATAGCTTGAATCGGGTTGATGTTTTAGCAAACACTTGTTAATTCAAACCCATGTATCCTGAGATATTTTACTAACACAATGCTTTGACATCAAGCTACAAACAAGCCAAATATTCTGCTGAACTCTGAAAATAAAAGTCTGGCAAATAGATTTTTATCTAAACTTCAGATTCATTTTTCTTCCAGGCAGATTAGCGAGCGTGTAATCTGATCACACACACTTTTTCTGTTTTTTGTCTGTGGACTTGAAAGCCTCTCTCTTCATGTGAGGCGAAGATGCTTCTGCTGAAACGGCAGATCTTAAATGTTTTGGCAGCCGTCGACATGAGAGAGAATATAAGGACTGCTGAAAGAGGAAGTGCCTTTTCTCAGGCGTGCTATCACTCAGCCGATCATCCGTGTGAACCGGTTAGTGGTGACTGAGAGGACCGTCCTCTGTGCTGGTTTATCTTTAACATAAAAGTAACGCTTCTCTTCTCTTCTGGGGTGTTTGGAAAAAAAACTAATGGAAGTTAAAACCTTTTAGGGTCAAAGGTGAAACCAAACAGTTGTGGCGTTATCCAGGAAACAAAACTGCAACAACTCATTGACTAATGGTTGTGTTCTTAAAAATGCAAATAGTCCAGTTTAATAAGATGAACAGAGAGTTTATTAGTCAATACAGTTTGCAAAACTCACTTCCTCCTAAGCCCTTCCTGCTCTCCTGAGAACCTGTTTTAACAGAGACGAAGTTAAAGTTATAGTAAAATATGAAATCAAACAAAAATTTCAAATTTTAAAAGTTTTTTCAGTAAGTTTTCCAGATGTATTTACAGCAGTGGGCACAATTCTGCTAATATGCTAACAGCAGAACTAGCTTCTCATTTAGCAAATTAGCCTTTTTGCTAACTTTAGGAACGTTAGTGGACCAATTACCTTCCGCTAAATTAGGTCCACTAAAAATTCTTTAGTAGAAAATATCTATTTTTATGCAGTTTATTCTGAATTAAATAAAAACTAACATTGCAGGACATGTCAGACACCGTGTGTTAGCATGTAGCATCTTTAGCAGCTAAACTTCAAATTAAGTTAACTTTTAACTGTATTTAAATAATGAATACAAAAACTGATGGTATAAAATATGGTAGGGAAAGTATTTGACTAACTTCAAACAATATTTATAAAAATGCTTTTATTCTGAAAGAGATAAACTGAATATATCACCAGTTAGAGCTATTACTCGTTTGGATTGGCCGATTTGCCATAGATGATCCCGCCCACCTTCAAATTAAACCAATAGAAAACTAACATATCTATATCAGTCCCACCTGACTTGAATGCAGTGCGCATGAAACTCTTTACTTTTATGTATTTTTAGCAGTTCTGTGTTGTTTATTTTACATTAAGTCAGACGTACTTGTAGTGTTTTATAGTGATTAATATGTTTTAACACCGTTTGTACACACAAAAAGCCTCATAGAGCACTATTATTGTGTTATTGTTGCAGAGCAAAATAATAGAAACACTTTTTCCAACGTTAAATAGACCCCACAAAGACAGCACTCAATGTAAACAAAGATGAATCTGATGAAAATGTAAAAGCTATGCAGGTAGAATATGGCGTTTTGGCCTTTTTCATAGGTAAACAAACACAGTGGGAAGTTAGTAGACATTTACGAAAAAAGAAAAAAAAACTCTTACAAGTTTTAAATTTATGAACACTTTAAACACAGATGAGCTAAATATTTCCAGTTTGATAAAGATGTTTGCCTAAAACTGAACTGCTTGCTGCTGCTGCTGGTTTTTGATACGTAAAAAACACAGGAAACATCAGTAAGTAAAATATCACAGGAACTATTAATGAGTGGATGTACATCTACAAGTGATGAAGTTGTGGAGTCAGCCACATTCAAGATGGCCGCCACAGCAGATTTAAATGATCCAACTGACAAATGAATTTTCCTATGAACTAATTTAAAGTAAATTTGTAGAAAAACCTTAGTGTTTGTGGATTTTGTTTTTTATTTCTTAAATAATTAATTTTTAAATCTTTGATTCATATAAATAATAAATAAAACAGTAAGTTCTGTTTATTTACTCAGAACTGACAGATCTTAGTTCCTGTTCTGCCCTCTGCTGGTCCCATCAGTAAACATGAAACGTCCAGATGTTCATTTAATGCTCATTTTAATGCTGCATATTCATTTTTTTAAACTTTTTTTTATTACAATTTGTTGTTTTTTGGGTCGCACACAAAACAAAAAACACATGAATCTCTTAAAAGGCAACAAAATACTTTGGAGAAAACAGAATATGAAATTGAAATGCAACTTTAGGTCAAACTGTTAGTAAGTCGTGAAGCAGGTAAACAGCAAACTGATCCAAACCAGATAAATAAATATTGTTTTTCTTTTTTTTTTTTATTTAAACATTTTGTTTGTTTAACCACAGAAGCTGTTTTCTGCTCGATCATAAATGGATTAAAAATCTAGATACTTCTGGCAAAACAAACATACAGGAAGTGCCTGACGAGCTCCATTTCCCTGTAAAGATTCATGCAAACAAAAAATCATATTTATGTAAATTTATCACTTAGAAAATAAGACTTAAAAATATTCAGCATCTCTCATCACTTCTGAACAAAAGTGCTTTTGTTTTCGTTTTAAATTCCCACTTATAAAAAAACATGAAAAGGTCTGAGATGCTTTTTGTAAACAATCGTATTGTTCGTTAAAATTTACTGGGAGATGTTTCTGCACACAGTTAATCTAAATAAAGCATGAAAGCAGAAGTTTGTTTTCAGAAAAGTACGGAAAAGAAATGAGAGATCAGGTCCGTTTTCTCTCCCTTCACTCCGTTTTATTCATTTGCTGTTGGTGAAACTCTTTCTTACAGAAGCGGAGAAGAAGGTGAGGAGTTTCCCTGCAGTTTGAAGGTGAGATCACAGGAGGCGGAGCTTCAGTTCAGCAGCTCCAGGTAGGTGATGGGTACTTTGCCCTTCTGGTTTCCTCTCTCCCCCAGCAGCCAGTCTGAGTCCATGCCGGGAACAGAGCTGACGGTGATCACCTGGAGGGACAGGAAGCAGCAGGGTAAACACACGTCAGATGATTTTATTGGACCGAGCCACATTTTAGTGGATCATTTTATGGCAGGAGGCAGATTTAAACAGAGGTTTTGTTCGTGAAGCTGCAGCGATGCCATGTATTCTACTACACATGCTGTTTTAATGGTCCGTTTATCAGTTCCCGTGCCTGTCTACAGTCCCTCAGCTCCCTCCAGCGGATTGAGTGTTGACGTCTAGGGCAGCCCTACAGATTGTTGTTGAGATACCTACAACAGGCTCTGGTCCTTTGAAGTGGGCCTGATTGACAGTTTTTGCACGGTAGGCAGCTCTCTCATTACCATTAATGCTCCCATGTTCTGGTTCCCATTGAACAGTGACACTGTTGGTTGACTGCTAATAAAGTAGGTGAGCAGCCTAGGCATGCTAGTTGCTAGCCTGCTAATTTACAATGCTAAAGCCAGCTTATCCATGTTAAGGTGCGTTCACACCAAACGCGTTTTCAGCGTCAAAAACGCTCAAAACGCTCGACGCTGGTCTTTTAAGCACTTTTTTAAGCCCCTTTTAACACTCGACGCGCGTCAAGCGCATCGAGCCTTTTTTCCCCCTCCTCTGCCGGTCTCCCCTCCTCTGCCGGTCTCCCCTCCTCTGTCGGTGTCTGTTTAAT
>JARVJO010000165.1:16078022-16090589 GCA_031762555.1 Cynodonichthys magdalenae | reverse complement strand
CAATACAGATACATGTATTGTTGCACCCCTAATATATATATATATATATATATATATATATATATATATATACTGTATATAAAAAAACATGCTATTATATTTATGGCGATAAATGCGTCAGCTTGGGAGCTAACCAACATACTGTATATTAGCCTACTAATTTACTGAACATTACGTTTGATCATTTCAACCCATAAATTATGCAGAACATAGGAACTAATGAAAAAAAATAACTGTCATACTTTTAACTCTTTTTTAGCCTTGACTCTGTTTTAGACCCAAGTGGCACCTATAATCATCATCATCATCCCCAGAATGCATTACGTCAGTAACAAAATGGCTAGGTGAAAAATGTCACAAACCTATACAATTTTTTAGTAATTAGATGTTTTCATCTGTCCCAAACAACAACTTTGAGTAGAACAGAGTGATAACAGCATATTATGTAAAGTAGTCTGAGGTTAATCTTTTAAGGGTTAATTAAAATAAAAGGTCTTGGAAGCTAAAAATGTAAGCCTAATTTAGGGAAGACAAAGTGTGAGTTTTCTACTTCTTCTCAGTATGTTTGGCAAGCGGAAGAGGTGAGGAACTGGGGGAGGGAAGAGACGCGACGACAGAGAGAGAGAGAAAGAGAGAGAGCAGCAGGACGCTCCATCCACAGCCTCTCCTCTCCGGACTGTCATCCGTGGAGCGTGGAGCTCTTTTTTTTCTCGGGGGGGTTCACCGCCCACGTAGCATGGGTACGATTTGAAAACGCCCCGTACCGACACATCACCGAGCCTGTTCACTATTTCTCCAAAAGTCATCGGGCTGAAGGCAGAACGGAGATGATGGAGTACTGGAGGCAGTGCGCGCTGTGGCTGATCAACTGTAAGGTGCTCCCCGTTAGCCACCGGGTGACCTGGGAGTCCGCGCAGGTGTTCGACTTTGCTCAGACCCTCCGGGATGGAGTCCTCCTGTGCCACCTGCTCAACAACCTGAAGCCCCAGAGCATCAACCTGAAGGAGATCAACCTCCGACCGCAAATGTCTCAGGTAAGAGGCGTCCCCCGATGTCCGATATCGCCGCTAAATTACAACAGAAGCCCCCCGATGACAGCGGCGCCACCAGACTTTGTACACATTTTACGCCTTTTTAAAATATTCCTCTCCTCCCGGGCTTTACATCACCAGAGTAACAACTCAAATTCATTTTGTCGAAATAAAAAGGGTTGTTTAAGAATTCGGCTAAGTAAATTCACAGATGATTCATTGATTTTAACGTCACTTGAACTTTTTCCAGCCCTCCCTTCAATAAGTTGGTTGATGCAAATAATGCGAACATGAAATCACCAAAGTGGAATGGTTCAACTTTTCCACTTATTTCCACTCTGTTCTTCTGTTTCCATTGCATGCTGAAGAAAGGTTACACCCTTTGGCATTTCAACGAGCCCACAGTTTTTGTTTTTACTTGTGGAGTTTTCTGACAGTTTGCAATGAAGCTCAAAATAGAAAGAAACTGCATGGAGTTTGGCAGGCATCTGTTGGAGCCAACTTGTGAAAATGATAAAAAAAACTCAAAATTTTATAGACAATTTTATTTTATATTGTAATAAATGACTAGAATATTTGCATAATATTACCATGTTAGTGAAGTTGTGATGCAATAGACGTGCCCTTGAAAAGCTAAACTTTTACTGAATTAAATTACAGATGTTAAAATTGATACAGTGCTTTCAATATAGTTGTTTTTCATATCACAAGAGGAAAACTCACAATATACTTGATATAACCTAACCATCACTAAGTGAAACGGTGATTAAACGTAATCCTTATGATTAATTTTGCAAACACATCTTTTGACTGATAAAATAATGAAAGAAATAAAACTGCTATATTTTGACTGGTTTAGCTGGATGGATGTTTTTCAGCTACCATCTGCTTCAATAACAGGACAGCCTGATCCAGGATCAGATTAATATCCCCTTCACAGGAGTGAATCTGAGTTTTTGGCTCAGTGACAAACTGTGAGGCAGACACTCACCTACTGAGTCAGCTGTGGGACTAAACTCTCAGACTTGAATGTGTTGCTTTGTAATACCTTTGTGACATTCAAGTTTTAGTCAAATTATGTTATTAAAGCAAGAACGATCCACTGCGATGCGAGCCACATGCCGGGTCAAGAGTGGGACAGAATTTGTTTACTAGAAAATATCAGATTGTTCATGATTTGCTGTTTCTGTTTGTCCAAAATCCAATTGGGTATCTGCTATCACCGGTAAATGGACAATTTAGGATACGGTAGAAGTTTTAATGTCATCAGAGGCAACGAGAATCGACTTTCTAAGGATGTTTGCTCAGAGATTTCAGTCAAAACTAGATTGGGCGTAATAAGAGGAGCCTGTTAGCCAGTTTGAAGGTAATGTGAAAAAGGTATTATAGGGTCAGTATCAATGGAGGGTATAAGTAGTGTCCACTGGGGGGTTATGAAACCAAATCAGGGGTCAGTTCATGGCCTAGCTGGGCCCAGACTGGGTTATTTATAGGTGGACTTTGTTTCATGCATGGCTAAGTGGCAGGAACCAATTATGGAGACAGTATTTCAAACATTTACAAATTGATACATTTCTTTGCCTAATCAACTCCTGTTTCAGCAGTCGTCTACTGTAGACACTGTATAATACCAGTTCTTCTTTTATCTACCATTTAATACCAATTGAAAAACTGAAAGATTGGGGAAAATCATCAAAAGACACACATTGTTACTGACATTGAAGCGTGAACCACACCAAGCATGTGTGGTGAAATAACAGGAAGCGGCACGGAACTAACAAGGAGGTAACGTTGTTGCTGATGCTAAGCTAATGCTAACACAGAGCTAATGCTAACATGGAGCAAATGCTAAAGTGGAGCCAATGCTAACGCTGACGCTGGAGCTAACACTAACACTATGAACTTGTTTAATCACTGAAAAGCCAGAAAATGCAAATACATGCAAGTTCAGTTATCTATTCTTATATTTCATATTGTTATTGGGTAAATTATTATCAATAAGCAGAACATGGTGCAGTAATAAAAGTACATATTACACAAAATACTTTGCTATAAACTGCAGAAATTATGACAAGTTTATAAGAGCAAAAGGAAATGGTTTACAGAAAACTTTCTGTAAAATTGACATGAAAACCATTAGAGAACATGAACGTATATTGTTAAGTTTTGTAATTTTATAGTTTTTTATTGAATATAACATTTTATGTTAAACATGGGTGTTATAAATGTATATATATTTAAAAATATATATATACTAGAAGGAATAATTTTATTTATTGTAAATATCTAGGGCTCAGGTCTGATTGATAAACACATGCATGAATATCCAGCTAACCAAAACGCATAAAATTATACGCAAAAAACACACGTGATGCACAAAATGTTTATTTTATGCCACAGTTAGTCATTTAAATGAGTTGTTTATTCTCAGTTTCCACAAACTAAAGCGTTCACAATGTTCTCAGGTTTATTTAGGACCATAGTTTATAAGTGTTTTTCTACAGGACGTCTCAAAAGCATCATTGCTTTTGTTGATGCTTTTCAATGCATAATATAGCCCCTTGGATGCACACAGTGGTGTAGCTAGCATCAGCTAGCAGTGTCCAATCCAGTAATATCAGTGGCTCAGACTGTGTTGACTCTCATTGACTACTGTGCCAGTTTTAGCTCAGTATCTGTAAAATTAACTGCTCTACAGACGTCTTTGATCACATTCAGAGAGTTTCATTAAAATCCCTCAGTGATTCTTGAGTTTTGCTAACAGGCAGACAGATGAAGACACTTTACACACTGATGGATTCTGACTCCCCCTAAAGCTGGAGGAGGGGGTGAGGAGAAAAATGGGTGTCGGAACTCCACCCCTTTTGCCCCCTGAAGCTTGATTTACATAACGGAGGGAGGAGTTGACCCCCCCTCCCTGCATAATGCATGAGGGCCGTGGCAGCTACTTTATCACTGGCCAATAATAAAACAAGCCGCCGCTGCTGTCTCACCCGTGGGACGCATGAGAAGGAGAGACAAAGACTGGGGGACAAAGAGTCCGTCTGGCCTCGACGGGACCATCTCAGAGGACATAAAGGGACCAGGAGGGGCCGGTGTGGGCTTCTTAATTAAAGCACAATGAATCTGATGCTGGAATCAGGACGTGAAGCTTCGCATTCTTGCTACGTTAATTGTGTTTTAGGGAGATGTTTTATTTAAAAAGAGTCAGATCCGTCGGGAGATGGAGCTGCTTCAGCTTCACCATGATTAACATCACTGTGTTATAAACTGGGGAAGCAAAGGTGGGACTATAAAGATCCATGAACCACTGGTCTCATCAGGGTCATCAGAGTCCACCTGACTGGTCGGTGGGACTTCAGTGTCCTCTGGCGAAGAAGACCTGGGTTCAAATCCTTTCTAGATTTTCTCATATTTTATTTTTAACCACCTGTTTTTAAATTCTGATTGGAAGCAGGAAGTAGTACGAAGCTTTCACTTTTAGGCCATATTTAGGCTGATATTAGCCGAAACACCTGTTCATCTCAAAACTGCTCACACCTGCACAGAGACGAGCGCTTTAATTCTCTCCTCCCACAGTCTGGACTCAGTCTGGACTCAGTCTGGACTCAGTCTGGACTCAGTCTGGACTCAGTCTGGACTCATGTTCACATGAATAAAAAGGTTTTTTTTCAGCCCATGGAAATGCCCAAACTATCATGTATGACCTTTAAAATTTATTGTATAGACCCTCTTGCTAACATGATTTTGCCTCATTGTTGGAAGTTTTTATTTATTAATTATTTTTTTTGTTTATTAATTTATTTAATCCATAAAAACAACAAAAAGTCCAATAAAAAGAACAACTTAAATTTGAACAATCTCCATATTTGTGAGAAAACCAAAAACAAAATAAAAGCAAGAACAAAATATAAAGTGTTGCTTTTAAACAAACATCTGTTTGCACCTCTGCTTTAAGAAAACGGTGCTTTGTTTGCTCCAACAAACAGGTGCCAGACATGCAGAACATGCCAGTAAAATATTTTGCTAACACCACGACTCCTACTGCACTCAGTGGCTAAAATGCTAAAGCAAAACTGAGAGTTTTGTGAGCGTCGGGACGGAGGAAATAAAGAAAATCTGGGTTCAATGCAACTGAAATTGTAATGGAATCAATCATTTAATCGATATGTTGATTAGGGCAGCACAATATATAGAAAAATTATCGTCATCGCGACAACAGCCTGTGCAATATGCAAAACACTGCGTAAACTGCAGTAAATGTTCGGCTCAAAAGTTTGCGTTTATGAGTTTTGTCCCTCAGACAGAAGCTTTAAGTATTTCACCAATCAAATGGAGCCCTTCATGTCTTTGGATGGATCGCTTCAAATAAAAAAAAAATAAAAAATCATGCTGGAATGGAAATGATTAGTTTTGTTGTTGTCGTTTTTTTGCTCTGAACCCAGAGCAGAAAGACATAAATAGTTATGTATTTGTTGTTGAAAAACCTCATGATCCGGCAGAAGGTTCTGATGGTCCAGAGTGTTTAATGTAGAAGATACGGGAGGTTAAGAGGATCTTTTAGTTGCAGTTTTAATGAGAAAGTTCTAAACTCAGATATTAATGGAAGTCAATAAGAATTTAGGAGGATGTAACCTGAACTGAACAGGTTTGAAAGAAAAGCACCAGTCCTCCAGCAGTGAGAGGCATGTCCATGTTTGGATGTAGAAACTGTATGAAATGTAATGTTTGTGATGGAAAAGCAACTGGATAAACAACAATAAGGAGGCTTCAGCGATGTTTTCTGGACTTCACGTAGTTTGGATGCATGAAATCTTATAAAGTTTGCAATAAAAGAGTTCCAAATCAAAGTTTTCGTTCAGGCCCTTTGATCAGACTTTCACAATCCCATTACGAGTCTATCACTCGGTCTAGACGCAGGCCGACCCCAGCGAGTGCTGCTTTTTGTTTGCAGAAAGGGCAACCTGAACACAGAACACAGCCCATGTGGTCAAAGCGGCTGCACGCAGACTGTTTCCTGAAACCGTCAGGTTCATGTTGAAGGCTGCAGAAATCTTCCCGAATCCAATTTATTTGCGTTGGGAAGATAAAGCGGGTGTGAAAATAATAACACGCTGAGGTGAAAGATGCACAAAAGCGGCGCTGAAATGGAGCTGGGCCTGGGTTTTCCATGACACGGGATTAAACGCTGTCGAGTCAGAGCGGGGAGAGCTGCAGCTGCTGAGCGCCTCTCGCACAGATCGGCCTCGACGTGAAACAGGAAGTCAGGAAATGGAATAAAGGAAGGAAGTGAAACTAAACATGCCCTCAATCGGGTTTAGACCAAAAGCACCGAGGTGTCAGGAACAACGAAGACAAAAGCCACCTCGCTCTTCAGGTTATGAAAATAACAACAAAACGTTGCTCATTGTGGAGTCTGCCTCAAATATGTCTGACGTTTTAGGAAAGTGAAGAAGAGAAACAATGAATCTTTGCACATGGATCTCACTTTATCTTCCTGACTAAACAAATCAACTTCTAAAACTGAATCAAACAAAGCAAATGTTGAGAAAAAACAGAGCTGGTTTGCTCAGATCTTGAAAGCAACAAAAACTCAAGAAAGATCTTCTCCCTCTCAGCTGTTACCACAGCAAGTTTTAGGTCAGGATCTGTAAAAATGACCGAGTTAGAGCCATTGATTTATAACAGATTATGTTGCAGAAAGTACACTTCTGTAATTTCTCTCTTCTTGATCTGTTTGGACATGTTTTCAGCATCATTTCGGCTGATCCGGCTGTGACTTTTGCGGGCCCAAAACAGCTGTATCACACGTATAAACAGAGAACACCGTCATACATAAAACATGACACGTATGTTTATTTTATCAAACCGAGAGCGAGGCTCTGTGATGTGAAACTAAGAAGAGAAAAGCCAGTTTCAGAGAGCGAGCGTCGTACCGTAGGCTTCAAAGGCTCGTCTGTCTTCTGCAAAGAGACAAAAGTTGGAACAGAGAGCGAGTGGGAGGACGAAGACAAAGAGGGGATGATTTAACTTGATCTTTGGGTTGTTGAAGAAGTTAAGTCTGAAAAACAGATGATGATGTTTAAAGAAATAAAAACTGCTCTGTGGTTGTCATCGTTACAGAAATAATATCGCCCTGCACTGATTACAGCTGGAAAACAACGATGACCACCAACTAAGAGAAACGAGCTAAGAGTTGGTGTGGTAGTAGCTGAGCGTCATCCACAACACATAACTTTGAGTGCTAAATTTGCATGACATAATAGCATTAAACTTTGGCACCATCATTTTCAGGCTTTTAGAAAGGATTGTAGAGGAAGCCAATTGTCACATCCACACGGCTTCTGAAGTTTGCTAAGTTTATGTAGCTAAAAAATAGTTATGTGCTATGAGTTTGTGACAACAGCTACTGAAGCTGTAACATCACTACCCACCTCCTCCGGTGTGATTTATTCTTTACATTTCTAACTCTGGTTTCATGAAATAATTGTGGTCACCCCCCCATTTAAGAAGTTTACAAAAGTACTTGCACTTGTACCTTTACAAAGTTTACAAATATTTACCAAATTTGCAAAAGTTGACAAAATTTACAGAAGTTTACCAAATTTACAAAAATGTACCAAATCTATGGAAGTTTACAAAATTGACAGAAGTTTACAAAATTTACAGAAGTTTACCAAATTTACAAAAATGTACCACATTTATGGAAGTTTACAAAATTGACAGAAGTTTACAAAATTTACTGAAGTTTACCAAAATTACATGAGTTTCCAAAATTTACAAAAGTTTATCAAATTTACAGAAGTTTACAACATTTACGGAAGTTTACAAAATTTACATAGAGTATAAAAAGCGAATCTAGGCCAACCGTGAGATTGAAACAGTGTCCTGAGGGGTCACCAGCTAAAAGAAGGCTTTAGAAAACTAAACAGCTAAATGCTTGATCATTGGCATCAACTCTGCTTATGTTTATCAAAATATCTCACAGTTACTAAAGAAAATTCTCCTAATCATTGGAGACACATCTACAACCAGTTACCATTAACCAATCAACATTAGCCAAAACAAAAACGGATCTAATTCAGTATTTTTACAGTTATTGAGCTACAGTCTGGTGTGGTAAAAGCCAAGAGTCATCCCAACACAAACAGGTCACATGGTATTCTGATATGTTTTATAATGTAAACATTTGATGAACTTTATAAGGGAGCAGTTTTAATTTTGCATAAATTTGCTGCTCCTTCAGTTTTTGTTTGTTTCTTCTCTGATTAAGAAACCTCGTTGTTTTAGCCTGTATTCGAGTTATTCTTGTTATCTTTTGTTGTGTTGGACCTGAACATTTCTCCTTCTATCATCTACAAACCTGAATTGTGTTTTACCACTTAACATGTTGCCCATCTTAGTTTCTGTTTCCTTTATTATTAGCATCCATGCTAACCATATTTTACCTCTTTTCCACCAGTTCTCTGTGAACTTGCTCGTCTGTTTTTTTTGTTAGGATTCTTGAGAATTTACCGACAACACTTCTCAGAAAAGTTTCACAACAAAATGAAAGTTTTGGCTTTTTGGACACAGAAGCAACCTGTCAAAATAAAAGCCTTAATGACTTATGGTTTAATAGTTTAGTCTCTAGATAACACGTTGATTTGATTTGCCTCCTACACTTGCAGAGTGATGATTGTTGTGATGACGATGCTCACATTTCGTGCAGCAGCCAGCGGGACACGCCGGCCCATCAGCCCCATGAGTTGGCTTTAGCCTGGCTGCTCTGCTCGGCTCATTTAAATCCAGATTGCACCTGTCAGGTACGATGAGTCTCCGCAGTTTGTCATGAAACGTGAGTTGCGTCTCTCCGCACGCTGACCTTTTATCTGGTCACCAAGGTAACGGGCCTGAACCGCAGCCGCCCGTCTGGTAAACGCCGTGTTCCGCTGCACATTAAAGCGTAGATAATGCATACGCTGATTTTATTAGATATTCGGTGGTGCAGAAAGCGCTCTGCGAATCAATTTTTATTGCGTTACTCTGCTCTGGCGCGGCTCCTCCGGTTAATCACCGCTGAGTGCTCTGAAAGCTCAGAGGAAGTCGATGGCGCTCATTGTTTTTCTTTTGCCGACGATCTTCATCAGGAGGAGTGACACGCTGTCAGAGGAGTCTTCACGTCGGAGGAGACCCTCAGCTCTGAGTGTGATTAGGGGGCTTTTAAGTGGTGGAAACAGAGGTCTGAAGTAAGTCAGGGTTTGATCGACGAGGACATGTTTTTGTGATTTGAAAGCGTTTCACAAATTCTTTGTGAATGAGCAGACCTAAAAACAATTATGGAGTCACTGAATAGGACTTTTTTTCTGTTGTAGTGTTGTTTTGTACTCTTAAGTTAAAAAAACCATCCTTGGACAAAGCTCCGCTCGTGGCCCACTCATCGGGGGTCAGACAGCTCTTGACCCGGCTCTGTCAGGCCCCGGCACAAGAACATCATTCACACTTCTTTAACCCAATCATCCAGGAGGAGGAGGATTCAGTTTAAGTGATCCTCACAGCCCCACTCTCCATTATTCTTATTTCTTTAAAAACCTCCTTTTGACAGCGGTTCCACTCAGCTGAGTTTGTTCCTCCAGAACCGCAGCAACACTAATGTAATTCTCTTATCTAAAGTGGGGGATGGAGGCAGCTCGGTGTGTGCGCCGAGGTCAGGGGGGGTAAATTCTGGATTTAATAGGAAAAGGTCTCCTGGGACACATTGGTGTTGTGCAGGGGTGGGGGTGGGGGGTACAGACAGGTCCTGTTTGGACTCGTTTACAGAACATGAAAGGAACAGAGTCGTCTGCAGGTTCTGTAAGCGAGGACGTGGGAATAAACGACAAAATGTCAGCGGGGCACAAGCCGTCATCTTCCATTCTTCCTGCGGTCGCTCAGTGTAGCTGATCGGGCAGTTTGCCACATTAATCTTTATTTGTTTTAACGTTGTTAGGTGGTCCTGTAAACACTGTTGGGTTTCACTGGAACTGAGATCTTTGGCAACGTAAAGAACAACTAGAAAGTTTATAAAAATAACGACGACGCAGACTGAAATTCCAACCTTCTTTTATAAAACAGGAAGTTGGGACTTTTATTTAGGGAAAAAAAACCTAAGACGACGAGACATTTTGACAACAAAGAAAATGCTACAGCTAGTGGCTCATTAGATCACCATAGTAACCACACATCCAAGTCTGTTGCTCCCTGACATTTATTAAATCGAAGAGGTCAAAATGAGAACCCTCAAAATGGCCGCCACGGCCATCCTTTGCATCCTCAAAACAGTTCAGTTCAGTTTGGTGTTAGTAGCCGAGTCAGACTTTCAGGTAGGATTTTGGAAGGATTTAAAACAGCCAATATAAATGTTTACAAAGTTTACACATGGAAATAACCAGGGATGCACGATAAATCAGCAATAACATCGTATCAGAGGATGTTGGTCATTTGTTAGAATATCGATGCTAACGTGATCGATGCTGACGTCCGATATTAATTTCTCACTTTGTGTTTCTGTTTTGGGAGGGGAGATGGTTGGTCATGATAGTGATGTTGATGCTGCGCAGCCAGGAATAACTGAAGCAGAGTCATGTCTGCTCATTTATTCATAGTATCGAAAAAAGACACAAGTGTGTTTGTGCCTTTATGTATAATTACTTTGCGTATTTTCTCACAGTTTTGTGTCTCCAACCTTCACACCCCGGTTGAGACGTAACCTGACCGTGGATCCAGACACTCGGTTCTTTCTTCGGTGCAGCAGCAGCAGCTCGTGACCCAGACCTCCTGAGACAACAGAACGGTCACTCAGCAGAAATGTGATTAGACCAAACAGTGAGGAACAATCGTGAATGACTGGAAAAAGTGACTGAAAGTGTGTTAAAGTCATGTGTTCATAAAGAAGAATGAAATCATCCACCACAGCCCAACTCTGAGAGGAAAAGTTGCTGACCTTTTTTTCCGTGTTGACAAACTTCCATTAAGATAAGTCGGGACGATGAGCGTCTTCGCTGACGGGGGAGAGGTTTTCTTCGGAGTCAGCAGTAATCTCACCCACCCTGTGTTTTTTGTTTCCTGGTTACACGGCTGACTAAAGCTCTGACACGACATGGATGTGACCTTGGACTGTGATTTTGCCCTCGCTGGTCAGATTTGTCCTCGGCGTTTATTCAATCTAAAGCAGCAAAGAGCAAAACATCAACTTTTAGTACAATTTCTTTGCAAGGCAGCTCGGTTCTCTGCAGAGACACGTCTATTTGTTGATGCTCGACCAGATTTAAGCAGGAAAAAAGGCCATCTTTCTTGTTTTTTTCTCTCAGCGTACATCTACGAGGGAACAGGATTTCATTATTCTCCACAGTACACACATGGACCATAAAAGGTTCCAGCTTGTTGCTATGGAGCTCCGTCTCGTTGAAGGAATACATGAGCAGGAACTGGATTCTTGTTATGGTCGTTACAGATACAGAGCACGACTTCATATCAAACAGCAGAGACACAGCTCTTCTACCAGCTGATTTTTACTTTTTCTTCTTTTAAATCAACGCAGTTGAAACAGAAACGCGCCGATGGCATTTTAAAGCACTTTCTACACTGTAAAAACAACTTCACTCAGACTAATCTGTGCTTATTTTTACGCTGAATAAAGTTTAATTGAAATACAGAAGTACTGTAGGGGGTTAAACTGATGGAAGCGTGGCTTCGTTGGTGTCAGGAGCATCTGACAGGGACTGGGTAAAAATCAGGGAGCTTGTATCTTCGGGGATGGATGAAAGGCGAGTGAGAACAGGTGAGGTGATTACAGAAGGCTGACAGGTGTGCGTGACGGGCATTACAGGCTGAAGTAATGAGCAGGAAAGCAAAACACCAGCAGAAATTACCATAAAACTAAGAAGTCCAAAATAAAGGAACACAAGTTAAACTAACAAAACCCAAGACAAACAAAATGGGTTTTTGTGTATTCTCCACACTGAGGCCATAAAAGATGCTTTCTAAAATGGTAAAATATTAAATATTCATACATATTACCAAATTATACTCTGTATATAATTGACCGCGTGTTCCCACCTTCTTCATTATTAAAACTTAGGGAGCTGACATTTTGTACTTTTGGAACCAGAGTCTGAGCACTAAGGACGTGGGGCTTACTCACTGCCTACTCCCCTGCACACAGTCAGTGTCACATGATCAATAACTAATTACAGAAACTTCATTATCCCCATTTAAGGTTTGCAAAACCAGCTGTGAAGCCTGCAAAATACTAAGCATATGTTTGTTTGGGCTTGTTAGAGAACAGGAATAAGACTAGACTCTGTATTTGTTCAGGTAAAATACTTTCAAAGGATAATGCAAAACACCCTTATAATGTTTTTGTGCTTATAAAAACATTTTAGACTTAGAAAATACTAGCAAGTTTATTTGAAGGGTAGTATCAGTTAGGTTAGGGATTAGCATTCCCCCTTTGTTATAAAGGGGTATGAGCTAGTGTTAGCTGTTAACAGTTACCCCTTTATTTTTTAAGGGTATC
>JARVJO010000165.1:16045352-16071359 GCA_031762555.1 Cynodonichthys magdalenae | reverse complement strand
TTAGAAACCAGAACCTGCAGTCTCAGATGGACCAGGGTCCTGTTAGAAACCAGAACCTGCAGTCTCAGATGGACCAGGGTCCTGTTAGAAACCAGAAGCTGAATAATCCCAACCTTTCCTTTTTCCCTGACTCAGCAGTTTCACGTCTCTGCAGGAGGTCCCCCCCCCGTCAGTCTGTAAAAGTCCCTGGTCTGATTTCCCAGAGGACTTGCTTTGAGGCGGACGGTGGACCTGAGTCGGTCTGTGAGCTCCTCAGAGGAACTCATTGAGCTCGTCACGTTGCAGCGTCTCAGGGCCGAACGACTTCCTGCCTCTCTGACTCCTCGTTCCCTCAAACTCTCTCTCTGCTTCTCTTCCTGCTGCAGCACTTTATGATGCCCCTCATCATGTTTTTATCTGCGGCTGAGATGGAGAAGGTGTTTGTGAATATTCCCGTAAGTTTTTCAATTTGCTTCAGGTCATTTTTAAATTATCTGTGATGTATATGACCTACAGATAGAAAAAGTCAAAGTAAACATCTTTATAGTTAAGAAACTTGACAGAAAACACAATTTTACCCATTTTTTTTCACATAACTGTCATATTTTCTTTTGATCTTTGCTCAGTCTAAATGAAACAGGAAGTGACATCAAAGGGGAACTCTGTAAGAAAAAGTATATTTATTAAAAAATATTTGAACTGAACTTCATCTCTTAAAATAATCTACAGAAACATCATTCTTCTCTACAGCCTGTGTTGTTAGTCGTCATAGCAACGCTTTGTTTACCTCCAGACGTTCCCCTTTGACATCACTTCCTGTTACTTCTCATACAAATTTCTCAACAACGGTTCATCTCAGCAGCATGAAATTTCTTTTGTAATTTGTTCTTAATGTTTTCTTTCAAAAAATATATTAATATTTATTACAAAAATTTTACATCACAGGTACTTTAAGTTTTATATCAAAGCAAATTTTAGTTTGAAACAGCTTAAAAACTGTCAGATTCTGGGATAGTTCTTTAATCTTGCAATCTGTAACTCTGTCAGGTTTGTAGATATGGAGTTAACATTCGGTGTGGCTCATCTTTTCTAATGACAAACTTCATATTTATACATTTTATTCTTTTTATTTAAAAAAGAAGGTTATAATATTAGAAACAGACATGACTGGTTGTTTTTTTGTCCTCAGGACCTTGTGAAGGTCCACAAGTGTTTACTGCTGGAAATCAAAGACTCTGTCCACCAAAGAAGTGCCCAGAACCTGTTCCAGATCTTCATCACTTTCAAAGAGAGGTACATGCCCTCACTTCTGTTTTTATGTTTTATTTTATTCCCCACTAGAACCTGACTGAGATTCAGTGTTTTATTATTAAGCAGCAGGAGGTTTCTGCCTCACTGGGTTTAAATAATCCACGTGTTCGTGTTTGATGTGATGCAGGTTGTTGATTTATGGGAAGTACTGCAGCCACGTAGAGACCGCCATCGCCAGCCTGGATGACATCTGCAGACACAGAGAGGACGTGCGCATGAAGCTGGAGGTAAGAACTTCCTGTTCGAGCTCTCAGCTTGTCAGTGAGGGGGAACACCGCCCTCTGGTGGGCGTGTGAAGCGTCGCAGGTGTAACAGGATTACTCATGTTCTCAGCCGTTTCTAAAAAATGCAAATAAAAACGAACAAAAATGTTTCTTTTCCTGGGAGCAGTGAAATGTATTCTCTGCAGGATTTATGTTGAATGCACATGATATTGATTTATTCCTTCTTTTTGTGCAGGAGTGCTCAAAGAGAGCCAATTATGGCAAGTTCACTCTGAGAGACCTGCTGGTTGTTCCCATGCAGCGGGTGTTGAAGTATCACCTCCTCCTGCAGGTATGCCATTAAAACTCTCCTGCAGCTGCTCGGCTGCTGCTGCTGTAAGACGAACCCCATCCTCCATGTAGTCATTTTTTGTTTTTTAAGATTGATTAGCTGTGGCGGCCACTTTGAATCAGTTTGTCTCTGAAAGGTATTCAGCTGTAGACGTAATCCCAGTCGTTCCTTTCAGAGAGTTTTATTCAAATCTGTCCAGTTCTTTATGAGATATTTTGCTAACAATAACATCAAATTGTTTTTTTTCTGGTCTGAGCTGCAAACACAGAGAATTATCTTTAACCTGAGTTTATTTCTGTGATTTTAGCTGGATTAACAGGCTCTAAAGATAAATCAGAGTCAGTACTCGGGTCGTCCACTAGAGGCAGCGTTGTCTGTGTTTTATCTCAGCTTCTGTCCTCATTCAGAGTATTTTTTTGTTTCTTATTTATGCACAAATGTCTCCTGATCCAGACGGTCAAGGAGGAGACAAACAGCTCCAGGAAGAGGAAAAATATTTCTATTTTACAAACGCTGACTAAACAAAAGTTATTTCTGTCTCAGACAAGGACGTCTGTTTGAACAATTTATTTCCATAAAATGTTAAAAATCTAACCTTCTTTTTGTTTTGCTTTGATAGTTTTTATTTTCCTTCACAGTGGGTGGCAACAGTTCTCATCTCTGTGTCTTTTGTTGCTGTGTGACTTTGATGTTAATATATTTATTTTGTGACTGCAGGTTGGGTATAAACATAAAAACCACTTTAAATATACAAAAAATAGAGTTTCATGAACCAAGCAGGAAGACCTGATTTAGTTAAAACAATCAAAAATGTTTATTTTTCCTCCTCATCATTAATCATTAGCTAATCATCAGGTAATCATTAGCATCCATTAGCTGATTGGTAGCTAACTATTAAACATCAAATACACTGACACAAATACAATGCTAAATGTTTGGTGTTCAATCAACACTAATAGTGTTAATTTTACACAATTATATTTACTGTGTAGCTAATCATTAGCTAACATTAACTAATCATTAGCTAACATTAACTAATCATTAGCTAACGTCTAATTATTAGCTAACATCAATTAATCATTAGCTAACATTAACTAATCAGAAGCAAACCTTAACTAATCATTAGCTAACCATTAATTAATCATTAGCTAACCATTAATTAATCATTAGCTAACCATTACTAACCACCAGCAAACCTTAATTAATCATTAACTAACCATATGTTAAACATTAGGTAACTATTAACTAGTCATAATGTAATCATTAGCTAACCATAAATAACCATTAGCTAACCATTAAGTAACTATTTGCAAATCATAATCTAATCACTAAAGAGCTATTAACTAATAATAATGTAATCATTAAACAGCCTTTAACTAATCATTAGCTAACCATTACCAACCATTAATTAATCACTATATAACCATTAGGTAACAATCAACTATTCATTAGCTAATCATTAGGTAACTATTAATTAATTATAAGCTAATCAGTAAAAACTATTAGCTAATGATAATGTAATTATTAGCTAGCCATTAGCTAGTTATTAGCAACCTTTAATCATTAGTAAATCTTTAATTACTAATCATTATTTAATAATTAACTAATCACTAGCTAATGATTAGCTAATTATTGGCAAATTTGATATAGTTTAATTACATTAATTGGTTTTACAATAAAGTAATTCATGATTTTTTATGTGAACTTTTGCTTGTTTTACAAAGTCACAAGTTTGGACATTAGACACATTAATCATCGACACAAAGACAAATATTCTGCAGGTTTATTTATTTATTTGACCTGTCTTTATGAAATCAATGAGAATCCCTTAAAAACTGACTTCAGGCTCAGTAAAACCTCCCTCTATTGTCCTGCAAACGAAGCAAATTCACCCCTAAAAGCAAGAAAAGCAGGCTGAGCAGGACGAAAGTGAATCTGTTGTGTCAACACGAGCCGAACAGCTGGCTAAAAGCTAACGGTGCTGAATAAAGCATCTGCTCTGTTCTTTTCTCCCACGGTGACAGCCAGAATCTCCACAACTAATGTGTTGTCACTTCCTCTCTCTCCTTGACTTCCTCCCCTTTTCTCTCTCACTCTTTTTTGTCCCTTTCCTGTCTTCCTGCTCGTATCTGTGGGGAGTTGGGAGGGAGGTTTGATAAATAGGCTTCTGTCGTCCTGCGGGTGATAATGGTGCTCAGGTTGACTGACACCGAGGATTTGAGCGGTGTACAGTATATCTCCCTGAGTGGGAACTCATGTGTGGGGCTGGGGCGGGGCGGGGGGACGCCTGTCCTTATCTGTCACCGCTCAGGTCTAGATGTCTTGTTTGCCAAACAATTTCAGATACGAGCTCGCTCAAAGAACATCTGATTTATTTCAGGACACAAGTCACTGTTTGTAACAAACTCTTCAAGTTGATCAGTGTTGAGCTTTCTCTGCACGTCTTTTATTTGTCTTAGAGTTGACTTTTTCTGTTATTTTTGTTTGACCATCAGGAGCTGGTGAAACACACACACGACGCCTCAGAGAAGACGAATCTACGGACGGCATTAGACGCGATGAAGGTGAGTTTGTTGTCACGTCTCATCGTGCACCGAGTCATAAATAATTTGTAAAAGAAACAAAAACCTTGGACCACATCCCCACAGGAACGCCGCTTTTCTAAAACTCTTTTTCTTTTTATTTACTGTTTCTAAACCACATGATAAAACCAAACAAAACTAACCTGCAGTGACTGTGCCGGGCCTGCAGGGGGCACCGTGCTGCTGCCACAAACACACACCACAAACAGGAAACAAGACGTGGAGCTCATGAAATGTAACGCGACCTTGGGTCGTAGGTTAGATTAAAGTAAAGATGTTTTTAAATGTTTGTTTTACACAAAAAGTTACAGGATTTATTTTCACTTTGTCACTCATTTTAAAAAAATATCGTCCAGCTGTTACTAGAACAGCAATAAATATGTTTTTCTTTAAAAACAACCCAACACTAAACGTTCATTTATAGTAAAAAAGAAAATCAGGATTTGTTCCTGAATACTTTGTGTTTTTAGTAAAAATAATCTGCAGCCTTCCAGTCTGGAGTCTAAGCTCTGCTGTTGTGTCGACGTCATGAACTGCAGACGGGGGGCAGGAAGTAAACTCAGCCCCGTTTCCTTCGGTTGATTCAGCTTCAGTAAACCGTGCTTCATGTTGGTAGTTTTTTGGATCTGCAAAGGACTTCGGCAGACGTGTTTAATTTAACACCAATCTGTAGAAACGTCTCTGCAGTAACAAAGTGAAGTTAATGTGATTTTTAACTTTTACATTTGCAAATTTGTTTTCTAAAGACCTGAGTGTTGAATAATAATAAAAATAATTTGAATTGTGGCATCAGTGATGTAAAAAAACACACTGTAATAAATAAAATCACAGTAAATAAAAAGGCTCTTATTGTTCCTCGATGTGCGCAGGACTTGGCTCAGTACGTTAACGAAGTCAAGAGGGACAACGAGACGCTGCGGGAGATAGACCAGTACCAGAGATCCATAGAAAACTTGGTGAGTCCCTCGTCGGACGGACCAGAGTTCTGTTGGTTCTGCCACACGACAAGGTTACATCACTTTGTTTTTATCTGCTTCCTTCCAGAATCAGGCTCTCAGTAACTACGGGAGACCCAAAGGGGACGGGGAGGTACGGGTGTCCACGGTGGACAAACGAGCCAAACAGGACAGGTGAGACGTCCGCTGACTGAACCGCTGTCTCTTTATCTGCTTTATGAAATCAACTCTTTCCTTTTCTGTCTCGTCTTCTTCTCTTCAGGCACATCTTCCTGTTCGACTCGGCCGTCATCGTTTGCAAACGCCGAGGAGACAACTACGAGATGAAGGAAGTGATCGACCTGCACCTCTTCAAGATCACCAACAACCCAACGTCCAACAAAGAGAACCGAAAGGTCCAAACGCCGTCTCCGTTTAACGGGTTTTATTTTTGCACACAGTGATCCAGGAGAGTAATGTAAAGATTTAAAACAACTCAGACAGAATTATTACAGAAACTGAATGTTGCTCTGAAACACGACCAGGTTTAGACTTCAGCTGTCAATTCCTCCTACATGAACTTGCAGAGCTCCATGTTTTTCAGATTTGGCTCTCCCTTTGGAAAAAGTTTTCTTTTTTTCCAGCAATAAGGCATTTTTTTATATAAAGATTTCTATCCAAGTCCTTGATTTAGCTACAAGATGTTTTATAGATGTGTTGAAATGTTCTGCAGTCGCTCCGTTTCCCTCCACGTACCTGAGATAAGGTCATCATGGGAAATCCTTCTGAGTCTCAAGGTTCCCAGGATGAGTTCTGGGTCTCAAAGTCTCCAAAGGATGGCGTCCAAGAATCAATGTCCAAATGGTTTCTGTACTTATTGGTCATTTTAAGTGTGTTTTAAAAACACATGGTTATTCTATTTTATTTTATACTCAAAAAACAGGAAATCAGTCTGTAACGTAAGTTTAACTCTGTCATTATCGACCATTTAAGGTGGACTTAGTTAAATAGATTTAATAACAGGAAGCTTACTGTAAACAATAAATCTAGCTAAAGCATTTATTAGCTAAAGCAAAAACTGAAAATTGTTCTGTCTTTTTATTTTCCGCAAATGAAAGTTCACCACTGTTATCAGAAAATTTAAGGTGGAGCTAGTTAATATTTTTTAAATAACAGGCAGCTGACTGTAAACAATAAATAAATAAACGTTAGCTAAAGCGTTTTTTAGCTAAAACAAAAAGGGGAAATTGATCCGTCTTTCCATTTTTCTCAAACCAGAACTTCACCTCAGTCGTTAGACCATTTAATATGAAGCTAATTAAATAACTATTTAATAATCGGCAGCTGTCTGTAAATAAATAAAAGATAGCTATCTAGTTTTGCATTTCTTTAACTAACTGCAGATTGTTTTTATTTATAGAGCAAGTCTATCTAATTTCTTTTAAACAACTGTTTATTTATCTGAGTTAAATGGCCTAACGGGTTGAATAAACATGCTTTACTTTATAACAAGCTAACCAGGCTAACGCGATAAATCAACATTAGCTAACTAGTTTTACATTCTTTACTGTCAGCTGATAGTTTTTTGTCACTGATGATTCAAACTAACCTGCTGTTTTTAGCTCATGAAGCTTTTCTCCAACAGGTGAAAAACTTGAAAATAGAACAAAACATCTGTTTTTTTGTTTTTCAATATCTGTTTGTAAAATGAAAAACGAATGACCAGGAAGTACACGGACCCCGAGCCATCTCTCCGACGAGGAGGATCAGCTCTACTCCTAACTCAGATCCTCTGTAAGCCTGAGCCCGGCCTCCTTTCAGAGGAAACTCATTTCAGCTGAAAACAAAACCACATCATAAATGTGACCCCGAGAGGCGACCCTGACACCTTGTACCCCTGGCAGAACCTCCACACAAAAAGCCTCGAGAGGCAGAAAACAGACCAAACGGTCAAACTCCCATCACCCCGTTAGCAACACTTTCATTTCCCCGTTAGCTCCGGTTATTCTCACGAAGCAAAGGTGTTTTTGTTTAATGATGGGTGAATTCCACCTGAAGCGTCGGCTCATTAAACGTGAATCAAACACGCTCAGAACACTCAGCTTTTAACTTTGTAACGCACTACTTCCTGAAAACTACAACTCACTTAAATCAGTGATTTAATGTCATTTTAAAGCGGTTAAAAGAGAGCTCCGGGTGTCTGCTCGGCTGTATGAGTCTGACCCAACAGGGCAGCGTAAATACGGCGAGTTTAACAGCTTCTCCGTAACGTCCGGCTTGTAAAAATGATGGAATAATAACAAAAGCTTCTGATGAACACGCTGCCAAAAACAAAAAGAAGAAAGGAAAACAAGCACCTCCTAACGAGTCGTTTGCTATAATGAAGGCGAGTTCTGCCACGTCAAGCCCATTATTGCCTCTTTATGACTGAGTCAGCAAAGCTTGGAAACCGTGTTGGACTCCTGACAAACCAATTAACAGAGCTATTTCTGCATAATGAGCAGCCATAACAGTTTGTCAGACTCACTCAGGTTCATAAAACCGAGTGAGAATAAAGTGAACATGTTCCTCCACCTCCTTCCCCCCCTGCACCCCCCAACGTGCTGCCAAAACCAAACCTTTCGGGCTCATAACAACAGAATAATTAACAGAAACAAGTCTTAAATAATTTGCTCCGTGCTTGTTCCTGCGCATGTTTTACATTCTCGTACGGGTTTTCCTGACTGAGACAGTGTCAGCCTGCAGCCGTCTGCCTCCTCCCAGATGGTGCTATCATTAAACCTTGCTTTGGGCCTGACTGCTCGTGCACACACGGTGAATACAAAGTGCCAACCGGGGAAAAATATTGCCAATCATAATGAGGGATGATATCCAAAGCGTGCCAGGAAACATTGATTTGGGTAATAATATTGTTGTAATGGCTCAGACCCATTCCAGCTTAGAGGATTATATTTATGAAGGTTGCAGCCAGCTGAGCGTCGTTCACCTCTAACATGAAGGATATAATGGAGTTTGTTTTAGTGCTGATAGAGATGATAGTGGAGACCTGATGGTACCATTCATCCCTTTTGATCTGTGGAGGCAGCAGGTCCAGCAGGGAACTCCTGACCCCCTAGGGGACCCCAAAGAGTTCCCTGGCCAGAGAACAGCATATATGTGTTCAAGTTTCTGTTACAAAAATAACTCACGAACAACGAGATGAATTTTTTAATTTTTAATCTGTAGGTCTTCCAGGTGAGCATCAGGTGATGGTTACTTCCTCATTATCTATGGTTTTTAGCTACCATGCTAATCAAAAGGTGAACCAGACAAGATATTTTATTTTTACTCCTCATCAATATTATTTAATATTTACCTTTCATTAACTAGACATTAGCTAACCATTAACATACATTAGGTAATCATTAACTAGACATTAGCTAACCATTAACATACATTAGGTAATCATTAACTAGTCATTAGCTAATCATTAACATACATTAGGTAATTATTAACTAGACATTAGCTAACCATTAACATACATTAGGTAATAATTAACTAGACATTAGCTAACCATTAACTTACATTAGGTAATCATTAACTAGTCATTAGCTAATCATTAACATACATTAGGTAATCATTAACTAGTCATTAGCTAATCATTAACATACATTAGGTAATCATTAACTAGACATTAGCTAATCATTAACATACATTAGGTAATCATTAACTAGACATTAGCTAACCATTAACATACATTAGGTAATCAATAACTAGTCATTAGCTAATCATTAACGTACAGTAGCTAATTTTTAACATACATTAAGTAATCATTGACGTACATTAGCTAATCATTAACTAAACATTAACTAGTCATTAGCTAATCATTGCTCATTAGCTAACAATTGTCTAATCATTAGTAAAAATTAGTAAACATTAGCTAATCATAACCTAACCATTAAGTGATTGTTACCTAACCATTTGCTAACCATTAGCTAATCAATAAAAACTATAAAACAATCATAAGGTAATCATTAGCTAGCCATTAGCTCATTATTAGCAACCATTAATTACTAATAAGATAATCACTAACTAATCATTAGCTAATTATTAGCCAACTAATAATTAACTATCAGCTACAATTAGCTATTACTAGCTAATCATTATCTAATCAAAGATTAACTAATAATTAGGTAATAAGTAGTCAAGCAATTAACAATTAACTAATCATTATCTAAACATTAACTATTACATAATCTGTAGCTTTAGCATTAGCTAATTATTAGCTGCCATTAATTATTATCTAACATAAATTAAATATTAGCTAATAATTAGCTAATCATTATAAACCATTTAATCATTTATGAATCACTAATTAATCATTAGCTAATTATTTGCAACCATTAGCTAACAGTTTGCTAACCAATGAAACTAACAGGATGAACATTGGATGAACGTTGATAAATGAAACATTTAGAGTCAATCCAGTTCATAATGATAATCAACACAAAAATGCCTAAAACCCAGTGACACTGAGCTCAGATCTAGTGTGGTAGTAGCTGAGAGTCATTCCCAACACGCTCTGAGCGTAACCTCAGATGACCGATTTCATCATTTTTCGTTATAGTTTTGCATCTGACTGCTAAAATAAAAGAGTTTGTAGTTTGTAACAACATGACAGAGCAAATACAAACAAGTTGTTCATGTTGGATAGGAGGTGTTTGTTGTTAATAAACCGTTTCCTGCTCTGCACGTTCATGAATATGAAGTTTAGGAAGCTCCAGCTGGAAACACTTTATCAGGCTCCTTAAAGCCAAAGATGAAGAGCCTCACAGAAAGCAGACAAACGCCTCCTTCTTCTTTGTACAAATTGGCAGACAGATAAAATCGTGGCTCAGCGCAGGTTCTGCTGCCCACCGGGACTGCCTGCGTCGAGCCGAGCTTTCCTTTTTCTTTATTCATTCAGTAAAAAAATATAAAAGTTTTTCTAAACGCACAGCGAGCTTGGCTCATTTTAACCTTCAGAGCCGAGAGCGAGAAGTTCAAAACCACAACCAGGAACCATTAAACGTGCGTCCCACCAGCATCTGTTCAGCTGTGCTGCGTGAAAACACCACCGCCCGTGTTGACACGAGGCTAACGGACTGATATTTAGCCTTTAAAGTGGATAATTGGAGCTGATTACAGGCCCGCTCACTGCTGGGGTCTGCTGTCTGATGCCTAGCGGCCACCTCACACTCCTTTTCCTCCTCTTCATCTCCTCTTCTCTCCCCGAGGCATCCCTCTTTTATTTTGGTATCCTTTTGTCCCCATCTGTCTTCCTGCATCTCGTCTCTCAGTTTTTAAAAATGTTTTTTTATGTGTTGCAGTGGTCCTACGGATTCTACCTCACTCACAACCAGGGCCAGAATGGCTTTGAGTTCTTCTTCAAAACCAAAGAGCTGAAAAAGAAGTGGCTGGAGCAGTTTGGCATGGCCATGTGAGTGTTTCTCTTTGTTTGTTCTTGGTGGATTTGCACGTGCGAGTGCAACGGCGTGATAAACTCAGCTGCGTTTGGCTGCAGAGATAAAAACCAACTCGCCGCTCTACGGGTGATTGACGCACATAAAAAGGTTACGTTTAGGTCGAACTCTGGATTCCTCCGGAGGAGTCGACAAACCGGTTCAGACACGAAGCTTCACACGTGCCAGGTTTTATAACCTGTTCACTGTAACGAGTCCCTGAATGACCTGCAACAAACTAAAGACTAAAATTTGTTCGGTTTTGTGAAAAGTTGTAGACGTTTTGATCAAACCTTTGAAACTGTTAGAGAACCAAACTTTAGCTCATTACCTGTAAAACTGACCAGTTCAGACCAGACAACGTTGAATTCTAACTGGACTGTTTGTTTCCCAGCTCACCATTCTGTCTCTAAAGTTTAGTTTAGTTTATGATTACATCTGAAGATTCGAACATGATGATGGTTTAGTTGTTTCTAGATAACCTCGTTATTAAAAACAAAAAAAGAGAACTATGCAACAAGCAGCTACTAAAATGTGTTGGTGTTTAATCTGCATGTTTTTTTGTTGGAGCTCATTCATGAAAGGTGAGCCTCTAAAGTTAACTTAGCTAATTAGCTTGGGCACTAACGTGAAAGTTTAGCCTGTTAGCTTTCACATTACCGCTCAAGCTAATAGTGTTAGCTATGTATAAACAACGCATATTTATTAGTAATATATATAAATGGCGTTTGCTCCAGAGCTAATGCTATATCGCCATACATATGTATTAGCTTGGACGCTTATGTAAAAGCTAACAGGCTAAGCTAAAGTTCTCCTTACATGAAGCAGCTTTGTTGTCCTCCATCATTATTTTCAGTCATTTCTGCATTCTCCTAGCATCATTTAAAGGTCTGATCGTCAGATATTGTCCAAAAGTTACCCTTCAGGGTGGATAATAGCTTGACCCGGAACACCGGAGCACCGGAGCATCATCATTTACCCAGTATAAAACCTAAACAGCCTACAGTATTTTTACATTAATTCTTTCTTTTTATAACAAAATATCAAAGTATTATAAAATACTAACCATGATTTATCAATCTAAAGTCCTGCTTTAGACCTAAAACCTGCTGTACAAGTTTTACCAACATTCTTCTTTGTGGACATATTTGTTCTCCTTCCTAAAGTTTGATTAAATATTTCATCCTTCAGTGTTGCAGCTGTTTAGAGGAACTAGAAGCAAATGTAAAATATTCCATTTTTTCTGCTATCGAACTCAAAATAAGAAGTCTTTAACAGGGAAACAGGAAAACCTGGACAGTTTTAGGATATTTTTCTTCCTCAGCTTCCTTCTGTCTTTGTTTGTTTCTTGCTCACACACACACACACACGCAGACACACACACACACACGCAGCCATCTCCCCAGGGTGCAGAAAGCCTCTCGTGTTCACTTTCGGAGCAAAGCTCGCCTGTCTTCCTGCGATCCTCTTCTCCCCACTTCAAAGAAGCGTATCGGTGAAATGTTACCTCGGCCATGGAAAAGTTTGTCTGCTGCAATTATAAGTAAAAGACAGGAGGGAAAAAAAGTGTTGCTTTCTGTTTTTAAATTTGACGTTTTTATGAAGAAGCACAGCAGTTTGAAAACTGAAACCAGCCGACTAACAAGCCCAAAGTTGTTCTCGTTTATTCAGTTTGAGGTAACTTCCTGTTCGACTTCAGGCACCGTGTGGTTCTTGAAGTGAACCCAGAACTGAGGCTGTTTTTTTAAGGAGGCTCTTTTTGTATTAGCAGAACAGATAAACCAGTTGTTTATTGTCCACATGTTCTGTCCTCAGATCCAATATCCGTCCTGAGAACGCCACCTACAATTCCCACGAATTTCGAATGCACACCTTCGAAAGAATCACCTCCTGTAACTCCTGCCACCTGCTGCTGAGGTACAGAAAAAACACACACTCAGATCAGTTTAAAGGCCCAGCAGTCCTCTATCAACTGTTCCTCTGTTTTCAATAAAATGTATATTTTTAATGATTAAAAACTAAAGAGTCAGAATAAAGAAAGTGTTTCTAAATGAACAGAACTCCTTGATTCACTACCTGCAGCTGCACTTCCTGTTTAGCAGAATTGTTTTTTAATGAGCGACAGTCCAAGACGAGAGCTGCAGCAGCACCGATACAAACACTGACTGTGCTTCAACCCAGAGTTTCCACTGCAGATTTATTTAATACCACAGTTATGCCACAGATTCTGGAGGATCAGAGCTGTTCTAAGGTTTTTTATTACAGTTTTTTAGAAAGGTATGATGCTCAGATGCTAACGATGTAGGCAGGGCTCAGTCTAGTTTTATTCATATCTATGAGATGTGTCAGGTGATAGACCATTGTTTATAGAATACCGGACCTTAAGTTTATTTATTTTTATAAACAATCATGACTTACAGCTCAAATAATCCTAATAAACTGAATCTAAAACTAGACAATTTGCATTTTCGTGAATGGTTAATGCTGAAGGATATTTGAAGGATAAAAGAAAAGATGTACAAAATGTTTGCAATTTGTTGTTAAAATACCAGGAAAAGCTGAAAATTAAGCAGCTGAAAGAAGTAGCTAAAATTATCATAAAAATTGTAATTTAAAATTCTAACATTAGCTGAAAATAGCTAAAAAGTAGCTTAAATTGCAGGAAAACGGCTGAAAAAAAGCATAGAAAGTCTAAATTAACTGGAAGAAGCTCATAGAAGCACAAACAATTAAATCAGCAGAATAACTGAAAAGAGCAGAAAGACAGCTGAAAAAGCAGGAAAAGGCTAACATTAGCAAAAGAAGAAGCAGAAGGAAGCTAAAATCAACATCAAGACGTTACAAAAAGCAGAACCAGAACAAAAGTTGTAAATTGAAGAAAAGTTTAATTATTTTCAAGGATTTTAAAGAAGATGAAAACAGCTCCTTTTGTATTTAATTAAAAACAATACAATTAGCCAAAAAAGCTAAATATCTCAAAAGGTATTAAATGATGAAATACCAAAAATCATAGCCTGAATGTGCTGAAGGAGCTGAACGTTTTGATATAAGAGCTGTTGAAATGGTAGCAAAATTGTTGAATTATTTACGTGCTGAAAAACGTACGGAAGAAAAAAAAATAGTGTGAATGCTTTATTACAGAATGAGTTCCTTCTGTTTCTTTAACTGTTGATGAAACAAACAGGCAGTTTTGCTCCTAAACAAAGGAAAATAAGATTTATGTTATAAAGAAAACAAAACATTCTTAAACTTTAAAACACTGACATTGTTTAATGAGGGCAGGTTAGAGCTAAATGTTTTAATTAAATACTGAAACAGAGCACAAAAACAACAAAACTCTTCCATGTTAGCTTTGTGCTCGCTCCTTTCAAAGAGGTTAATCAAATAATAATCAGGGGAAAAGTCTTTTATTTTACTTTTATGTCCTTTTAATTGTTATACAAACAAAACCAGAGCTGCAATGTGTTTCAAGTTGACAAATTTTAATGCAGATATGAGCGAACTGCAGCTTTTACTTAGAGATGTTTTGTTTTCACTCACTGCCCTGAATGTGAGGCACCAAGGAGATCTGCACTCATCTAGATTGGGCCGGAACCGTAAATGTCAGGTTTCACAGCAATCAGGCCGGTCCACAAACCATTGGTGCTCCTACAGCTGACAGGAGAGGCAGCCCAGCGCTAAATCTCAGCGTTCTCCCTGAAGCTGAAGCTGCACGGCGGCTGTTTGCTCCACAGGTTGCTCATGATTTGTTGTTGCTCCCGTGTCTGCAGGGGGATCTTTAACCAGGGCTACTTGTGCTCCAAGTGTGGCTTAGGCGCCCATAAAGAATGCCTGAGTCGCTTCGGCATCTGCGGGAAAACAGGTACCTCCACTGCACGACATCGCAACGACCACACACTGAGAGGGGCTTTAAATCTTACAGCTTCAGGGTTTCTGCAGGGTCTTAAAGTGTCCTAAATATGTCCAGATTTGGTTTGAAATCATAAAATACATTAAAACAGTTTATTTAAAGTACCTGTGTCCTTCAAATACAAAAAGTCAAAGAAAACATCTTCATATTTAAGAAGCTTGACCTAATACTCATGGCTTTATCTATTTTATCACACAGGCCTGTAATCTGTCATCACTGAGATTAAGTTAGATCTGGGATTATGACATCATAATTTTCAAAAAGTTGTGTTTCGGTTGTTTATAAAAAAACGTAGTGATGGTGTTAAAGGATTTGCACCCACCCCCCCAAAAAAGAGGAAATTTGAACCCAACTATTTTCAATTTGTTCATTGTGATTCCACTGCACAGTATCTCAAATTTTAGATCCATCGGACCAGTGGGTCCAGAGATATGGGCCACCAAATGTTGTGTTTTTCTCCAAAAATGGGCGTGGCCTCTTTTTAACCCCAATTATCTCAGGAACTACTGGGTCAATTTTCACAAGGTCTGTGTCATCGGAAAGGGAATTAAATAACGATTTGTAATCTGCCTTTATGTTTTTGATTTGAGCAGGTTAGGGTCTATTAAACGTTTGATCTTTTCTATGACCTTGAAACTGACCTTGTGGATCACCTTGGCCCATATCTCTGGAACCACTGGCCAGATTGAGAGAAATTTTGAGATGCTGTGCTGTGGGATCACAATGAACAAATACGCTAAGTTTCATTAAAATCTGAGACGGTCGGGTTAAAATTTCCTTCTTTTTTTGGTTGATTTGACACAGAATGACCCGACTAGGGCATCCACTATAGGGCTGTTTGTTTTAATAATTTGAATTGAATTATAATTTAAATGAAACTTGGTTATTCATTTTAAATGTGACAATAATGGTTCTGAGTAAAACCTGCAGAAACCTGGAGTTTATTTAGGTTTTAGAGAGCATGAAGTAATAAAAGATGCTCTGCAGTGACTCTAGAGAAATATTATGAGGAAGAGAAGGTCATCCAGGCATTGGATCGGTGTTTGGCATGCATTGTGCACATTTTCATCCCACAGCCTCCCTCTTTCTCACGTCTTAAAGAGAATGTCACCGTCTGTTGTTGCCGCTGTCCCCACAGCCTAACGCTAGTTTTACTGAGGAGTAACTTCTTGTTGCATCCCTGAGAGTCAAATCCTTCTGCAGGCGACAGTGACAACTTTCAGCAAGGAGAAAGAGGAGGAGGGAAAACTTCAGACATGTGGAGTGAAAAAGAGAAACAAACCAAACAGGTTCTCAGAAACCAGCTTGGTGTGACCACTGTTTGTTTATAAGAGATGATGTGTCTGAGCCAGAAAGAGATAAAAACTTTAAAGAACAAATACTTTATTTTCTGGACAATAATTTGCTCCGGACTATAAGTCACTTATAATCCAGAATAACAAACCTGAATTGTTTGCAATGACTGTAACGTTTACATTTCACACGGGTTCAACCAAACAACAAACGCAGCAATCAAGCTAACATTAGCTACCATTAGCTTCTGTTAGCCTCTTTTGTCTTGCCTTCTCCTTGTTAGCATACTGCTGGATGGTCCGGTACGGTATAAGTTCTGTTGTAGTAAATTATTGTTGTGTCACAAACAAAAAACAAACTACGTTTCAACAAGCACGTTACTGCTACTACATCATGCGATTAGCTAACAGTATTTTCTTCAGTGCAGTTAAAGTAACTTCGGCTTTTCGATAGTCCTTCCAAACTTTGTTTTTTTAAACTGGTTGGCTACTGCACCACTCGCTGCTCAATGAAGTCCACAAGAAGTTCAGTCGCCAAAGTCTTCAAAAGTCTCAGATAACTGTGGGAAAAGTCGCTAGATCTGTGGCCTGTTGCTTTTTGGAAAAAAAAAGTTGTTAGAGTTGTCTTAAAAACTTGATAAATGTAGCGACAAAGCCACTAAGTTGTCAACACCTGACTACAGGAACAACGTATTCTGTATTTGTCACAAGCCTAGAGCGCCCCCTCATGATTGCAGCCGGTAATGTTTACTTCTTGGTTCAGGTCAATTTGAACAAACGTTTAACGCATCAGTGAAAAAAAATGGAAGAAAACATAGATAAGTTACTTCAAAGTACAAGTCGCAGAACCAAAAACTATGAACAAAAGTTTGACTTATAGTCCGAAGAATACAGTGAATAAAATCTGTGTTTATGGAAGTTTCTTCAAAATGCTCCAAAAACCAGAGGTCTTTAAAGTATTTGAAATTAAAGTAAAAATACTTGAACAGAAAATAACTTTAGTAAAAATAAGTGTCACTGATGAGAAAAGTACTTAAGTAAAAGTCATAAAACTGTTCTCAAAGATCAGGAAAATAAAAGTAGACTAAAAGCCTTTAAACAGACGCTACCGAGGGCTTTTATTTTGAAGGCTAGGGTATCAGCCAACTTCCTCCTGTTCTTACCTTCAGTTTGGCACAATTATACTTATTTATGACTTGGTTGAGTAAATTCAACACTTCATTTTTTAGAGTGCATAAACAACTCCTGTCATGAGGAGTTCAGACATGTTTCATTTTCTAACGAGTAACTAGGTGTTAAATTTTAAAGTAAAGAAGTAAAAGTATCATTTTAAGCTATGTAATGAAATGAAACCACCTGCAGGAGAGTGGGCCAGAGTACACCGAATTAAAGTTTCTTCTTGTCGAACGAGACGTTTCCAGAAACAGATGTGTGTTTACGAAGATATTTTTAGAAATGAGAAGAAGTTTCCACGTGGACACAGAAGGGTTGTGTGTGTGTGTGTGTGTGTGTGTGAGAGAGACAGTAAAGTTTGTTTCATTTATCTCTTATTATCTTGCTTCTTGTCTGGACAAGAGGTCAAAGTTCATTTTAGGAGGATCGCCTGCTGACAAGTTAACGTACTGTAAGTGTGTGTAGGTGTGTGTGTTTATGTAATTGCTCTGTTTGGTTTGTGTGCGTCTCGGTGGAGGGGGAGGGGGAGGGGGGGTGTAATCCGTCCCTAAGGGAGCCAATGAAAGGAAGCAGTGGAGCAAAAAGCACAGGTCTGCCCCCCTCCCTCCTCCTCCTCCTCCTCCTGTCAGGTAGCGGCGGCGCAGAGAAACAAAGTGAACCGTGGTCAGACACGGCCGTCCGCCTCCTCCTCTAATGAGGGAGCGTTGCCTCGTCCCGATGAGTCTGTGCAACTGTTTCTGTTCGCCCACTGACACCATGTCTCTGAAATTTCTTTCAGAATCCGGCTACGTCACACCTCAGGTGAGCTGCAGTGTGTGTTGGTGTGTGTGTGTGTGCGCTCTTTGAAGGCTGCTCTCCTCTGCAGCTGTTTGCAGACGAGACAACTTGAAGTAGCTGCAGCGCTGCCAGAAAATAAAGGTGTTTTCTGCCCGTTTAACCCGAGCCGTGCCGCTCCGCCATGTTCTGGAGCAGCTCAGACTCCTGCTGTCAGACGCTGCAGGAGCAGAATTAAGTCTTTTGATTTTCACCCATTGATCTTATTGGCTGCAGCAACAAAAGTTGTCTTGCTTTTTTTTTTTTCTGCAACTTTACAGTATTTCTTCTGAGTGCACGGCTCGCCGCCCGGGCCTTCTGGGAGGAACGGGCCGGGCCTGAAATATTTATAATGTGTGTTCAGCAAAAGAGCAAAGCTAATTGATTTGACTCACATTGGTGGGATTGATCCGAGGCTGTGCTTTAGTCTGGTGTTTGTGCTCTCGTCTCAGAGGACTGAAGAAAGTTTTGTGAACTTAAAACTCCGGCTGCGTGTTTCTACGTGCACGTTGTGTTCTGTGTGTAACTGTGTGTGTGTGTGTGCTTCTTCCAGGGCAGCATTAAAGATTCAGGTAAGCAGCTCCTCCTCCCCACACAAACACACGTTTCCACAAGTTGTTTATGAGACAAGTCACCTCATTTTTGGTATTTAACTCAGTTATTTTATTTGATTTATTTTGTTAGTTGTCACATCTCTCACTAACCTGTGTTGGATATTAGAAATAAAGTTTTTAAAAAAGAGTAATGAGAGGAAGAGTTGGTCAAACCTTGAAAATAATCTCTTTAGCTAAGATCTGTAGCGGCCATCTTGACTCTAGAATAGTGTTGGGCAATAATGACAACATTGATCACGATTAATTGTGTCGTTTAGCTGATGATGATTATTAGATGAGAAATGCATTTTCATGTGGCCGACATTAAACAATTAAACTAACTGTTTTAACTGTAACCCTACTTAAGTGTTGTGTTGCTTTAGTCTATTATTGTACTTCTTATAAAGCGTACACAAATTGCAATTTAAAAAAATTTCTTTTTTTTCTTTCTGAGAACAGAAGACAATAAATCAAGAAATTACATGTCCTCTTAAGGTTTAAATTAGGAATTTGTCCATTTGTATGTTCCATAAAGCTAGTAGAGATCATGCAGTACATAGAGGGAAGTTCTTGTCTGTGTGGGCGGAGTTTGTCCTAACCGTGATTGGTTGGATTGACTTGTCTTGAGGGCAAGTTCAAATAGGAAATAATGGTGACAATAAAATTATTGTAAACATGTAAACATAATTTATTGACTTCAAATTTGGTTTGGTTAGCCACTTCCTCAAGTTATGCCTAAAATTAATATTTATATTTATTCAACTGAGCTACACGTCCCCCAGCTGCCCCCACCTTCTTTAAACCGCATCCAAAATAGTCAATACAACCAATCATGTCTTTACAAACTCCTCCCACCTACCAAGAAACTCCCACTAAGTGAAGGACTCCCACAAAGGAGGTGTGCGCCTCAAACTGCGCCGCCATCAACACAGCCTTTATCTGCTCAAAGTTAAATGAGAGAAATTAAGTTTGCAGTTGGTATATTTTGGAAATAAGCATCATATTTTCCATACTTTGAGATCAGGTGTTTGTGTCTCAGAGGACGAGAAGCTAATGGCTGCCTTTTAGCTCATGTGCAATTAGCTCAGCTAACTTTGTTAATGTGACACTGAGACGGAGAGGATACGGCTCTGCAGCACTTTAGTGAATCTGGGTTTTATTGTTTTTATAACGTAGGGGAATATCGAAAGACATTTAAAATATTTAAGGTTTATAACCGTTTCTTTGTCTCTGTAGAGGAACATGTTCCTGTAATTGCTCCTTAGCCTGGTTCCAGCCTCCCCCCACCTCCAATCTATTACTCAGCAGAAAATGATTTCTGACAGGAGACACGTTGAAATCAATGTTTGATTGATCCTGCACTCTTCTTTTCATATTTCAACACGGTCTGTTTTCAAAGGTGCACGGTTAATGCATGGTTTGTGCACAATTAGTGCAAGGTTAGCCCAAGGTTTGTGCACAGTTAGTGCAAGGTTTGTGCACAGTTAGTGCAAGGTTTGTGCACAGTTAGTGCACGGTTTGGGCAAGGTTTGTGCACAGTTAGTGCAAGGTTTGTGCACAGTTAGTGCACGGTTAGGGCAAGGTTTGTGCACAATTAGTGCAAGATTAGTGCAAGGTTTGTGCACAGTTAGTGCAAGGTTTGTGCACAGTTAGTGCAAGGTTTGCGCAAGGTTAGTACACAATTACTGCAAGGTTTGTGCATGGTTAGTGCAAGGTTTGTGCACAATTAGTGCAAGGTTAGTGCACAATTAGTGCAAGGTTAGTGCAAGGTTTGTGCACAATTAGTGCAATGTTTGTGCATGGTTAGTGCAAGGTTTGTGCACAATTAGTGCAAGGTTAGTGCACAGTTAGTGCAAGGTTAGTGCATGGTTAGTGCACAATTAGTGCAAGGTTTGTGCACGGTTAGCGCAAGGTTTGTGCACGGTTAGTGCAAGGTTAGTGCACAGTTAATGCAAGGTTAGTGTAAGGTGTATGCACGGTTAGTGCACAGTTAGTGCAAGGTTTGTGCACAATTAGTGCAAGGTTAGTGCAAGGTTTGTGCACAATTAGTGCAAGGTTAGTGCACAGTTAGTGCAAGGTTAGTGCATGGTTAGTGCACAATTAGTGCAAGGTTTGTGCACGGTTTGCGCAAGGTTTGTGCACGGTTAGCGCACGGTTTGCGCAAGGTTTGTGCACGGTTAGTGCAAGGTTAGTGCATGGTTAGTGCAGGGTTTGTGCACGTAGCCCGTCCTTGTGTGGATAGGAATCTGTGCCTCAAACCAGATTCTCCACCGCTCCGTGTCTTTAGAAGTCCCACAGAGGCAGGCTGGCAGAGATTAACTCAGCGTACGACGCTGCTGACTTCCCTATTATTCGCTCTGTGTTTAGTGTTTTTCTTTCTGCCGCTTCTTGATTTTATCTGATTTTTTACATAATCTGTGAAAAACTGCATCTTCTCAAAAACAAAACACAAAATTCATGAACAATGGTTCATGAGAGCTGTGAGGCTGGGGTTTATGTGTGGGAGCCACATTTTCTTAAACTGGAATTGATTTCTTGGTGAAGAAATGGAATTAAAAAACAGCGGCTGATGTAGCAGCAAAAATATAAAGTCTGATAAACCGTGTGTGCAAACACTGGGTTTTTATTTTAAATAGAACAAGGATGTTTCACCAGGAGCAGAATTATTATTTTAGATCTTTAGTTGACGGGTGTAAAAACTTTACCAGGGTTATCTTATCTGTCAGCTGTAAGAAATAACAAATCCAGTCTGCAATATGCTGAGTTTAGTTCTACCACATGACCTAATCCCTGATCTGATGGGTCACATGTTAACGGTATTGAAATGAAGCAGAAAGTAATACTTGAATAGAAAAATGGAAAAAGCTGAATTTGTGCACAAAAACTAACATCAGTTTTCAGGACAGCTTTAAAGTCTGTAATGAGATAATTGATTCTTTTCTAAATGAGGACTGAAGCCTTTTCCTTTAACAGAATTAGTGTTTTTGATTCTTCACTGAAGCTCTTTAAGTGATTTCTTTATTTGTAGTAATGATTAAATAATCCTTTTAAAATCTCAGATATTCTTTTGTTTAGTTTAACGTCTCAGCGTGTGGTTTTAACTTTGCAGCTTGTCAGTTTTCAGACAACAAACACGTCTTTTATTCTCTAAACGTCCACAGTAACGACTGTATTTCCTGTTTTCTTTGATTTGAGACAGATTTCTCTGTCAGTGTTTCCTGTTTGGTTCAGAGAAAATCCAGAATAAACTCGTTTTTAAGTCGTGAGGCTGTAAAAACAAGGGTTCAAATAAATCCTTTGAAGATCCAGATTAATGATGTTCGGCTTGTTGCAGGTTGGCCCAAGATGTTGGTGACCAGGAGCTACAACGGCGTGCCGAGCCCCACTGGGGGTCCGCCGCTCACCATCCAGATAGACGACATCATCGAAGTGATCCGGGCCGAGCTGCACAGCCCCTGGTGGCAGGTCAGACTCCATCTCCACCAGTTTTACAGTTATTGTTCTTTTTTGTGTTTGTAATTTCCTGCATTCTGACAGGTTTTGCTAACAAGCTGCTGAGTTTTGCAGACAAAACACAAACCGGAGGGCTGCTCGCCCTGATCCGTTTTTGTTTTACGCTGCAGTTAATGTCGCACACTGTCTAACTGAGCTCTTCTTTGGAAACATGTGCAGGAGTGGGAGAAGCTAAAGAGATCATAAGACTTTACCCTGCAGGCGGAAAAACCGGCTTTTTTTGGCTCAGAGTCAGAATCATTCACTCAAAGAGGAATTCAACAAACCTCACCACGAGAAAAAACAGAAAAACTAGAGAAACAACATTTTTGAAATGCTGAAATAATCCTCAGCTCTTAATAGATTTGTTTTAACAAGGTAGAATTAGCAAAATGCTAAATGCTAAAAATCTTATCAAAGCTGTTGATAAAAATTAAACATTGGCTAAAACAGCTAAGATATCAAACATTAGCAAAACTGTATCTAAAAAACAAATGTAGTAAAACTAAAGCTACATTAGCAAGACTTTAGCTAAAAGCTAAATTTACCAGAACTGTATCTAAAAGCTACATTTAGCAATACTTAAGGTAAATGCTAAAACACTAAACACTACCTAAAACATAGTTAATGAAGCATTAGCAAAACTATATCTAAAAGGTACATCGAAAAGACTATAGCTAAAAGCTACAACAAAACTACAATTTCCAAAACTGTATGTAAATGCTAATATGAGCAAAACTTTAGGTAAATGCTAAAATGAACAAATCTGTTGCTAGAAATTAAAAATTAGCAAAATTGTAGCTAATATCCTTCATTAGCAAAACTGTACTTAAAATTAGCAAAACTGTAGCTAAAAACTACATTGTAAGATTATAGCAAACGGCTAAATTTAGCAAAACATTTAGGTAAATGCTAAAATGAACTAATCTGTTGCTTAAAACTAGCAAAAATCACAGCTAAAATCAAACAATAGTAAAACAGTAGATAAAAGCTTAAATTAGCAAAACTGTATTTAATTTTGGCAATATTGTGAATCTTCACGAAAAACACAATTAAAAAGCTAAAGTTAGCAAAACACTAGCTTGAAGCTAAAACTAGCAAGACTGGCTGAAAATGAAAAATAACTTCAAAAGTAAAAGAAGAAATTTGCTGAATTAGACTTTAGAAATAAATGTTTTGAAGGAACTGAAGAGATTTTAATGTTTATTTGTAAATAAAGTTAAATAATTCAAAAAGAGCAAAAGGTACAAATATGAACTTAAGCTGTTCCTGATTGAGCAGATGGATAAACAGCTAAATGAACACAAAGTTTGTGAAAATAGTTGCTTTGCATAAAAATGTTGTAAAATGAGGAAAACGCTGAGTCAGCGTTCAGACCGTAAAGATTTCCATTAGCCGTGAGTGAAAAAACCTTCAGTCTTCATCAACCTCTGCAGCCGACAGCCTTTAATTATTTCTGCTCCGGGAGTCAAACACAATCAGCTTCATTTCAGAGGAAACATCAGCCGAAATAATTATCAGCCTTTCAGACAGGGAGTAGAGTTTCTGTCTAGTTAAAGGTGGGGGGGGGTCTAACAGCTGAAGTTCAGCTCCTGTGTTTACATTCATCATGCTAACCTTTGCACCTTCAGCTCTTCTCTTCACGTGTGAAACATTTAACTTCAACATGTATGTCTGTGTTTCAGGGCAGGAACCTGTCCAGCAGGGAGGTGGGCTTCTTTCCCAGCCACGCCGTCAAGCCGTGTCCGTGTGTAAGCTGCTTCTACTTCCTGTCTGGGGGGGGCGGAGCTGCGTTTGTTTTTGTTCCTCCTCTGACTGGATCATCATGTTCTGTTTGATGGAGTGAAGCAGGAATCTAAGGCCTCCTGCAGATAAGCAGCTCCTATCAGTGCCGAGGAGATAAGACGAACATTTAGCTGTTTTATCGAGGCTCTCGGTGTGAAAACATCTGGAACAGAGTTAAAAACAGAGCTGTGCAGCTGCTTTTATCAACTGTTTGATGAATTCTGGGACATAAAACCTCATGTCTGCTTCTGCTCTTTGCTCCAGGTGCCGAAACCGGTGGATTACTCCTCACAGCCCTGGTACGCAAAATTCAGCTTCTTCTTTCAGGAGCAGCTGAAGTTTTTATTCACTGAAAAAAGAGCTTAAAAACTTCAGCTGAGACCTAAAAGATCAATGACAAACTCATTTATTTTTATTTAAATTTAAAGCTTGAATTTGCTGATTTATTTATAAAGCAAAAGTAGCTAAATGGCATCTAAAATGGTAATCATAGCAACAGGCTAGGTTGAAGAAATGGAAGTACGAGAATGATAGAAAAGAGCTAAAATTAGAAATGTAGCTGAAAGCAAAACATAGCAGAAGGGAATTTATGAGCTAAAAGTAGCAGAATAGTAATTCAAAGCTAAAAATAGCAAAATGGTAGCTAGAAGCTTCAGGTAGCTAAAGGGTAGTTAAAATGGTAAAGATTTCAACAGGCTAGCTACAAGAGATGGAAGTACGAGAATGATGATTAAGAACTAAAAGTAGAAGAAATGTATTTCAAGAATAAAAGTAGCAAAAAGCTAAATAAAAGCTAAAAATTGGAGAATAGTATTTTAAATGGTAAAAGTAGCGACAGGCTAGCTGAGAGGGTTAGAAGTAGCTGAATAGTAGAAAACAGCTAAAAGTAGCATAAATGTAGCTAAAAGTAAAACGTAGCAGAATGGTCGCTAGGACTTAAAAGTACTGAAACATTAGCTAAAATATAAAAGAGCCAGAACATTGACTAAAAGATACAAGTGGCAAAGGCAAGCTAAAAGCTAAAAGTAGCTAAATAGTAGTTTAAAAAGTAAAAGTAGCAACAGGATAAGTAGAGTAGCTAGAAGTGGCAAAATTGTTGGTAAGAGCTAAATGTAGCAGAATGGCAGCTAAAAGATAAAATAAGCAGAACAGTAGCTAAGAGCTTAAAGTGAGCTTTGAGTGAAATTATTAGTAAAAGTTAAATATTTGGAAAAGACTAAAAGTTACAACAGCTAAAAAGTCTTTCTGGTTGGTCTCCTGTAGGTTCGCCGGTCCCATTGAGAGGTTCCAGGCCGAGGCAGAACTCATCAACAGGTCCAACAGCACCTACCTGGTCCGCCATCGCAGCAAAGGCTTCTCAGAGTACGCCATCAGCATCAAGTAAGTCCCGTTTAAAAACCCATCCACGTCCTCCGGGGTTCAGGTCTGCGTTGTTCGGCTGTTTTTTCTGTTATGCTTTAGCCAAACCACAGTATTGACCAGATGTAACTCCCACCCACACTCCCTGACCTGACAGGTCAATTTGTAGCTTCTGGCCTGCAGAGAGGCAGAGGCTGTGGTTAACCACAGAGAGGTGGGAGCTGCAGGGTCAAACACAACCGCTGTGGTTTGGACATGAGGATTAAAATCAAACCTTGGCTTTAAAACAGCAGCAAAGAACACAGTGTGAGAACTTCTGAAAATGTCTCAGTTCTGTAGATGACAGAACTACCCTGGAAATGTTCGGCTGAGTTGATGTTTTCATTTTCACCCTCTTGTTGATGCAAACATGCTCGGTCACACACGTTTAGCTCCTCCGGGAGCGTTAGAGGGACGGCCCGGGTCGAGGGATGGCCCGGGTCGAGGGATGGCCCGGGTGGAAGGATGGCCTGGGTCTAGGGATGGCCCGGGTCGAGGAATTAACCCAGGTCGAGGGACGGCCCGGGTGGAAGGATGGCCTGGGTCGAGGGATGGCCCGGGTCGAGGGATTAGCCCAGGTTGAGGGATGGCCCGGGTGGAAGGACGGCCCGGGTCGAGGGATGGCCCGGGTGGAGGGACGGCCCGGGTGGAAGGACGGCCCGGTTGGAAGGACGGCCCGGGTCGAGGGATGGCCCGTGTCGAGGGACGG
>JARVJO010000165.1:16030830-16045252 GCA_031762555.1 Cynodonichthys magdalenae | reverse complement strand
TTACAACACAATAAGGTCAAACATCAACAATTGTGCAACAGTTCAAGATAAAAACAAACAATTAAGAAACAAAACTAAACACAGAGACAGACTAAAGTGTCACTGGTCTTAAGAACTGTGAGTAGTTTGGGGAATAATTGTAATTTGCAAATGTATAGACTATTGCACACAAAATAAATAATAATAATAAAAACAATAATGAATCAGCTGCATGAAGTAAATAAGTAAATCAAAAACAAAAAGAAACCAAAAAAGCATAAAAATAAATGAAATGCAAGAAGTAAAATAAATAATCATGAAAATAATAAATAAATATAATCTGTCTGTCCTGATTTTCCTCAGCTTTTCTGAGTTTGTAATAAAAGTTATTTTTGTTTCATTGAGCTCCTCATGGCGGTCTACATTCCTGACTAAAAGCTCTGACAGAAACAGACTGTGACAATAACGTAGCTTTAAAAGCAGTAAAACGTAAACAAACCCCCCACATTTGGACAAATTCTTGTAAAATTAGATTTTCCTTTAGCCAAAACTGATAAAACCTGAAAATATTCTCTGGCCCTGTAGCATTCATCAGAAGTTTCCTTCACTCATCTAGAACATCAAATCAATTCAAGCCTTTAAATGACTGATTTTAAATTGTTAAATGAAATAAAAAATCAAGTATAAAAAAAGCACAAAGTTATAGTTTACTGTCAGACCAAAGAACCCAGCTGTGAAGCACGGTGGTGGTAGCATCATGTTGTGGGGCTGGATGGGTCAGAACTGGTTTCTGATTGGATGAATCAGATCAACATTAAATCTATGCATCCTGGTCTAATTCTGCGTCTCTCGTTTGAGTTTTCTTTGTGTTTATTTCTGTCTTTTGTTGCCAAGAGGGAGCCGCCGTCACGCCACACCGTGCAGCTGCCGAGCAAATATCAAGTGGCGCTTTTTTCCCCCTCTTTAAGTCTCTCAGCAGCAGCAGCTCTACATAAATACTCAGGTGGTGCCTGCGACTCGTGATCATCATCATAAACAAAAAGAGGAATAAAACAAAACAGGAACATGTCCTCACTCAGCTGTTCTTTATCCAGTCCAGCAGGTTGCATGGTCTCTGGTTCTAAACATCTATTAATGCAGCTTTTAATGAAAGGAGAACAAGAATCTGCTGTAAGTTTTCTGTGCATGTTGCCATGACACTGAGCCGCTCAGACATGAATGTATTTTCTAGTTATTCTAAACGGAAAGAATGTGAAACTTTAGAGTTTCAGGTTTTTGTCTTTCTTTATTCACACATTTTCTGCACACATACACTTCAAATGTACCCATATACATCCTTTCATGCATGCACACACACACACACACACACACACACACACACCCATGCACCCATATACATTCCTGCACACATTAGCCACAGACGGTAACCCAACAACCGTTGTCTTCAATCCTCATTATCTTCATAAAACAGTATAAATTCTCCACCAAATCTGGCTCCCTGCACAATAGATTTGCAAAATGTAACACTTTGAGTTCAGCAGACTCTATAGCGCTATAAGGTGTTGTTGTGAGAAGATCTCATCACTGTGTGAACGTAAAAATGCAGAGAGTTAAAGCAGCCGAACAAGACGCCTCTTTATGTACAGCAAATGTCAGTGGAACAGCTAACGCTCGCAGGACTCAGTCAGCCTTCGGTGCACATTAATCCTCAGGTGTGATCTCACCTTGTTTATTTCAGAGCCAGGATAGAAATAAAAAGTAGGAGGGAAGCTGGGAGTGTGTGTTTGTGTATCACACCTGTGACCCACTCGTACATTTTTAGCTGGATTATATTTGTCTGGAAGCAATAACTCACAGCATAAGGTTATAATCCATCAACCCTCTGTGTTATTGCTGCTATTAATTCTTTTCCTCCGTGTGAAGCAGAAGACTCTGCTGTGCCTCAGCTGCTGCAGGTACGTGGAGGTAAGGTACAAAAAGGAACTTTTAAACAGGCAAAAACTGCATCAAAACCTGGATCAGAAGTAAAAAAACTGCTTCTATTTTTACATAAAATCAAATGATCAGTTATTAGTTTTCCTTATTACACTCATGAACAAAAGTTATTTTAAAGCTTATGTTGCAGCTGTAGCTGCACAGATGACGGACAGATTTAAATTTTAAATATAAACGTCTGGTCAACGCCTGAGCCTATTGCTGGGTTGCAGTCATGTGACCAGGATGAGGCGTGAATGTCAGATGGGAGCAGGAAGTGATTTGTTCCGGTTCAAAACACAGAGAAATGGATCACAGCGAGTAAAGTAATGCTGTAAAAGAGCTGGTGCAGACGAGATGTCACAAAACAAATCTGCGTACATTCAGTATCTGATCCATTTTGTCTGAATAAATAAGACTTGTTTTATAATCTGGAGGATTTACCCACATCAAGACATAAACTATCTGGAGCTGCAGACCTCGTATTATGTGAGTCAGATGAAGCTTTCAAAAGCCTCAAATCTACAGTTATTTAGTTTCAGGTTGGGTCAAACATTCAGGATCCAAAGAAGCTTTAAATGTGTCGACTTGTTTCTGCCCGGGTGAGGAGTGACTATTTTAAGTTATTATATCATAACAATGCTATTGCTAAAGCTAACAAGTTAACCCCTATGTTCTTGGATCTACTTGTAAATAATTTATTTAGCTTCTGTAAACCTAAACTCCAGTAAGTGTCCAATAAAATATCTGAAAATAGGATTTAAAGGAAACGATCCTTATTGTTCGTTTCCTGTTTTAGCTGCAGATTATTGATCCACTTTTGTCTTTTTTCTGACACACTTTCAGAACATAAAAAATCTTTTATATGTCTCCCGATTGCAGCGGTTGCAACAAGCGTACACGGCACAGAGTTGAATCATTTTGACGCTGAATCAACAGAAGGAAACAGGGCTGAGTTTACTTCCTGTCTGCATTTCATGACGATAAATCATCAGCAACCATTAATACAATAGAAATCACGCCGTTATACCGACCCGATGTATTTACTCTGAACTGATTTGTGTTAAACTTTCCTTTAGGATCATAAAAGGGATTTTCATAAATATCCGAACGTGTTTTTTGAGCTTATTGAGTTTTCATATTACTGTAAAAACAACTGGTGTCACATTCAAGGTCTGTGGGCCAAAAGTGGCCTATAAGTGACTTTTTTTTAGCCCACCAATGAGCCCCTCAAACAAGATGTTTTTTTTTTTTTAATTTCATACAAAAATAGATTTTAAATCAATTTTAAATTTATGAAAAACCTTTTAAAGCAGCTCTTAGACTCATGACTGAAGTAACCGGTGGGCCACCAGCCCAACCCTGACCCAATCCATCTGTCAGCAGAATAACATGTCTGCAGACCTTTACCCAAAGCCCCCCCACATGGCAGAGAAATGATGGAGATGTGTGTGTGTGTGGGGGGGCAAGCTTCTATTTTGGTGGTTTTGAGTCTAGCTCGCCCTTTGCGTTGCCTCTCTCTCTCCTCTCTAACTTCAACTGGCCATCGTGCCTTTCTCAGCAGGCCCATTCCCCAGTGTCCCCTGCAGCACCTCCAGATGGATTCAGCTCCCATTTGTCATTCCTGGGAATGTGGTGGCGTCAGCAGTTATGCTCAAACCTCCACCGACGGCGCCGCACCACCGCCACGAGAAATCTGCGCCTCGCCTGAGGTCACCCTCCTGCCTTATTACAGTTTTAAATCTGCACCGTGATGGATAATGATTATGTTGTTGCCCTATTTACTCTGCCGTGGCAACCAGGCACACGGGTTTCACTTATGTGCTGCCGTGCGCCTCGCTGCTGCGTTTTAATATTGGAGCCAGTTTCATGGAGGAGATTTCTGCAGCGTGTGGTTTCTGATGGACGCAGGCGAACAGGAATGAGTCAGAGCCGTTTGTGGAGTTCAACAAACAGCTGATGTGGCGGCAAAATGTTGAGATACTAAACAACACCGGGCTGGATCCAGGAGAGCAGAACAAGAACAGCTGGATCAGCAGAAACAAAGACGCTGACAATCTGAGATTAACATTTTCCTTCTTAATGAATCCTATAGTTAGGACTGGGATGGGTTTCCTGAGGGATCCCTTAGATCTGCTGCTGTAGGCTCAGACTGTAGGAGAGAACAATCACATCTCTATTTTCCATGTTTGGGAGAAAAACAAAGAAAAACACAAACTAATGATCCATTTTAAAATAAAAATAGAAAGTAGAAGAAACTACAACTGGACCATAAAAGCTACCCCTTATTAATAGATATTACTATTACTAGGATCAAATCTTTGTGGTTGATTATCGCCAGCCACAAACCACGACAGCTCTTCTGCTACTTGGTGTTTTTTCCGCTGTTGGGATTTGTTTTTAAAAGAGCGTTTCTCTGCCACATGAGCAGTTGTTTAGCTCCTCCATTAGCTTACTGGTTTGCTTCGTCCCGCCGTACTGAACATGACGTCGACCCACTACCGGTATGCAAATCATGTTCTGGGCGCAGGTACTTTAGCATTATTAGTCTTCAATGGTAATCCTGGAGTGAACCGGAACCGGAAGTGACTAAATGTGACAACGCTCATAAGTAAAATTAAAGTTTGTTCATTAATAACTATATAAAAATGTATATTACACATCTAAAACATACAGATATTTCTACTAAACATTTTATTTTGTTATTTTATTTTTGAATTTTTGTGTCCCTCTATTGACCAGCCCCACTGACTATACCTGGAGCATAGACATCTGGATAATAGAAACCCTACATTGACCATCAAAACTAGACCTGGAAACCAAACTTGGACCATGGAAACCAGACCTGGACCATGAAAACCACACCTGGAACAGATATTTTTCGGTTTATTTTTGACTCAGTCTGATGTCTAAACGTAGTTTAAAAGATTTAAAACCAGAAAACGTCCTGGAGCCATCAGGTCAGTTTAGTTCAGTTTCTGTAGTTCTGGACATCTTTGTGTTTGCTGAGCTGGATCAGCTGTGACGGCCATTTTGAATTAGGTTCAGTCCAAAGTTAAACAGCTGTAGTACATCTAATGTAAAGTTAGTAACAGTTACATGATCAGCTGTATCAGTATTGTTGACACATTTATCTGCAGGTTGATATGATTTTATTCCTTTTATTTAACACCAGCTGGTTTAATAACTGCAGCTAATCAGGATAATTGATATCATTCATCATATCTCTTTTCACAGCAAGTTTTAATTTGTCACTGCACGAAAAACACCGGAGTAATGAAAAATAGTCCTAATGACTCGGTTCCCTTTAGAGTTCCAGTAAACGTTGAATATAAAGCAGCGTGAAGAACAGCAGGACCTGAATGCAATCATCATCGTTAACACACCTGTTCGTTTTCCTGCCGCCGGCGCCGCCGCGTCTGCGGGAAGACGGCCTCACGCTACCATGACAGGTGTCGTTATCTGCTGCCAACCTGTTGATACTGAAGAGGAGGGACGAAAGTGATGAAGGGTAACACAGAGAGCAGTGCATCATGGGATACTTGAGTTTCCTTCCACAGGTGGCATCTGATTAGGACCCTCCCTGTGGAAGTTTCTCCCACTGGGACGAGATCCATTGTCGCCATTGTTGACCTCTTTGTTTGTTTGTTCCGTGCAGCCCCACAGTATGACACTACCTCCACCGTGCCAAGACATGCAACAAACAAAACAGCTAAATGACATCTATTTAAAATCAAGCTGACAGCTCTGCTTTTGTGCCCCATAGCTTCAAAACTCACCTCCAGACGTGGAGAGAATGAGCGTCAGGATCGGTCGATGCTGATCTAATAAATTACAGTCAATTATTTCCATGTTTAACATCATTCAGGAGTTTAGCAGGGCTTTGTGCTGGACGTACGCCTCACATCTATTAGTCATTTTGATGAGCAGGGATAATAAATTAGGCAATTAGCACACTGTCAGGCTGGAGGGGAAAGGGCTTCGCTGCTCATTTTCAGAATTCAGTTTTTTTGGCATCGAAACTTCAGCGTAGCGTCAGACTGGGTGGGCCGGACCCTTCCAGGCGCTGGACGTTTGAATCTGAAGAGAACAGAGCGTCAGCGTTCTGCTGCATCCTCTCATCTTCTCTGGTGAACCTGATTCAACTCAGCAACACGTGCATCTGTGCAGGCTGCCAGAAACTTCAGTCCCCAGGCGAGGCCGGGGGGCTGCAGAGAGGGGAACACATTAGCCTAATAAGGGCCATCTGGTGGTCATTCATTAACTTGACCATCCTTCAAGTACCCGACCCAAAGTGTCATTTTTCACTCTCTGTAAGGTGTCGACATGAACTTGGACCAAAATGACTAAAGATGGAAAATCAGGAAGGGAAAAGAAACAGGAAGTGAGGCGGCGAGGTGGAGAGGAAGTCCTGACAGGACAAGCAATGAAGACATTAAAAACAATTTAACAGAATATTTTAAAGTTTCCTGTAATTTGAGTTTACTTCAGATCAAATCGAGCAGCAGGTGATGCAAGTGATCATTGTTGGTGCAGCCTGGAGTCAACTCATCGGGGGCGGAGCCAGAGGGACCGCAAGCAGCTCTTCTCTGAGGGAATAATAGGCGAACAGTGTGACGGATCTCAGAGCCTGACTGCCTCTCATTTACTGCGTGAAGTGATTTTTAAATGAGTGCATGCTCACACACCAGCAGATCCCCCCTCACCCGGCAGGGGGTCTTCACAGCTGTAATCAAGCTGTCTGATTAGATGCCTGCGTGGAGGAGCACCTTTCTGTCACTAACCAATAAACTCCACAAGGTCAAATGCAAATCCTCCCATTATTTCTTTCAAGTGGTTTTTTTGTTAATCTTTGGAACAAACCGATCATTTCTCTTCCACATAAACAGATTTTATATATTTTTCTTTCAAACACTGGTTGCTCTTTGTGTTCAAGGTTGTTTTTAGTGCAGCGGTGTTACATCATGAAAGCACGCTGTCCGTCCCACCAAGGTAAAATGTTAAACACTTTTTTTTTTCTACGACCACTTCAGCGCCCAGGGACACTCTGTCCTCCAAAACGTCCTGACAGAATTATTTCAAAACATAACAGATGTTATCATTAAAATACGGGGAAAAGAGAGGAAGCTGCTTGTCTCGACTCGACTGCCGTTGTGTGAATTCAGAGAAATCAATTAAAATGTTTTTCTGTTCCTTTGATTTGATTTATTCTGGATTGTTTTAGTTTGTTTCCTGGATGTTGTGGAGAAGCAGTTTTAATTACAGTTCTGTGGGTAAAATGTTTGGTTTTATTGGTTTTATAAGTTTTCACGCCCTTGGTAATCTTTTCACTTTGTTGCCCTACAAACAGGTAATTTACTGGATTTTTAAACTGACCAAAACCAGTAATTTTACCTAAATACTTCAGATTATTGAGGTAAAACAGAGAAAAACTCATAAAAACAATAAATTAAAATCATAGGTTCATATTTGAAGCTCCAACATTTACCTTTAAGGTTACAATAGATCTTATCCACTTAGTTCAGTGGTTCACAACCTATTTCTGCCACGCCCACACTGCCCAAACCCCGCCCACGCCACCACGCCCACATCTCCAACCAGACCCACCGATTTTTTCTTTACAGTTTTTCTCAACCTTTTATGAACAATTGAACAGGTCAATTTGCATTTCCTGCGAAAATGCAGAAAGATTGATTCTGAAAGCTGCTGAAGAAGCCGAAAATGTTTAATAGGTGCCTGCTACTTTACAGCTGAGTTTTGCTGAAACAAGTTGGAATTAGCAGACAGACAGCTTGAAGAGAGTAAAACAGCTCGCACTGGCAGAAAAACAAGGAAAAAAGAAAGAAAGAAAACAAAAAGATAAAAAGAAGCTGGAGTTGGTGCAAAGGCAGAGCATGTTTGCTGAATAAAGACTTAAAAAACTGAAATTATTACAAAAAGGTGAATGATTAGCTAAAAATAATTAGAAAGTAGCTAAAAAGGCAAGAAACAGCTGAAATTAGCAGATTTCAGCTAAAAGCATACAAATCTTCAATCAGCAGAAATAAGCTGATAAAAACAGAAAATTTACATTAACATAAGAATTATTAAAATGAACACAAAGACAACTGAAACAGCTAAAATCAGCTAATTTTCTAATTTTTCTTGTCATCGTTTGGTAGAAGGCGACCTATGACCTTTGAAGATCAAAGGTTTTTATCTTGTTAGGGTTCCACGGTGGTATTCCCAGTGGTTTCCAGGTAGTAACCAGACCCGACCCTCAGGATCAGAGATCTGACTGGAAGCTAAATAAACCAGTGAAAAAGGAAGCTGAAATAAGGAAGAGTTAAAAAAGCAGAGCCAGAATTTAACTTTAAAGACTTATAAACACTTTAAACGATTTTAAGGATGCTGAAGAAAACTTTTTCAATAAAAAACTAAACAGCTGAAGAAGTATAAGTGGCTAAAATACCAGAAGTCACAGCATCAATGGCATAAATGAGCTGAAGATTTTCATTTATGGATTGTTGAACTAGAACAAAAAGCAATCTAAACATGAAGCAGACATGATGAAGACCAAGGAACACTCCACCCGGGTCAGAGACCACATTCTGGAGCAGAATAGATCAGAGCTGGAGTTTAAATAAAAACAATCCCAAAAAGAAGCTCTAATAAATCCATTTTTAGGTCATGGAAAGATGACGTCACCAGGTTCATTTATTAAAACTCACGATCCAAACAAAGATTAGTAAATCTTCCAGGAGACTGAAGTCAACCCTGAACAGGTCCTCTGCAGAAACTGGAGGATCTGAAGGACCAGAAGCTGCTAACATGATGGTTTTTAGAGGAATTACAGCAAAGCTTAATGAATTTATACCTGTTTGTGTTTGAGGGATCTGCAAAGTTAAACAGGCTCTGCTTCTCAAAGATTCTCCTCTCAGGCAACAATCTGTTAGTGTTCCTCACCAGCAGCTTCTCAGGTGAGTTTCAGGAGACTGAAGAGCATTAATAAGAGAAGATTCAAACAGGAAGTGTCCTCAGCGTAGCTCTGACCTGCCGTCTCCTCAGGTACCTTGTTGTTTCAGAGCCCAGGCAGAGCGTGGCTCACAGGAGCTCTGATTAAAAGATGAGATGGAAAAACTGAAGTAAATCCTGCTGCCAAACAACTCACAGTCCCATCCAGAGCCTGGAAGCAGCCCAGGGCTCCTGATGCCAAACTAGAGGACTTTTCTCCGTGTTTGTGCCTTAACTAGCAAATAAAGTGCTTTTTGTGTGAACGGATGCCAGAGATGAAGCCGTCAGCAGGGCTGGATCACAATACGGCTGATTATCCCATCTTTAATGAAGCTGCAGGGACGCCAGCAGAGAAAACCACACAAAAAAAACTCTTTTGTTCTTTTTAATACAGCGGAGGACACAGAAGTGTTGGTTACCGGCAGCGGGTACGACCCTCGTCATCTCTTGCTGCACCTGAGAGAAGATCAAAGATGCTGCAGCAGGAATTAGCCACCTCCCTGAGAGGTGAACAACGATGCTAATTCTTCAGTCTGCAGCTTAAACGTGACAGAAAGTTCAAACGAGACACTGAAGCTGTCAGGCGTGGCCTCGTTTCACCAGCCAGAAAAACAAACAGTGAGACTTTAGTTTTTTATTTAGCTTGTGTCAGGCTGTGTCACGTCACACATTCTAGATTAAAAACATACAAATCCTTCAAGGAAACTTAATTACTCTAAAGTAGGTGTTGAGGACAACGCTCAGCTACTACCACACCGAAGTTTAGCTCAAAATCTATAAAACGGACTGAGATACGACCTTTTTTGTCTTTTAGAAATTAGCTTAGCTGCATTAGCCATCTTGTACTGATTACAGCTGTCGGTCAAAAAACTTTAATAAACAATTAAATGGAGAGCAGATATTAGAGTTACTGAAATATTCAGTTATATTGATTTAGGATTTCCACATAAAGGACAATAAAAAAGGACAATATTTGTTTTAGAATCTCTGTCTTATTGATCTCTGTCCTGCTGATCTGGTCTGTGGTCCTCAGATAAACAGTCTGGTTTGCACCTTCATGCATGAAACCAAAACGTTTCAACATAAACCCTGATGACCCTCAGGAGGGACAGGAGAGCAATAATATGACTTCATTCTCCTAAAATAAGACTTTATTTTCAAAATAATACAACTTTATTCTGGTAATAATAGGATTTTTTGGTAAAATAGGACTTTCTCTTTAATAGGACTTTATTTTCATAATAATACAACTTATTGTAAAATAGAACTTTATTCTCTTAAATAGGACTTTATTTTCACAACAACTTAATTTTATTAATTAGGACTATTTTCGCAATAATCCAACTTTATTGTTGTAAAATAAGACTCTATTGTAATAATATGATTTTATTCTCATAATTTTATGGCTTTCTTTATGTACAACTTTATTCTGTAACATTATGAATTTAATCTCATAACTAAAAAACAATAATAACCTCATAGTGTGGCTTAAGACTCTGTTGTACAAATTATCTTTTAAAAACAAAGTCGTCCAGTTGTCTTAAAAACCTCGTGACTCAGAACTACTTTCTGATCCTGTCCATCCTCTGGTTAGCTCTGCTCAGAAACCACTACAGAGTTTTGTGTCTCCTGAAGACAGTAAAATAAAACACCAGCTGTCTGCAGGGTTCGTGTTTATGAGGCTTCTTATTGGTCCTTTTCTCAGCAGGCTGTGGACATGTTACTGTCTCATGATGTCCATCATGGGGTCCTGATCCAGGAGGCCTCTGGTACTGATCTGTAGGAATCAGGTGTGTGTCTGGTACCTGACAGAGACCTGTTAATATTCTCACATCTGTCTCTTTCTGCTTCAGCTGAGGAACGACTGTCATACTGTTTTATGCTAAACTTTTGATTTATAATTCTGCTCAATAAAAAACATGTTAAAGGACAAACTGCAGGTTTAAACGTTAAGAAAAGATTGAATTGTGGGGAAAGAAAAGCAGCTCAGCACCTTCACTGTTAGGAAAAGGAAACACTGATCAATAAGCAGCGTGCGGGTCGATAAGTGCACTGATCATCACACAAACAAGCAGAGCAGGAATAATAAAGCTGCTGCAGGGTCAGTCCTCTGCAGCTGAGCTAATGTGAGCCCCCCACCCTCCTGCAGACAATCTATCATCTGAATCAGACACTGAATAAACTGTTAGAGATTATATGTCTGTAGATACCAGGTTTTATCCTCATTAAACTCAGAAATTTATAACTGCTTCTATTAATAAACAGGAAGTCTCAATATTCAGAGTAATAAACATAAATAAAGATGTTTTTATCTCAGTTTGATCTTAAAGTTGTATTTTAAGTGGATAAAAGCATTTACACCCTAAATGTTTCACTTTCATCAGAGCTACAGAGTTTTATGGAAACAACTTGTTTTCTATAAAGCAGCAATAAATTAAAATAATGCTTTTATTTTGAAAACTGATGTTTTAAGAGAAACTGACAGTCATGTTGAAATAAAATCTGTTTTTGAAGGGTTTTGACAAACATGTATGTGGCAGCTGTTTAATTTTAGTGGGTACGAAGTGACCAAATGTGCAGAGCAGGGTCGGCCCGTGGTGTAGGCAAATGATAAGGGGGCCGTCCATCTAGGGGGCGCCACAAATTAACAAAAAACCCTATTTTATAGTTTGTTTAGTCTGTAAAATAATAATTGGTTATTCAGGTTAATGAATTTAGTAAAATGCTCCTCCTAAAATAGGTGAAGTAAATTTTATATAAAATTTTACGGGGGTGTATACTCATGGACCCCCCTAGAACTGCTTCAGTCCACAGCTGCAGGTTAACATGAACAGGTGTTCCTCATGATGTCAGCAGGTCTGAGGCAGGGCTGGGTGATAATTCAATAACAATATATATCGCGATAGATACGTGTTCAATATCAATAAAAACACATCCGATATAATATCCATAATTTCACAGTTATTACTTGATAACTGTTAATAACTTTCTAATGAAGCATCTACAAACTGAAGGGAGTGTCAATACGACATCCCAATAACTAAAATCCGGCAGCTAAACAAGAGGATAAAAGAAGAAAGGTCACCAGTTTGTCAGGATTTCAGATATTTTAAGTTTGTCAGACTGATCTTTTCTCAAACTAATTAATAATTATCGATATCGATATGAAACAGTTCAGTCTTAATAAGTTTTTCAGCCATATCGTCCTGCCCTAGTGTGAGGTAGACTTCTGTTATTCTGTTCCAAATTAATTATATGTGACCAAGGATGAAGTCAAATTTGAAAAAATATTGAGATTTCCCTGCTGGACAGAAACAAAAGCTTTGCTCAGGGAAAATCTCTCAATTTTAAGGTGATTTTGCTCAAAATCTACACTGCAAAAAAAGAATAATTGAGATTATTAAAAAAAACAAAGCAACCTTATGCAGTAAAATTTTTAAGTTTACTCAATGGTTTGCCATTTGATTGTCCCAAGTATAACTTCATTGTTGAGCCAATTATGTTTATGTTGTTTGCTTAATTCTCTAAACTCCTAAAACTTAATTTTGCCAATTTGAATTTGATTACTGACTTAATAGAGCCATTCATAAAACTACAAAAAGCTAATAGACACAATATAAAATTTTAATCATAGTCAATTAATTTAACCCACCAAAATAATTACAGATATTAATGAATTCATATTTTTTGTTACTTTATTGAACTGTTATCAAAAACAACTTTCAACATTCATAAAAATACAAAATCTTTTTTGCACTACAAATATTTGATGTCATGGCACTGTGGAATACATTAATATTGGTGGATTTCAGTATTGCATCATGCAGCAAAAAAAAAAAAAAAATTAAATCATACACACAAATGTTTAAAACCATTCAATGTTTTAAGCAACAGCAATTAGTATATTTTCTTTCTCATGTTATCAACATGTGGTCTTCAGTTAAACAAAAAACTCATCGAACAATGAAAACGAGAACATGCAAGCTTACACACACACGCAAACAAAATAAGTTTCACCATTCATAAACATACAAAATCTTTTTTTCATCACAAATTTTTGATAGCATGGAACAGTGAAATGTTAACGGGTGGATTTTAGTATTTCATCATACAGAAAAAAATTAACACGTGCACATGCTTTTAACAATTTATGCAACGTTTTGAGCAACAGAAAATAATATTTTTTGTTTCTCATTTTAAAATATAATCATCTTTTTAAACAAGTTTATCAATCAAGAATGAGAACATGCAAGCTTACACACATTGGAACACACACTCATACATACACACAAACTCAGATGCATGTGTGCGCACACACATTTTCATCAAAAACACGTTTTACCATCTCATAAAAATACTAACCCTTTTTGCAAACCACAAATATTTGACAGCATGGAACAGCAGAAAACATTAACAGTGTTGGATTTCAGTGTTTCCTCATGCAGCAAAAAAAACAAAAATGACCAATCATACACAAATGTTTAAAACCCTGTATGCAATGTTTTAAGCAAGAGACATCTGTATTTTTTTGTTTCTCATGTTAACATGTGGTCTTCAGTTTAAACAAGTTCATCAAACATGAATGAGAACATGCAAGCTTGTGCGCGCGCGCACAACACATACACAAAAACAAGAATTTTATAATTAGAACAGTTTTTAACCAGTTTTAAAGAATTTGAAGGTAAGCTACTGTCACAAAAATCCACACTGCAAATATAGTTACAGTAGTCAAACACATCTCTGAACTACTGTCAAGTAAATGACATCTAACCAAATGTAGATTGCCATGGTTTAAAGCAAAAGTTTGTTCTTTAGAGATCGCACACGCTGAGTGCAATCAGAGCCGATTTCCATGAACATGTTTTGAAGTGCATCGAAAGTGTACTTCAGAGTCTTTGGGTACGAAATATTTACAACATAGAGAAGGCCAAAAAGATATGCCAGTGCAGTTGGAAGATCTTGGATGTCCTCAAGAACTATTGCTTCCTCCAGAATAACATCGATGCTCTGCACTGATGTAGAAGTCACTGCTGCAGCACAGTCCTCTAGAACAAACAGTATGCCCACAGCCACACCCTTGGTTGCCTCTTCTTCTGGATCAGTCTCCTGTAGGCAAAGATGAGTGTTAAAAGTTGAAACAAATCATACACTAGTCAAGGGCATGGAAGTTTCTGTCTTTCATTTTTTAGTTGTTTCCCTGTTTCATTTTAAAAGTGTAAACACATTACACTTTTCATAAAGTCTGGTTCCAAATATGAACAATTTTACTCATTAAAGTAATTATATTAAGTAAGTATATTAAAGCTGATATTTATGATGAACTAAAAACTGATTTCTTTAGAGAGAGAACACAGGGTTTGCAGAAAAAAACTTAAAAACTTAGAGAGGCATACCTTTGCTACACTTTTGTTTAAATAAATAACTTTTTAAGTGTTAATATTAGGGATGCAAGTTATTGATTATTGAATTAATCTAA
>JARVJO010000165.1:15991828-16010189 GCA_031762555.1 Cynodonichthys magdalenae | reverse complement strand
CACGACCAGGACGAAAACCACTCTGCTCTTCCTGAATCCGAGATTCGACTATCCGACGGACCCTCCTCTCCAGGACCTCTGAATAGACCTTACCAGGGAGGCTTAGAAGTGTGATCCCCCGATAGTTGGAACACATTCTGCGGGCCCCCTTTTTGAATAGGGGGACCACCACCCCGGTCTGCCAATCCAGGGGAACTGCCACCGATGTTTAACAATATTGTAGAGTCGCGTCAATCAACACAACCCCACAACATCCAGAGCCTTAAGTCATCAAGTCCATTTCTTTTATTCACTGGGAACATTTATGTGGTCTTTGGCCTAAAATGTTTGGCTTTAAAACTTCAAACTTTAGAAACACTGATGAGTGTTAAAAGGACCACATTTCTCTAACGTGTGTCAAATTCAGAGCAGAATTTTAAATCTAACATCTAACTCAATTAAATTTTAAAGCTCTAATTGTTCTATATTACTACACCTGGACCACAGAAACTAAACGTGGACCATAGAAACCACACCTGGACTTTGTATTATTTTCCTGTCCTCTACAACCCCATCCAGTCGAGGCAGACGGCAGCTCATCCTGGTTCTGCTGGAGGTTTCTTCCTGTTAAAATGGAGTCATTTCTTTCCACTGTCACCAACGTGCTGCTCAGGATGGAAGAATGTAATGAAGTGAAGATTTGACTCAATCTGCTGTTTTTTAGACAGATAACTTTTACTAATTGGCATTTTAAAATGTTGTTTGTGACTGTATTGTAATATAATTGAACTGAATTGACTAAGTCTATTTTTGTAATAAAAATAGTTTAAAAGTATATCTGAATAGTTTTAACCAGCTCACATTACCAGCGTACTCGCAGAAACAACCAGATCGTTTGATGACTCCCGAAGATTTTCCAAGACCAGTTGTGGACAAAAACTGCCACAAAAAAAACAAATCAACAAAGATGCTAATATTGAAGCTAACATATCTCAGATGGACCTTTGACTCATCTGGTTCCCTTCTCATGCGCATAAGAATTGCACGATTCATGTAATGTTTTTAACTATCATATACTGTATAAAAAACACATGGTGCAATAAGCTTATCTGCAAAGCGATATCCGTAGCTTTGATGTCATCTGGACAAAATGACCTTTTCTGAACATGCTTCTGAGAAATCTGCATCATTCACACAAAGAGATGAAGATGGACAGATAGAAGATAAATGATGTATCAATGGAATAAAGAAGGCGTTAGAGAAGAGAGGGTGTCACATTGAAATGGGCATCGTTTTAACATTTTTTTTGTGTTCTGACTAAATTTAAATTTGTAAATAATTGGTCTTTAATGCCTTCCTAATATTACCATAAAAGAAGGCTCTGAAGCACAATTAAAAGACAAAGCCTATATTAAAACCCTGTCATGTCTCTGGTGTTCTACACCTAATTGACCTTTCAGTTTTCCGAAGCAAGTGGAGCACTCTGCAGTCAAAATGACACCTATTTTGACAGTCCCTGACCATAACATAGCACCTTCTGTGGCTGCGCTGCACACGGCTTCACCCGGCTGACATCCAGGGGTCAGGCGAGACGAGAGAGGTGACGGCATGTGACAAACTGGGGGGTCAGGGAAAGAGAGGCAGGGTGGAGGTGGGTTTGGCGTGGAATAATGCCTCTGTGACTCTTAATGCCTAGTGACGGGTTTCAGCTGCTGCTCCTGAGGCCATTTCATGTATATGACACATACACTTGCTTGGCATCTCTGACTGGCTGTGTGACTTCCCTGCAGTTTCTTTCAGAGCTCTTGTTGCCTGTCAGACTCCCCCTCAGGACTTTCCAACGCACCCGGCACCGTGACTTCACACTACATACGCTAGCTAAAGATTTCAACTGGGAACCAAACTGTTGCCTTGGGAGCCAAGTGAGGTGCAGTGTTTTTATACAATGGAGAAAATAGATGCAGTTTCTAAATGTCTTCACATAGTCAAGAATAAACTAAGTGAAAATGACCTTTTCTGTTTGAATTTCTAATCTAGCTACAATAACAGGTAAACCATGATTGTATATATTTACAAGGAAAAGAGTGAAATTTGGTAATATCTCACAAAAACATAAAATAAAAATCGACAAACATTTAGGAAAATATCTGCATAAAAGCACAAAGCAAAGTTTGGGTATAAATGTTCACATTTTGTTATTTTATGACCAAACGAACAACTTCAGACTACCAAACTTCATAACGTACTTGTGCTAAGCTAATCATGGCAGGGCTAGGCTAATCTTGGCAGTCGTTTTCCATGCTGAAGTAAATTAGTTGTAACTAAAATATATAAATAAAATAAAAGGCAAAGTTTGGGTATAAATGTTGACATTTTAATATTTCTTGACCAAACGAACAACTCTAAACTACCAAACTTCACAAAGTTCTTATGCTAAGCTAATCTTAGCAGAGATAAGCTAATCTTGGCAGTTGTTTTTAATGTTAAAGTAAATTAGTTGGAATAAAAACTATATAAAAAAAGGCAAAGCGATATTTTGGTCATATTTAAAGCTTTCAACAAGACAGTTGCATTTGAAGTTTAGCTGGTTTACCATAGTCCAGCTTTTAGAGTAATTTGTGTTTTTATGTTTCCACTAGAAATGGTTTTAATATATGTGACCCATCACATCATATCAATGATTAAGTTGGATTTGAAAAATTAACCAAGTACATTTTCAGATTACTGGCTTTTTAATCTAAATGTTAAGAACTGATTTGTCCTCATAATTGAGATAAGCCCTGGAAAAGTGGTCTGAATCCTGTTTTTAGCATATTTTAATGAGGATTTCTTGATGTCATTCAAAAGAAGTAATCTCAATTTATATTAGGATGTCAGGATTTCCTAACTTATATTGAAAATAGCTTTGTTAGTGCTCAGAGAAAGTAATGACAATTTAAAACCCAAAATCATGGTTAGTTGATGGTACTGCTAAGAAAAAAATATTCAAAACATTAAGGATTGTAATTTGGATGTTTCCTTAGACTACATCTATTACCTTAATGATTTTATATATTTTAATGGTCAAAATGAACAAATCTGAAGTACAGAACTCCCTCAAGTTCCTAAAAGAAGTTGTTTGTCATAAAACAAAGCAATTATTTCCTTTTCTTGAAATTCTGATCTCGTGTTAAGCTGTGTTGGCAGCTGTTTTCTTATTTTAGTTAAAACAAATCAGAGAGAATTAATCCTGATTTGATGTGCCCAAACAAAAGACTAAATCTGCCCACAGTTAGGCAAATAACCCCGTCTGTTAAAGATTCACAGTAAAAAATGATGTGACTGGTGTGTGCCAGAGCAGAAAACACAACAAGAATGTTGACTCGGGGGCATGAGGACAGGAGGACAGGAGGACAGGACAGTGTATGGATGATGCAGCTGGAGGGCAGGAGGTGACAGCTCCTCTGCTGAGGAGTCGATAAAGACAGGAGGTGAAGTGGAAAAGGTGTGAAAGCATGCTGGCAGTGAACGGGGCCACTGGGGGGGGGGACTAACCTATGCACACATTTTCATCGTCCAGTTCTGCTGAGGCATTGCGGTAGAAGCCCAGCTTGCATAGCTGGCAGTGCTGGCCCCTAGTGTTGTGTTTACAGCTCACGCAAATGACGGTGTTTAGCACCTCGATGTAGCTGCATCGGTTGGAGTGGCCGAAGCATTCACAGTCTTGCAAAAAGAGAGGAAATGTGAAGGGAAGAGAAGGGGGAAGAGAGGGGAGGGGGAGAAAGAGCTGTTGGTGATGCGAGCGCTATAGCGGACGGGCTAGCCAAAGTGTGAGCGAGGCAGCGCGGCATGCGAGGCTGATGGTGGAGGAGGAGATGCTGATTGCTCTGGTGTTAGAAACAGACATCACAGAGATGTAGTATGTTGTTAGTAGGATTTGAGAGGTCACATTACTGCAAACACACCACAACACCGGGGCGAGGTTAGGCTCTGAGATGATGCATGATTACAGGAGAGAAAAACCACAAATGCATGAAAACACCACCAGGAATGGAATGGCTTCATCAGCTGCTTGGTGGGAGTGGGAATATTTCCACATTCTGCACAACCGAGGCCCTAATGGTTTTACCGGTTTAAAGGCGTAAAAAAGATGAAGAGATGATGTCAGGAGCCTAAATAACAACACAGCTCCTGTAGCTTTTTATCCAAGACTCCATTAGTTCACACAAAATGCTTCCTAACCCTCTGAGGTGAGCGCAGTGATATTAGAGCCGAGGCATAATCAGCCTTTATGAGATTTACGGAGTTAGAGCACTAGTTTAAGACGTTAACGTTGGGAGGTGTGCAGCTCGATGAGTGACGCCATGTGTCACGGCACAAACAGATGTGACCCTTAATCCTCGTTGGCACCAGCGAGGAGGTTTCAGAACACACAGGTTAGCAGATGGAGCTTCGGTCCGAGTGATTGCTGTTATTAGGAATCTGTATTGAGGTCAGCTCTTTCTGTTCAGCCAATACCAACCTGATGAGGCTTAAGTACCAAGGAGCAGAAAGTCAAGTCCACGCTACCTTTCACCCAAATCAGCAAGTCCTCTCGGAGCCAAGATGCCTCATTCCTGCAGATGTACTCTCAGAAGACAAATAATCTCTCCTTGCCAGAAATAGGCTAAGGTCATAAATCATGCATGCACGGGAGGAAAGAAAAAAAATGTCTCAGAAACATGTTCCTCCCAAAAATAGTCGTCGCAGAAACACCTACTTTATTTGCTGTGAAAATAAATGATTCCACGAGACTTATTGTGTTTAAATGGTCTGATAAGGAGCTGGAGGTGTAGAGACAGTTTACCACCGTGATGCGATGTGAGGGTCAGGGGGGATTACAAGTTAACAGGGGAAGGGGGCTCACTGAAGGGGGCAGGGTGTTAAATCCAGAGCTCCTACCTCGCTTGCTGTTTGCAACGTGGACAGAAGGGGCAGTGGGCATTTCAACCTGGGGAGCTACTACAAATTAAAAAGAAGAAACAAATAAATAAATAACGTGCAATTAAAAACACATGTAATGTCAAAGAATTAAGAGTAACAGGCATCGTGTTCAATGGAGGAAGAAAAAAAACTGTCCAAAAGAAAAGGTTTAACAATGATGAATGATGGCGCTGGGAAATAAAGGAGTGACACTGCCAAGTGAAGCTGGCTGCATGTAGCAGCATCTGTTACAAATGCCTTAGATAATGAACAAAATAAATATTATGGTTCCTCTTTAATGCTTCGTTTCACTAACAACCACTTTGTACAACTCAAATCCTCTGCGTACGTATCCCCTGGCAGAAATTATCCATTTATAAACTACTCTGGGGAGCCAAGAATTTTCAAACTGTAAGAATTTGTGGACAGGAGTGTCGAAACAGAAGCAGTTAAACTCGTTCTCTTCTGCTCTGGTCAGAGAAAGTGTGAGAACAAGAAACAACAAGCCTGAGGAGCGTGCACTTTTCTGTGCTTGGCCGTAGCCATAGAAACGTGGAGCCGAGCGCTCGTGTGCACGTTACTTTCAAGGGGGAAGTGCATCACATTTGCATGATGGATTAAAGAAAGGAACCCGACATCTAGAGAGGAACACGGTGAAAACCTTCGCCTGCGTTTCTGCTTAATTAGACGAGACAGAAGGATCCCGGGAAGCACTGAACCTACGGTGTACAAACACCGACTCATAACCTTTAATCGTAAACAAAACAAATGTTTTCTAGCTTGTCTGGGAGCCTGGGAAAAGAGAAAAAAACCCTCCAGAACATTGGCTACCAAAGAGCCAGTTTTCGAGAGCTTGCGGTGAATTGATCTGTGGAAAAGACACAACTGTTGCGTAATCTTAGATGCCTACCTTCTTTTCGGTTTGCAACACCTAGGGACGAGGCATTCGGCCGTACTGCGTGCAATTGAGAGAAACCAGGAGTTATTCACGTGTCCTCGTGTGAGGTACTTAACAGATTGATTAAAGGAGGGAGGGAAGGGGTGGGGAGGGGGGGCTATGTGATTGTTGACACACACAACTGGAAACACGAACATGTCCGGAATGACTCGAATCATCAAGTCAAGAAACAGCAAATACAGTGGGGCAGGGCTGACATGGATGAGAGTCCAAAGACTCGTTTTTTTTAGGACATTGGAGAGTTGTATGTAATTCTTGTATTTTCGTGAACTTGTAGGTTTGTGACGATGATGATGAGTGGAAATGTGAAACAAAAACAAAGATAAAACCTCGCTAAACTCAACATTTCATACATGATTTATGCAAGGGATTCGATACCATGTATAGCAAATGGAGACGTTGGGGGGCATTTTGTTTAATTCATCACATTGACTATGTAATCAATATCTAATTATAGTGTATTTCTGGTGGAGGAATAACAATGAATAAATAATGGCAGGTGTTGGTACTTGGAATGACGGACTGCTGTGGGGAGCGTAACCTCATAATTACATACAAGCCCGTATTTCCGTGTCAGGGAAATACTTTGCGGTTGGAAATGAAGAAGACTCAGCCAAAGGGAGGAACACGGACAGATTTTCTCATCGTGTCCCTTCTTCTCGTCTTTGATCTTTACACTCTTATGCTATTGACTCCATGAATCATGCAATCTCGGCCAATTAATATCCAACGCACTCTTGGCAGGAAGCCCATTTCCTTAACTATGTGTTAAGAAGGGAGTAAGACTGTTTTTACCTCTGGTGCAACCTTTTAGAGACAATTTCCACAAAGAATAAATAATGTACAAAAATGTCAACCTCTGTGACGATCACTTCTGAAGTTCCTCAGAAGGAAAGACCCAGAATGGAGGTCCTCCAGGTGTGTTGGTGCTATGACTGAGGGGTTTAGTTTTTAGAATGGTTCTGCTGGGGACAAAATATGAAAAAAATGGACCATCTAGAGTAGCTATAGTGTTATAAGTAGTGACAAGGTCTATCACTGTGTAGCCATTTTGATTAGGTCACCTCCCTGCCTAAACATCACAGAACGAAAGTTTCTGTATAACCTCCATCTGAAGGTCGAAGGTCACTGTCGTGTTCTGAGGATTTGAACGAAGTTGGACAAAAAGCCTCATTAGAGGTTTGGTGGGAGGTGCAGAGTGTTGGTTTAAACCTCAAAACTCAGTTTATAGTACAACAAACCCTGAGAATATCAACTACATGTAATAATGCTATGCTAACTGTACGCTAAACGTCTTGAACAGTCCTGACTAGGGGTGTAACAAGACTTGTTCCATCAGATGAGACAGGATTTTGGGTCAGCAAAATGAAAACAAGATCAGTGGTGGACAAAGCTAACCAAAACATTAGCTTCACTAACCACTAATCCACTACACAAGAATCTTAGAACCACTAATGCTATTCTGATAAATAGATTAAAAAAATTGTAGAAGCTAACGCTAAACGCTAAGACGACTGTCGGTACTCATTTCTTTTTAGTTGTAGACCGGTGGGACTGACACAACCTTAGTTTTCTATTGGCTTAAGTTGAAGGTGGGCGGGGTCATCTGTGGCAAATCGGCCAATCAAAACTAAACTTAATGTTCTAACTTGTGATACTTCTGGTTTACAACTATCAGAATAATAGCATTTCTTTGATCAAGTTTATGTGTTTGTAAACAATGAAGCTAGTCAAACAACAAATAGTAAATATTTTTTCTAACATATTTTATCCGTAGTCAATTTTTGCATTTACAGTTATATATATATTATTTTTAACAGAGACAAGGTACAACCTTTCATTAACCTTTTTAAAAGGAGAGATGCATGGTACCAGACTATAGCAAAAAAATGCTAATTTTCACCTCCACTCCCTGGACTCTTGATGCTCTTAATTTGTAGTTTAGCTGCTAAATATGCTGAATGCTATACACACAGTGACTGACAGGTCCAGCACTGCTTGGAAGAGGGGATAGTTTTTTATTAAAATCAGAATAAATGGCATAAAAATAAAAGGTGTAAACTTTTTTTAGTGGATTTAAAATTAGTGGAAGCTAATCAGTCCGCTAACGGTTTCCAAAGTTAGCAACAAAGGTAACTGCTAAACGAGAAGCTAGTTCTGCTAGTAGCAGATTAGTGGAACTGTTGTCACCACTAGACAAGATGATATTTCAACAATATTTTTGAGAAAAAAAGGTTTTGCCACAAACCCAACTGACAGGCCTCTCTCCTGAATTTGCATTATTTTGAGGTCAAACTCATTTTTACGAGGTTTCAAAATTAAAAACCTGATTAAAAAGGTAAACTTTTTTCCTGTATATTTTATTGAAAAAAAAAATCACGACAGTTTTGAACTAAAGCTTGTGTTGCTTTAGTCTCGTTACACCCTCAGTCCTGACTTCCAAAGACCTTTTGATAAACGAATAATGATTAAATCTAATTGTTTTATTTTGTTACTCTGTTTTCTAAAACATTTGTTCTGTGAGGAATCTGAGAGGAGTGATGGCTGTAACATCTTTAAAGTCCTGTAAGTGACCAGATGAGGAGCTCTTTAATATGACAGATTAGATAAAAAGAGAGCTTAATAAGATCAGGGGCATGCCTCATCAGCACGCCAACACTCGTCTGACATCTGACAGGAAGTCAAACGCTCGCTATTATCTGCTGTTGTATCCTTTGAGTGTTTAACGGTGAAGCTGTCGGCGCAAACAAACAAATAAATAGACTTACAGAAATAAAAAGAATTTTAAGATAAAACAAGTAATTTTTAATTATTTCATGTTTGCAGCTGATTGAGTGGAATACACATCTGGGTCCCATTAATTATTTTGTTCTGGGGAATATTCAGGTGAGACGAGTTAAATGAGTGGTGACAGATTTTAATCAATGCCATACTTCAAATGAAACGCAATCCAGCAGCGCCAGAATTGTTTTTAAAATATTAATTTCTCTTTAATGGTCTGCATTAGGCAATTCTGCCCGGCTTAATAAACTTGAAATAGAATTGAGAAAAGTCAATAAGGAATTCAATTACCTTCAACCAACAACATGAAAAGCGCCGGGCTCCCCCCCAGCCCCCCCACTCAGGCTTTGCCTCCAGTCCTTTCAACAACCTCAAGGACATCATAACCTTTTCCTGCCTCTCCGTTCCAACTTTATTAATAACGCCAACAATAAATTGTTTGTTTGCGCTGAGAGCAGCTTTGGAGAGAAGCGTGTTCAGAGTTTAGTGTTTGTGCAGCAACAGGACCACCACTGAGGAATTTAAATCTCTGAATGAGAAAAAAAGACTGTCCAATCTACATCCCCTCCACACAAACACACAGGATGGACACTCGTCCTGTGAAGGATTTCAGGACAGTCGTTGGACACGGTGTCCTGGATGTGATGGAGGAAGCCTGGCGTGCACTGAGCCCATGCACACACACACACACACACACACACAGAGGCGAAGCGTAAACTTCCACAGATGTGAGGATGAGGCGAGCGGTGGAACATTTTTTGGAAGGGGTTTGGCCACGTGTCCATTTCTGACTCGTCACACAGCGTCGTCTTCCTAAAGCCTGATTAAAAACCACCTGCGAACAATCTGTTCCCTCAGAAAAACACGTGCCGGGAAACTTTCCCAGAGCTCATCTCAGCTGGAGACGGTGACAAACAAGACGTGTGTCCTGCTAACGCTAGCTCAGGTAGAAAACAAACAACCGCTGGATGCAAGGATGCCAACATGCATGGACAAATATTTAGAAATATTCAGAGATTTATTAAAACTACCTTAGGGTTCTTCACTGCAAAGTCATGAAGAAGAGTCAAATAAAAAATATATTATACATTTAACAAAAAATAGTAAAATGTAAGAGAAGTGAGCTAAATAACAATAAAATGTTACATAAATAATGAAAATGTGACATTTTTTAACATTTTATTTTACATTTAGAGGTGTCGTCCATAAAAAGATCGTTTGAAGCTGAAAAATCTGACATTTTTATCTGTTAGAATGTATTTAGCTCATATTTGTTCAGTAAAGGATGACTGAACATAAATGATTTGAGCGTTAAACTAAAGATTAAATGATTTTTTCTTCCTTCAGGTTAAATTTTAACAGTTTGAAGCTTCACAAACGTTCACTTGGTTTCTGGACCGTATCTTGTTCCACAGTGTTTGAGCTATTTTAACATTTCATTTATCAAAACGTTCAGCTCCTTCAGGACATTCCAGCTATGACTTTTGGTATTTCAGCTGATTATACTTTAGCTATTTCACTTTTTCGGCCACATTTTTCCCCATGAAAATTAAATGAGTTGTTTTCAACATCCTTAAAATCCTTCAAAATGTTTCTAAATCTTTGCAGCACCCTACAACCTTTGTTCTGCTTCTGCTCTTTTAAACTTCCTTGTGCTAATTTTAGCTACTTTTAGCTTTTTTCTGCCATTTCAGCTATAATTCTGCTTCTTTCTTCTTTTCTTTTGCTATTTTTTTACTTTTTGCACTTTTTTCTGCTATATTTAGCTAATTGATGCAGTTTTAGCTACATGTCAGCTCTAATTTAGAAAATTCCAGCTACATTTTAACGGTTTTACTCCATATTTTTGCTGTTTTAGCTATTTTATAACAAATGATCACTGTTTTGTACTTAATTTTTTTTTACTTCAATTTGCACTTTTTTCTGCTAATTTGAGCCGTTTTTGCTTCTTACAGTTGTTTCCTGCTATTTAATGCAACTTTAGCTAATGTTCAGCTGTTATTAGCTAAAATTAGCTTTTTCGGGTAATTTTACATTTTGGTGACTATTTCAGCTTCTTTCTGCTTAGTTCAGCAAACTTGTGCTTCTTATGCTAATTTAGAAATTTCCAGCTACATTTTAGCCGTTTTACTTCACATTTTGGCTGTTTTAGCTATTTTACAACAAATTGTTGCATTTTTGTTCTTTCATGCATTGTTTTCTGCTAATTAGACATTTTTACACCCCTTTCACCGTCTGGGTGTTACTTTCAAATTGTGGCTTCTATTTTTAGCTTGTTTTAAGCTAATTTTAGCTTTCAGCTCCTTTCCTATATTTTAGCTAAGTTAAACTTTTTTTATGCTTTTTGCAGCTTTTCAAATTGAACTTGCATTAACTGTTATTAAACATTTTCAGCTCCATTTCAGCAGCTTTCAGCTAAAGTTTTCAGCAATAAGCATTCACACTAGCACTTTGCAGGAAATGCAATTTCTTTAGTTTACTTTGCAGTGAGTACCTTTAAAAAACCTTAAAATAATGGGCAACTTTACAAAAACTGTTTAAAATATTCATTTCTTTGAATATATGTTGTTTTGCGTCACTCTTTAATGGTGCGTTCGGCCCTCAGGTTTGTTCAATCAGTCTGAGGAAAGCAGCGGACCCGGCTGGGAAGCAGTAATTTACTAATCAATCTGCTGCCCTGGAAACAGAGGCGGCTATAAGAAGAATGAAAAAGATTAAGGAGACTTGAGCCCAGCTGTGAATGCACTTTGACTTGTTCGATACAGTCGTTGGGTTCCTGCATCACGAGCCTTTCCAGGCAGCGGTAACTGGAGACGCGGCACCTCGATTCTTCCTCCTCCTCCTCCTCGGGGGCTACTGGTTGACGAAGATAATACCATGAGGTGTTTGAGACTCATATTAAAATGACCCTCTGTGACATTATACTGCCAGAGAGGTCTTGGCACTTTAATAAAGTCTAGATGCCATTTATTTATAATGCATGAAAAGAGAGCGAGGGGGGAGGAAAAAGGAAAAACAAATGACATTCAGCATGCAGAGCCAGGCGAGAGGTATCTGCTCCAGCCTGAATAAAGTAAATGAATATGCCCGCGTCATGACGATACGGCCTGGAGCTATTATCGCCTCACGCCGACCCCCCGCCAAGAACAATGTTAGTCAACAGTGGCTGAGTGACTCTGCAGGAAGATCTGAATCAGAAATGAACACTTGGCACCAGGGATGGAGGGTGGGGGTGGGGGCAATAAGCAAAGCAAAGCATTGAGCATTCAGAAAGTGTCTCTTTGATACGGTTTACTTACTAACTGGACCAATGTTATTAGGAATACCTGCAACAGAAGAAGACAAGAACAAACAGCTCTGAGAAACATCTTTTTTATTCAGGTTTTTTACGTCTCGATTTGATCACAGGAAACAGCATCATTGTTTTTTTTTTGTCAAAGCTCCCGTCAGTCAATAAAAACACATTCCTCAGAAATCCTATTTTCCAAACTGATGGCGTCTGACACAGAACCAGGACACGTCTGATCCTGCAGCAGGCCCTCCACCAGGCAGCCACTGAGAGGATAACGCCGTCTGTCTCGTTCCCATGGCGACCAGATCTCTGTCCGCCTGCGGATCTGAATCTGAGGCGTTTTCTTTCTCGATCAGAGCGGCGGTGGCGTCGGCCCCACAACCCCGCCGTTTGAGTTCCACAAAAAGTTCCTTTGATCCTTTATTTGGATGGAAGCTCCGCCCCCTCACTCCCCATTTCTCCTTCCATCAGAGTAAAACTCGCTGGAGCCTGGAGAACCCAACAAGTTCTGCTCCCTAAAAATAGTTTCTTTTATATGATGAACGGGAATTTTTCCTTTCCTTAAGAATTTTTCCTCCACAAGAAACAATCTTCATCCCTAGAAATCTTTCACCAAATACATAAAAACTTTTCCTGACAAACTCTTTCCTCCACCAGAATCTTCTTCACAAAAACTTTTCTCCCTACAAGAAGTTCTTCCTAACAGAATCTTTCCTTTATGAGAATCTTTTCAGCAGAATTGTTCTCTCCAAAAAAACATATTTAACATTTCTTTTCCTGCAATGGGAATCTTTGTTTTACAAAATTTCACCCCCACAGAAATCTCTCTAACAGAATCTTTTCCAAAAATCTTTCAAATTTCCTCATGGGAATTATTCCAAAACTAAATTTTTCATTCATGGGAATATTTCCTAAATTAAATCTTGTCCTGACAGAATCATTCTCCTGCAAACATGTTCTGCTTAACAGAATTGTTCCCTCAGACCAAAAACACAAAAAATTAGACAAAAAAATCTGAAATAATTTCAAAACAAAAGTTTTTGATAATCAGGACTGAAGCTGCAAACATATTGTCACAATAATTCTTACTTTACGACCAGTAAGTATAAAAACCATAAATCTGTACTGTTCCTAAGAAAACACTTTGTTACATGTAATAACATGTTTATTATCATGTAACTGGATTAAATAAAGAATCTTTCCCCCACAGCAGAGCAGGAACATGTGCAGGTTTGGTGATGGAGACGTCACAGAATATCTCAAAGTTCTCCTGGGGGGTGAGGGGGGTAACGTGAGGATTTCTGGATTGTGTGTGTGTGTGTGTGTGTCTGCACAGACTTTGATCAAACTGCTGTCATTCAGTCGCTCCGGCTTTGATCTCTGCCTGCCGGTTGTGTTTAGGAGGTGAATGTGTGAACCGCCTCAGAGCTGTGAGGTGCAGGTGGTGGTGGTGCTGACACACGGAGCTCAGACCTCAGGGGGGTGGGCAGATGCTCAGCCGGGGACAGGAAGGACAGGACGAGGATAATGGCAGTCAGACATTGTTACACGCTGCTACAACAGGGTGGGCTCGTTCTAACGCAACGAAAGCAAAGGCATCGTGGTCCAGAGGGTCCAGCTTCAAACAGGTTATTATTCTTTACTCCGTGCAGGTGCAGGTTCTGTGAGGATCAATGATCTGAACACATTTTTAAAAGTATCAGTGCTTGAAAATCCAACATCCATCATTTTGTTCTCTAAAGTCAATGAGAGACACACGAGAAAAAAGACAAAAATACTTTCATAAATAAACTGTGTAAGAAATATAAAACTGGTGCGATAAAAAACGAAGTTCAGCCACGTGAACATGGGTTTGACTGAGAAGAACTGAACCAGAACCTGAGCTCACCCACAGCACCAAATTATTATAAGAGAAACTTTTAACCCAGAATTAAAGTCAGAGGAGGAAAAATATGACCTGATGAGCCAGAAACAAAGCTGCCAGAACCCAAACTGATTATCTGAATACAACACAACCAGTATAAATAAAAGATAAAACAGCTTCTACACCTCGAGCAAAACATTCAGCTAGAAAATATTTCTGTATTATTTATTTCACATTTAGTCAGTCGCACGTAGTACTTTCACTGTTTATAAGGACATGTTAAACACTGTTTCTATGCAGGAAATACCAGGTAGAGCTCAGTTAGTGTTTGTTTGTGGAGCTCAGGAACGCAATGTTTTGTGTTTTATTGAAGTTAAAAGGAAACATAGTTAATTACAACTTAATGCTCATGTGGTCCTCACTTCATTGTTTAATCCAAATCAATAAAATAAAGATAAACATGATAAAGTGAATTTTTAATGTTTGTTACATTAAATAATGAGGTTATACACAGATGTGACTTCTCCAGCCTGAATATTATAAGAATCGAGCAGTGAAAATATAAAGCAGGTGTTTTATAAAGCAGTGTTCCTCCTGTTGTCAGGTTAGTCTTCGTCATTTAGCTGAGTTTAACCTCTCCTTCCAGGTCGGCCCCCGGAGCAGCGGTGGTCTGTCAGCACAATTATTCAGCTGCGTATGAACAACCTGTGGGGCTCCAGCAGATCCATGGATCCCATGTCGGGTCATTCGATTAATTTTCAATCACCATCCGTTCCAATCCCCTCCACCTGCCCGGCCGAGCCATTAGAGGCCGCGGCTGCAATCTAATTCCATCGTATCGCACAGGAAGAGCATCAGGAGCTGCTTATGTTGACGGAGCGCTCCATTGATTTTTATGAGCCGCCATCAGAGATCAGGGCCGCGAGCTGCTGGGCAGGCAAACATGATCTCTGGAGGGCGGGCGTGTGATTCACTGCGTGTTGTATGTGAGCGTGCAGGGTCTCACACACACACACATTAAAATACAGTTCAGGTCGTTCGGAGCATCAACTGCTTTCCAATAAATCTGACTTCTTGAAGCAGCTCGGCTCCAGAGCTTCAGAGGCAGAGGAGACGATAACGCTTGGCCTCATTCTAATGAAGAAATATTCATAAAACACCAGAGTCCAGTTTGAGATGGGTTTGGACATGTCCAGAGGACAGACGAGGATGTTAGAGACAAAGAGGAAATAAACTAATGATGTACGACCTCAGCATATTTTCAGATTCCTGGTTTTAAATTTACATTTTGATTCCAGGATCATCCTGACATCATGAGTGGTTCCTGAAAAAGGCTTTGATTCATCAGATTAACTCATCAATATTTGGTCTGAATACTAGTTTTAGGCTGAGGTTTATAGTAACCAAGTACATTTACTTTGTTACAGTACTTAGAGGGGACATATCTGCAAAATCCTCCAATTTTATCTGTACATTTTGTTATGGTCTTGGAGTCTGTAGGAGGCAGAGAAGTTGGATTTAGTCTCTCCTGGTGCAGAGAGATCTTTAGATTCTGTCTGATTCAGATTTTTCAGCTCGTTCACTTTTCTCTATTTTCTGAACTATTATGTCAAATTATCTGCAACAAAATTACTAAATAAGTTCTGGACTTACTGACTACAATTTCCTCATCTTAATTCTCCTCTGGTTCTGGGTCAGACTCTGGTTCTGGGTCAGGCTCTGGTTCTGGGTCAGACTCTGGTTCTGGGTCCAACAGGCTGGATGAACAAGTCTTCTGTTGTTGACATCTTTTAATTAAATTGTAAATAAAATATTTCTGCCTCCTTCTCTCAAACTGGAGTGGACCGGTGTGGAAGCAGGAGGGGGCGGGGCTTGAAGTGTCTTAAAGGAACAGTAACAAAACGAGTTGCTTTGAGACACACAGCAGAAAAGGGGCGGGGCTTGTGGAGTTAGAATAAGGATGAATTCAGACCAAAACTTTGTTTCATTTTATAAAAGACCCAACTGAAGGATTTAAATGTGAAAAGGAAGCATTTAAAAGCATCAAATGTCTACTTTAAGTAATTTTTTTCAGTATTTGTAATTTTACCATGTATGTTTTAAATCGTTACTTTTACTTTTATTTTGTTACATTTAAAACCAAAAAATGATATTTCTTTACTTTAAAATGAAAATTTAACAACTTGTTACAAAACTTTAATCAGTCTGAACTCATGAGTTGTTTCTGCACTCTTAAAAAAAAAGTGTTAAATTGACTCAACCAAGTCATTCATCAGCAGAGTAAATATGAAACAGCTACATATTTTATTTAAAAATTAACTCAACTTGGTTCAGTAGATTCAACAGTTTATTTCTCAGAGTGTGTGTAAAATACTTTTATTTATCTGATCTTTGAACAGTTTTATGTTTACTTAAGTACTTTTCTCATCAGTGACATTTATTTTTTACCAAAGTTATTTTCTGTTACTTTTATTTTATATTTTATTTTTTTTTCAAGACATTTTTAGACTTTACAGGTTTAAGGTTGTTCTAATGAGAATTCTTTGATGCTATTTTAAAGCAGAAACCTCAAACAATATTTGGATTTTAAGATTTACTAGCTGGAAAGAGCTTGCAGGGAAAAAAGCTTTTTTTGTTGCTCAAAGTCATGATTTTTGTAGCTAATGATTAAAAATGGGCTTCAAGAAATTCTTTAACATTATATTTAATTTAAATTTTGAATTAGTTGTGTCATTATTACCAGTATTACTGTGTTTTGTTCTGTAGCACTTTTAAGTTTTAGTTAATGTAAAGGGTTTTACAAATTAAACCATGTTGTAAGCAATATGTTTTCCTTCAAAGAATGCTGGGTCTTTAATTCTTTACCAGACCAGCACCAGTTTCTAATAAATCAAAAATTAAAGATAAAATGTTTTCCTGGAGGCTTTAGGTTTGGTCCACCTGTGGTTTATTCTCTGAACACACCTGAGCAGACTTCCTGGTCCATCAGGACCGTTGGGCTGTACACCTGCAGGTGTCATTAGGTTGTTTCTGTCAGTCCTCATTCAAGCTCTGACCTTCAGCTCGTCTCTCCTGTTTGCTTAGCTCCAGCTGGGAGGCTCGGGGAAGAAAAAAAAGGGGGCTTATCTGCTGAATTTCCACCTCAGGCAAAGTTGGTAATTACTTTCCCTGGCCGCCATCATTTCAGAGCAATCCATCATCATCTGGAGCTCTTTGGCTGGATGGAGGCCCGTGATGGTGACAGGTATTGCTAACTGGTTAGCGGTGGCGAGAGCCGCCGAAAAAAAAAAGAAAAAAAGCAACCGCACCAAGCGCCAACTGATTGAATTCCTCAGGAGAAAAATTAGGGTTTGACTCGCCGGAGTGCCCGTCTCCGTCTCCTCGTGTAGATCTGAATCGAAGGTGGCAAGACGTAAAGTGCCCGGAAGCCGGGTGGGAAGACGGGCGGTTAAAGATTTCAGGCAGCGGCAGGAAGAGAAAAAATATATCTTTAAAAGAAAGAAACAAATATTTGAGAGGAAAATTACCATCACAGCTGCACACAGCTGAGACGTGGAGGAGAAAGTGTAAACAAGCTCGCTCTCTGGGGGTGGTTGGGGGTGTTGTGGGGGAGAAAAAGCATATGTTATGTTGAGAAAAAAAAAAACATGAAGAGGTGCAAGAATGGGTGGAGGCAGGAGAAGATAAGATAATGGGGAAGAGAAGCAGACTGACAACATGACTGGCTTTTACTGAGAAGCAGAGCGAAGCTTCAAATAAAAACCCAAAAAACTGAAATAAAAGTCTGAAGTGAGTGGGTGTTGTGTGAGAGACAGACTGGGGAGGATGCTGAGGCATATGGACCGACTGAAAACACAGTCGAGCTGTAAATCTGATGAGAAATCCTACCGAGGAGTCAAATTTCACAAAACTCAGCCTCTGAAAGTCTAATTTAAACCCTTTTCTCACCAGGCTGGGACTGTTGGAGACGGTGACCAGCTAGCTGTGTGACAGTTTGCTCTTTTTCTTTGTTTCAGTGCACAGCTTACAGAACATGGTTATCGTGCACATCCTCCTATCATCATCAAAAGCCCCAACATTTATAATTTATTCTACTGGAGTTCACTTTGGAAATGAAGATAATCAAACTTGGACTAATTTAAATCAAGGACAACTGTAAGAGACGCCAAGTGTAACGTAAAATGTTACTAAAATGTTTTCATTATTTAGCTCACTGTTCTTACATTTTAACCTACTAATTTTTACTAAATGTTAAATTTAAATGTTAAATAATATATATAAATGTTAAATCTTAAATTCAAATATGTAAATCAAAAAGTAAAAGTTAAATCTTAAATGTTGTGGTTAAATGTTAAAGTTTACATTTAAGTATTTTGGAATGTAACTCTGCTAACGCTGCTAACATTGCTAACTCTACTAACGCTGCTAACTCTACTAACTCTGCTAACGCTGCTAACTCTACTAATACAGCTTACTCTACTAATACTGCTAACGCTGCTAACTCTACTAACGCTGCTAACTCTACTAACTCTGCTAACGCTGCTAA
>JARVJO010000165.1:15953837-15990466 GCA_031762555.1 Cynodonichthys magdalenae | reverse complement strand
ACCGCTTACTCTACTAATACTGCTAATGCTGCTAACTCTTCTAACGCTGCTAACTCTACTAACTCTGCTAACGCTGCTAACTCTACTAATACCCCTTACTCTACTAATACTGCTAACGCTGCTAACTCTACTAACTCTACTAACGCTGCTAACGCTGCTAACTCTACTAATATCGCTTACTCTACTAATACTGCTAACGCTGCTAACTCTACTAACTCTGCTACCGCTGCTAACTCTGCTAATACTGCTTACTCTACTAACTCTACTAACGCTGCTAACTCTACCAATGCTGGCAACACTGCAAACGCTGCCAACTCAAATGCTGCTAATGCTGCTAATGCTGCTAACTCTGCTAACCCCGCAAACTTTGCTAAATAACGCTTCCTTACAAGACATCAAACATGCAGTTGCAGCTAGTGTCCATGCTGCACATCAAACTGCCATCCATAGTTTTTAATGAACACATTTTAAATTTGGATTCTAAATACCACCATTAGCAGTGTTAGAATTTGCTTTTGTCTCAAGATGACATCACAACAAAAAGCTGTGCACCAACCGAGCCTGCAATCCATTTCAAAAATCTTAAATGTAAACTTTATCATTTAGCTGTAACATTAAGTTTTAACGTTTTTATTTAGATTTAGGATTAAACATTTAGACACATTTATGATTATTTATTAAACAATTTGTAAAAATTAGCAAAACATAAGAACAATGAGCTAAATAAAATGTTAGTGGAAAATTTTTAATTAGGATTTTACACTCTGAAAGTGAGCTAAATAATAAAAATGTGTTAGAGATATTTTTGTTTATTTTACACTTGAAGCCCCGTAGAACTGTTAGGTGTTTGGTTCCTGGAGATTATTTAGTTTTCATCCAAACTTTCTGAATTCAGAACATGGAAAAAGAAATCCCTCAGATAAGAAGCAACACGTTTTCAGAAACGAAACAAGTTTTTGATTTGATCCAGTGAAGGTTTAAGTTGTTTTCCTGGTTGCTATTATCACCCTCAGGTCAAATAATAATTACAGCGTTAGTTACTGCCTATAATAAACAATCAATTATGAGTCAAACTGTGAAATTCCAGTAAAGTGTTTTATGAGCCATAAAGATCGTGTGAAAATAGGTTCTAAACGTGTCCCTGATGGAAGAAAATGTGTCTCACAACTGAAACAATCTGATGTGTTTTTGTTAATGAGTGAATCGACACCTGATGGAGAACACAGGCAGCTTTTTACGTTTGTCGGCTTCTTGTTCTGCTCATCTGACTGCAGTGGAGGTGGTTGATGATGATGATGATGTGGTAACTCTTCGTACTTGGGGGATCAATCATGTCAGATAAATCCGCCTCATGTTCCTGCCCTTTACTGCTTTGATCCAAAGAGCTGCATGAACTCTGCGGCTGGTTTCAGCTAAAGCAGAACAAGTGTCTGATAATCCTGAGCTGACAGGCTAATCTACTGGTGTTGTCAGGAAACAGACACACAAACGCTTCACGTTCACAAATGTTAGATAGAGAAGAGTGTTTGACCTTTTTTCTGTTTTATTGCTTCTTTATTTTGACCAATAATCAGTCTCAACAGCTCTGAAGTGCCTCATCAGACTGAAATATGAATTATGAACAAATATTTAAACACGTCGGGGCAACGAGTGCAGGTGATGGAAGATTTATGTCCCTGAGGCTTTCATGAATAAAAATCATCCAGCTCAACAACTGAATGCTTCAAGAGCTGTTCTATACAGCAGCAGCAAGGCCACGCCCCCTGTAGACGACTGCTGATTGTGTCCAAACACACAACAGGTCACAGCCCTTAATAACTCTGACATATCTCTACGAGTCAGTTTATGTGCAGGGGATGGATGGTGTTAAGGATCAAATATAATCTTTTCCTCATTACCGAGTTCGTTAGATTGGAAGGATCACTGGAGACAACCTTTGAAAAGAATTAATACAATATTTATTACAATTGTCAGAGATATTACATAACCCAAAAGAATTAGATTTGCAGATTAGGGAGAAAACAAAACTTTCCTGCTGTAATGGCCAGTGGTCAGTACGTGTCTAACAATGCTTAGATTCATTCTATATTTATAGTAAAGACTTGGTTACATAAGTTCTGTATCAGTTAGAAGCTGGGCAGAACATTTCTCTGCCACGTCTGCTTCTTGTGATGTTTGCTTTATTACGTAGCAGATACTGGAAGCCTCTGCTTGCATCCTCAAAGTAACTCATTAACTTGGTACCCAGAGCGTGATGTTTACTTGTTGACCTGACCCAGACAAACTAGTCTTATAAACTTTGCACTCAAAGCATGATTGCTGCTTCACAGAGACAAACAGGACACTATAATCTTTATTACATTAAAATAATAATTACACTGTTAAAAATACCATGATCAATATAATACGTATGCCAAAAATGATCACAAGATTGACAACGGGTGGACGGGTGGATGGATGGATGATGGGTGGATGGATGATGGATGGATGATGGGTGGATGGATGATGGGTGGATGGATGGATGATGGATGGATGGATGGATGGATGATGGATGGATGGATGGGTGGTGGATGGATGGATGATGGGTGGATGGATGATGGATAGATGGATGATGGCTGGATGGATGGATGATGGATGAATGATGGATGGATGAATGGTGGATGAATGGATGATGGCTGGATAGGTGGATGATGGATGATGGGTGGATAGATGATGGATGGATGGATGGATGAATGGTGGGTGGATGGATGATGGATGGATGGGTGGTGGATGGATGATGGATAGATGGATGGATGATGGCTGAATGGATGATGGCTGGATAGATGGATGATGACTGGATGGATGATGGATGGATGGATAGATGGATGGATGGATGGATGATGGCTGGATGGGTGGATGGATGGTGGATGATGGCTGGATGGGTGGATGGATGGATGATGGCTGGATGAATGGATGGATGATGGGTAGATGGATGATGGGTAGATGGATGATGGATGGATGGATGGATGGATGGATGGATGGTGGGTGGATGGATGATGGATGGATGGGTGGTGGATGGATGATGGATAGATGGATGGATGATGGCTGAATGGATGATGGATGATGGGTGGATGGGTGGATGGATGATGGATGGATGAATGATAGATGGATGGATGTGTTTATTTTACACAGGAAGACACTACACTGCTCTCCTGGACTTTCACTCTGCTCAATAAAAACAACAGATTATCCTTATGTCTTACTTATGCAACTTTAACAATAGTTTTGCTACTTTTAGCTACTGTTTAATTCAGTTTAAATCTGTTTAATTAAATTTAGCTTTGGTCTTTGTTTTGTTGGTTTTAGTTACTGATCTTTCATTTTAGCTACATCAAGACTGATCTAATTGCTAATTGTAGCTATTTTTTATAATTTATCGTGCATTTAGCAGCTGTTTTGCTGCTTTTAGCTTGTGCTTTGCTCATTTTGACCTCTGTTCTGTTATTTTTAGCTGTCTGTTGTTTTTTCTTTTTAAATAAGGCCTAAAGTTGTGTAGTCAGTCTGAGTTTCCTGTTTACGTGTAAAATAAAGTTTTGAGAGGACAGTTTAGCTGCTGCCCCCTCCTCTGCCAGCTTCTGTTTACCTCCGTATCCTTCAGTCCTTCTGTGAAATGAACTGCCATACTTAATTCTGCAGCTGATCCCTCTCCTTCTGTCTCTGCAGAGGAAGGAAACAAGAATGAGTGAGGATGAGGGGAGGGTGGGTGTGACGGAGGCAGAGTGGGGGGAGGGGGGTATAGACGGAGAAAGGAAGAGCCTCCCCAGAAGGCCGAGTTAGCCGTGACAAAGAGCGATGCCCGCCTCCCCTCCTTCCATTCCTGCCGTCCATTTGTATTCCCCGTCGCTCTTTAAATCTCGTTCTTCTTCTTTGCTTCAAACGCAGCGTCGTTATGAGATGACACATTAACACCCCCGACGCCACCCCCCCTCCCAGACGATGATTCATTGACCCCCTTATCGCAGCGAATGACATGATGGGCATAGTAAAAAGAAATTAAATCTTAATTACGTTTTCATCTTTGACAAATTCGTCTCGGTGGAGGTGCCATATGCTCCCCTGGTTTGAGGGGAAAACATTGAAAAACAAAAACAAAAAAATAAAAAGAGTTTTGGAAATTGCAGCACAGCAGCAAAGTTTTGTTTTGTTTTCCGCTCAGCGGGGATAAACGGTGCATTCCTATAGATTTCTGCTGCATTATTACATTATGGATTTTTCCTTCAAGACAAAGTATAATAATGCCTTTTATACTGGGACTGTTTTTTTCATCACTTGAAGGGCTAAAGGAGTGTGTGTGTGTGTGTGTGTGTGTGTCCTTATGTAGTTATAAAAGTGTGTGCTCACAGGTTTCTTGTGTGTCACTTTTTTTAATAATGTGCTGTCAATCTGAGCTCTGGGAGCGGCTATTTCACTAACCCTCTCCAGGTCTCATATTGTGGATCCTCGGGGAGGGGGAAGGAGTCATCAGTGGCCGGCGGCAGTGAGCCCCCCCATCATCACCCCCCCACACAGAGGACAGCAGAAAGCACAGTATAAGGAGACGGGTGGGACAGAAACTGAGCACAGTTCAACTTAAAGCTGCTCATCAGTCTGTGTTCAGACGGACCCTCAGCTGCAACTGTTGAGTTCTGACATGTCGCAAAATGTTCACAATATTTGTCAACATTTTAGCCAACATGGCTAAAAGCTAAAATTACCGAAACTGTTGCTAATTAATTAAAATGAGCCATTAGGAGTTATTAAACCATTGCTAACTGCTTAAACAAAGAAAACCACTGAAAATCTAACACTAACCCTAAACTTAATGACACCATTGCTACAAGCTAGAAATTAGTAAAACCATTGCTTACAACAAAAATTAATAAACAGTTGCTAACATCTACAATAAACACAATCATTGCTGAAAATAAAATTAACAGAACCATTTCTAACAGCTAAAATAAATTAAAAATCCCTGCTTAAAGCTAAAATTTATAAAATTCTTGATAATTGCTAAACGTAACAAAATTAGTTACTAATAGGAAAAATGAGCAAAGCCCTTGCTAAATAAATAAATTAACAAAACCACTGAAAAACCCTAAAATTCATAAAACCATTGCTGAAAACTGAAATTAACAAAAACTGTTAGTTAAAATTAACCAAATTTCTGCAAAAATTTGTTAAAATGTTACAATTAGAAAACATAAGCTGAAATGAGTAACAGCTAATATTGACAAATAACTAAAATATTAATGAACCAAACCATAGATAAAAGCAAAAGTATAGCTATAAACTGAAATAAGGAATAAAGTAGATAAAACCTAAACTATGTAAAATAGCTAAAAGCAAAGTGTAGCCAAGTTAACATAAGTAAAGATAAAGTTTAGATGAGTTAAACTAACTATAACTTGAAATCAGAAAGACAGTAGCTAAAAGCTAAAATTAGCAATCCATAATTAGAAGCTAAAATAAGCAAACTACTTTTGAATTACTGCTGAAAAAAGCTTTAAAATGACATGGTATGAAGAAAATTCAGCTGGATTTAGCAACAAATTAAATGATTTGGTAAAAAGGTCAATATCCCCGAAATGCAGGTTAAAGCTCTATCACACAAAAAATCAGTATAACGGCTGTTGTCTGTACTGTAACTTGGTGTTTGTTGTTTATGTGATGTTTTCTCTTGTCTTTATATCTTGTCATTGATTGTTGAATGTTTTTTAAAAACAACCTCGTCACTAAACTTAAATAGTTTGTTTACATAAACGATTCTTACACGAGGCCAAACATACATTTCCTGTTTCCTCCAAATAATGAAAATGTAATTTCTTCAAACTCTGAAGTGACGCCTCGACAACACTCGAGAGGTAGAGAAAAGAAAAATGGTTGGACTTACTTGAACTGGAGTGGATTTTAAAACTCTGTCTCAGTTTCCCGTGGCTGCAGCTGAAACCTGTGATTTACCAGCTCTGACTCATTCTGAGCCTTAGAGCACAGCTCGGGTCTCGTCTTCGGCAGACACTTCAAACGATAACGACGCCACACCGAACAGTCGGGATGAAAATTACTGTTGTCAACGACGGCAGCTGCAGACCTGGAACTGTTTAATTTATGACACTTTTTAATGTGTCATCTTTTTTTATTTATTTATTTTTCCTGAACAGACTCTGCAGGTGCAGAAAACATGAAGGAGCTGCTAATACGTGTTTTCTAATTAGGCGTGAAAGAAGAGCATCATGTTGCTGCTTGTTTTTTCATGGAATCGCCTGATGACTGATATTATAATAAATAATCTGGAAATCAGCACTTTGCTAATTTTACTGGCAGAAATCCCATTTTACACATGAAAACCATCATGTTTGATTTTTCTGTCAGGAATAGTCAACTTCAATGATGGAAGAGGACACATATTGCTGCACACAATGTTAACAAACTGACATTTTAAAAATGTTTGTCTTTATATGTTTAATAAACCAACATCCAGTGCAGTAACTTCACATATTTAGCTTTGAGCAGCATGACATGGCGACTCACATTAAAAGCCTTCATGGCAGACATCGTTTCTTTTACTACCTGTAAGTGGAGGTTTCTTTCTGTTAAAAGGGAGTTTTTCCTCTCCACTGTCACCAATGTGCTGCTCAGGATGGGAGGCTGATGAAGTGATTCATTTCAATATTTTGGCTTCTTTAGATTGTGGGTTTTTTTTCGTACAATGCCCTGAGACGATGTATGTTGTGACTTTGAGCTATATAAATAAACTGAATTGAAGTGTAGTTTCTTTATTTTTTCCTCCTTAACCACAGAGACAATCGCAGGCAGAGGGGTGGAGTGCAGCAGCTCAAGGGGGAATGGGGGAGGGGGGTTCTGCTCACATGAAGTGATGACATAATTGCTTATGTAGGATCATTTATTTACAACTAACAGCTCTTCAATATCTTTTTCAAAGAGCCCTTCATCTCTAAAAACTTCTCTTCCTCACAGGTAGAGAAGACACCATCTAGTGGTGACTGCTGCTCATTGATTGGTTCACTGACCCGGGGGTGGGGCATGTCACACAGATGAAAGTAACTACGTCAAATGTTCACAGTGACTGTAGCGCTTTTTTCCCCACGAGTTCAACTAAACAACAACAGTAGCAAATAATCAAGCAACAACAAGCTAACATTAGCTACCATTAGCTTACCGTCTTCTGTCGTCCCGTCCTCTCGTCTTCAGCATCTTACTGCTGGATGGTTCACTACAGCCTTTGGTACTTTTCCTTCCAGTTTGGTGTAATATATTGTTTTGTTGCAAATAAAATTAAGATTCATGCGTTTTTTAAAATGATCCAGCCCACATCGAACATCTAAACAGAAGAACAATGTGAGAGTCTGAATAATTGTCTCCATGTGTCTCTGCGCTGGACTGGACCTGGGTGTCCCCCACCGTGTGCTGGAGCAACACCAACCCCCCCAACCCCGGTAAAAAAACTTTTAATTTACACAAACATCTTAAACTCTTATGAATTTGACACTTCATTCACAGTTTAAACATCAAAACGTAGATATTTTTGTCTTCTTTCACCCAGTGTGTCTCTGCTGTAGGAGTTTCCCTGAAATCCCTCGAGTGACAAAAACCCTAACTTCCATAGACTTCCACTGAAAAACATGAAACACCAGAAATATGAAAACTCTCATGTTCAGAACTTCTGTCTCAACATACAGTATGTTATGGTTTTACCAAAATAAAAGCCCTAACCTGCTGTTTAAGGAAACTGGTGGATGTTGGAGTTTCAAACAGCCTTCAAAGCTTCAGCCGAAGCTTCTACAGCCGAAGCTTCTACAGCCGAAGCTTCTACAGCCGAAGCTTCTACAGCCGAAGCTTCAACAGCCGAAGCTTCAACAGCCGAAGCTTCAACAGCCCAAGCTTCTACAGCCCAAGGCTTCTACAGCTGAAGCTTCAGCTGGTGCGAGGACAAGTGCGTCCGTACTCACAGATGTTGGCGGTGCCTTTGGGGATGGGCAGGTAGGAGCCGGCGCTCCACGCTCGGCCCTGGTAGTTCCTCTTGCAGCGCCCGCAGTCGGGCCCGGTGGTGTTGTGCTCGCACTCGCAGCTCAGCTTCTCCTTGTCGTACACGCAGCTGTTGGCATGAAGATTGCACTTGCACCTGTCAAAAAAAGAGAAGAGGGGGGATGAGAGACAGAGGGGACCACCACACGAACACTGTCCAAGACGTCCAAATCGTGCTCGGAGCGAACGCTTCACAAACGTTCACTCTGCTCACATCAGTTTCACAATTTTTGTGCTATTTTAACAATTCATATATCAAAATGTTCGGCTCTTCCAGGTCATTTTGGCTATGACTTCTGTATTTCAGCTATTTATACTTTAGCTATTTCACTTTTTTGGCCACTTTTTTTCCATTGAAAATGGATGGAGCTGTAATCCCACAAAATGTTTCTAAACCTTTACAGCACCTTACACCTTTTGTTCTGGTTCTGCTCTTTTTAACTTCTTTGTGCTAATTCTAGCTACTTTTTTTTAAACTAATTTTAGCTTTTTATATACCATTTCCTCTAAAAATCTGCTTTCTGCTATTCTTCTACTTTTTTTTTTACAGCTTACATTTCTTTCTGCTAATTTGAGCTATTTGAGTTATTTCTGCTTATAACAGTTGCTTTCTGCTATATTCAGCTATTTGCTACAATTTTAGCTAATGTTCAGCTGTTATTAGCTAAAGTTATCTTTAAGCTAAATACACATTCTTAACTTATTTCTGCTAAGTTCAGTGAAACTGTGCTCCCTATGCTTCCTTAAGCTAATTAAAGAATTTCCGGCTACATTTTAGCTGTTTTACTGCAAATTTTGGCTGTTTTAGCTATTTTAAAACAAATGATCACTTTTTGTACTTTTATGTTTTTTTCTGCTAATTTAAAATTTTGAAAACACTTCACCATCTGGGTGTTAATTTCAACTTGTGGCTGCTACAATTAGCTAATTTTATGATAATTTTAGCTGTTTTCTGCTATTTCAGCTATATTTCTGCAATTCTTCTGCTAATTTTTGCTTTTCATGCTTCTTTCAGGTTTAGGTTGTTTTGTTGTTAAACATTTTCGGCTCCATTTCAGCAAGAAACGGTCACATTAGCATTTTCACAGGAGATGTAATTTCTCTAGTTTATTTTCTGTTGGACGCTGCGGCTGAAAGGCAGAGCGTCCTTGGCAGGAAGTGGCGCCGGAACACACGGCAGCTACTTCAAGAGCTGCGAGTTGAAAGTCGACAGACACAAACACCGAACACTGTTATTGTTTCCTTCATCAGTTTCCTCCCATCCGCTCAGGAAGGCAGGTCTGTTTCAACTGTCCCACAGGAGGACGCACAATCGTCTCAGTCAACAGACGAGGGGACGTCGTGAGGAGGACGGACAGGTGGGCGAGGTGTTCGACAGAGTATTTGGAGAATGAAGGTGTCGACGAGACGATGAATAGGCGGGAGTTAGCCGGAGGGCAGCGCTGAGCACCTTCTCTGTGACAAATTAACACCAGATGAGATCTCAGAGGCACATTTTCAGCTGGGAGAGGGACTCCCTGCAGCTGCACCAAATCCTGCCTCACAGCCTCCACTCAACAACAAACTCTGAAAATTATTAATTTTTTTCACCATGGTGAGATGAGTCGTCTGTTATTTAATGTATGAGCCTCGTGCTTCATGAAACGCTCGGAGAAAATATCCAACATGACTGAGTGTTGGAAGATTTTAGTACAAAAGTCATAACTCTGTGGTTTAAAATAGACGTTAGGTTAGTAACTGTCTAACATAACCAGAAAATGTCTTCTTCTTTCTGAATATTTAGTTTTATTTTAGTTTTCATTCAACATTTCCTCACTGTCTCAGCCGGCGCAGAGGTTTTTTTTTTACTCTTTTGGTAATAAAAACAGAAGCTAGAGTTGTGTCACACTGTGTGCTTTTATACCATCTATCAAATTTTTGTAAATGAGTTGATGCGGAGTACTCATGAGCAGTCAGTATCTTACCTGCACTGGGATAATTGGGACCACATGAGACTATTACCAATGTTTTTGGGGGGTGTTGTGTATTTTTCAGGCACATAGTTAAATTCCATACCATAAATCAAGGATCTATGTTACCTTCAGTTGTTATATTAAAGCTGTTTGTATTGAAAATAAATTTGACTTTGCATCAAAGACTATCGAAACACATTGAAATTGGCTTCCTTCTTTTAAAAATCTTCTACCATTTCCAACACTCCCATTTCAGCACGTCTTCATGGCGATGCTTCATGCAGTTTACAACGTTTCTTAGGAGCAGTTGTTAATAAAATGAACATTATATAATATTAGTTTGGGCCAGGAGCTCCGCTGCAGACTGAGCTCCAGGGAGGAGCTTTGTGTAAAAAGGCGGAGCTTTGTACCAACTAGTATACCGGCAGCCCCACATACCTACTACAGAAGATTCAAGGATTTATCAAACATGCATGAATGAGTCAAACCAACACTCTGGGTATGTTTTTGATGAGAGAATGAAATAAAGCTCAAAAAGTTCATTTAAGCATAAGAACCCCCCTCAAAAAACAGAAAAAAAAAGAACTCAAATCTCAAAAACAATAACTTCTTTGTAGGTTTTTATATCCCAACACAGTTGCACTGTATAAAACAAGCCTCACCTTTCATTTTCAGATTTTTGTGTGTTTTCTAAATAAAACGTTTTAACTGCTGTGAATATTCAGGGCTAACTGCTAACAGCTAATCCAGGGCATGAAAAATACTCGGTGCTAAAACCTTGTTTTGTGAAAACATTTTAAAAACACAACTCAGTGTTTTATTATCTTTTGTTTCATTTTCAGCTAAAACTGTTTTCATGTTCAAACCTTCAGTAAAAGCCACACATACCAGGAAGTTAAGGGTTAACTGAGAGAATTCAGATTTGATGAAAAAGCGATCCAACCTTAAGCTGACCGAAACCAGCAGGACGGCGCAAACAGATTGGGTCTGAAATACTTGAAGTGTTCCCGCCGCTCCCTGCAAAGCTCTGAAATCTTCCCCCGATCCATCAGAACACAAACACACACACACAAACACACACAAAGAAAAAAACAGGCTGAGGGGTTTTTGACTTAAATACATAATTACTTTATGTTAAAGATGCAGATAAAAATGATAACGAAGCAGAAGTTGTGTGCAGTAATTACCTGATTGTGTGTTAGCAAAATATCTCATGACCCACTGAACAGATTTGAATAAAACTCAGATTATAATCTCTGGGCATTCCGCTACAGCTGATAAAGTGATGGAGTTGACCTGATCCAAAATGGCCGCCATAGCTAATCCATGCTAGCAAACACAGAAATGGCTACAGCTCTGTGGACTTTATAAATAATGAGCTAAAATTTGGTTTGGTAGTAGCTGAGACTCATTTCTATCACACACTCTGAGCACTAACAGATTGCACAATGTATTTGTTTAAATGTCTGGCAACAAATGTTGATGTCTGTTAGCAAAATATCTCATGAACCAGTGGATGGATTCTAATGACGCTCCCATGAAGTAACCACTGCATGAACATCTACGACTAATTAACTTTTGGAGTCGACCTGATCCAAGATGGCCGCCGCAGCTAATCCATGCTAGCAAACGCATAACTGGCTACAGCTCTGTGGACTTTATGAGTATTGAGCAAAAATTCGGTGTGGTAGTAGCTGAGACTGACTCGCAACAGATGTTCTGAGCATCATTTGTTTACACATCAGTATTAATTAAACACAGACTTAGTGGAACTAATTGAGCTAAAGTCACTCAGGCTGAGCAGATAACGTCAACTGCAGATCAGAGTCTTGTTCCCAGGTGGTCCGATCAGCCCACTGCTTCCCCTCCCTGCAGCAGGAGTCAGATTTTTATTCTGCGTGTGTAAATGTGTGTGTGTGAAACGACTTCATGACTCTTTGTGGTTTAACCTTCAGCAACGTTTTTTAATCAGCGTCCAGAAATGAAGGCGCCGCCGGCGTAACGATGGAGACCGCCGGTGAGGCCCGCAGGGTCTCCAGGCTCACGGGGGATCCTCCCCACTGCTCCGACCACAACATCTTCTCTTTAGCGGTTTTAGCTGCAAAGCTCCTCCTGGGGATTTCACCACATCTTCTTCTTCTTCTCTTTTTAAAAAGAGCTGCGGTTCGTTGCCTCCTCAGCCGCTCAGCTGTTTGTTTCTTCCTCCTCACGTCTCGACTCTCCGGTCACCTATTAGTCCGTCTTTTTAAACTCTGCTCAGACATTTACCGCCGATGAATATTCATGCCAAGACGTCTTTTTTTATTTGTTTTTTTGTTTTGTTTTCGTGAGGCGCTCTCAAAGTGATCTGGCTCAAGGCGTTGCTGAAATAAAGACCCTGATATAAATTCATAAAACTTCCCACAAGGTTCGACCCGCCTGACCAGAGGAGTAACGAGGCTAATATCAAGAACAAAATAAAGAAAACAACAAAAACATTTTAATATCTGACAGGAGTTTACCGTTCTTATATCTTATATCTTCTTTCTCTGGTAATCAGGGGGCCGGAGCAGCCCACCGAGGCTTTCCATACCTCAGGCAGTTTGGGTCTGACCTCTGCAGTAATAGGATTTTGATAGACTGTGGTGTGTGTGTGTGTGTGTGTGTGTGTGTGGGGGGGGTCTCGTCTGTGAAAAACAAAAACAAGACAAACAAGACGAGGTTGATCTTCATCAGACATAAATTTGGTATAAAAAACTGCATTTTACAAACTGAATCTGTCAGAAGTCTGTTACTAATGCACACATGTAAAATCAGGAGCCACGCCCCTTAAATACATCAAAGCTCATTATGATTTTGTTGGTGTTTACATACAAACATATTCAATAATGAGTTGTTTTAAGTGTTTACGTTGTCCTTAGTGTGTAATGTTACCAGATATATTTTGGATATAGCAGACGCTTCGTTCTTCACACTAAAAATAAGAGGCACCATCCTGCCTCTCTGATGGTATGGGGGTGCATTAGTTCCTTTGGCATGAGCGGCTGACACTAGAAATTTAGAGCTATTTCAGTCAAACTATCTGACGCTATTTACAATTTCATGATAGATTTTTTAAGATGTGTTCAGAGGACGGGGTGGGCATGACTCTCAGCTACTACCACACTACAGTTTAGCTCAACATCTGCTAAGTTGATAAAGGATTTCAGGTTTTTGTTTTGTTTTTCTTGTTTGTAGATTGTTTGAATTTATTTTTTGTGAAAAAGAGGCAGATCTAAGATTTTCTTCTTTCTGCTGTCTTTCATTTTATTTGTGATTTGTTTTTATTGTATATAGAATTTATTTTATTTTAAAAAAATAAAGTTATTTAAAAAAGTTCAGTTTGATCAGCTGTGGTAGTAGACATATCAATTGTAAATGTATATCTAATCATTACTTTCTGCAAGTTTAATTCAAATCTGGGATATTTTACTAACAGACCCATGAAAACACAAATACTGGTGAAAATACAATTGTTCACGTTCAACTTTTGGTGAAGGGCGATAATTAATTGTGGAGAAACTTAAGCTAATTCTGAACTGATCCAACCCTGATCCATGATTCTATTTACCCAAATTAAATCCAAGAAATCTCTGTTTTTACTCAGAGCAGCAACAAAACCAGAAGTATCAACCATATATTTACAGTAATTATCCTCCATCCAAGATTCCAACACATAAAGTGAGCAGAGTAAAAACAAACTGTCCTGAAATCTGATCAAAAACCTTGTGGTCCAGCAGTTTGAAGTTTAGCTCAGATACCAGTCGCAACTGCAAGTTTGATTGTTTTCTAGGGATGGGTTAGCAGAGTTAGCAGCGTAAAGTTAGCAGCGTTAGCAGCATTAGCAGAGTTAGCAACATTAGTAGAGTTAGCAGCATTAGTAGTGAAGAAATTATTGGGATTATTTACTTACTGATTTTAATACACTACACATTTCTATATTAAGGTAAATGTTTTTATGTTTTAGAAACTGTTGTGTGACCATTTTTGTAATGATGATTTTAGGTAGATACATGCCTTGTTTCACACAACACATAGACAAATGTTCTATAACATTAGGAAGAGGACTTCCTTGTTCATGGGTTTGATTTCAGCCGTAGGGCTGCCCACAATGCAATGCAAAAAAGGCGGAGTCAAACCCGGAAGATTGAATGGTATAAATTGTGTTGCATGTGTTTGGTTCGAGGCTGACGGATGAAGGTTTTCAGAATAAACTCAGTCTCTGAGTCCAGCGCTGGTTGTATGACTTTCTCTTACAATTCTGCCAATTCAATTATATTGTTGTTGTTGTGAATTGCATTCTCTTTGAGTTCAAGCACGTAGCCACGAAACTAACATGCATTCTTTTCAGCAGAGTTAGCAGCATTAGTAGAGTAAGCAGAGTTAGCAGCATTAAGTAAGCTGCATTAGCAGCGTTAGCAGCATTAGCAGAGTTAGCAGCATTAAGTAAGCAGCGTTAGCAGCATTAGCAGAGTTAGCAGTGTTAGCAACATTAGTAGAGTTAGCAGAGTTAGCAGCATTAGTAGAGTTAGCAACATTAGTAGAGTTAGCACCGTTAGCAGAGTAAGCAGAGTTATCAACATTAGTAGAGTTAGCAGAGTTAGCAGCATCAGCAGAGTTAGCAGAGTTGGCAGCAATAAGTAAGCTGCATTAGTAGAGTTAACAGAGTTAGCAGCATTAGCAGAGTTAGCAACATTAGTAGAGTTAGCAGAGTTAGCAACATTAGTAAACTTAGCAGCATTAGCAACATTAGTAGAGTTAGCAGCATTAGTAGAGTTAGCAGCATTGGCAGAGTTAGCAGCGTTAGCAACATTAGTAGAGTTAGCAGCATTAGCAACATTAGTAGAGTTAGCAGCATTAGTAGAGTTAGCAGCATTAGTAGAGTTAGCAGAGTTAGCAGCATTAGCAACATTAGTAGAGTTAGGAGCATAAGCAGCATTAGTAGTTACCAGCATTAAGTAAGCAGCGTTAGCAGCATTAGCAGAGTTAGCAGCATTAAGTAAGCAGCATTAGCAGAATTAGCAGAGTTAGCAGCGTTAGCAACATTAGTAGAGTTAGCAGAGTTAGCAGTATAAGTAGAGTTAGCAACATTAGTAGAGTTAGCAGAGTTAGCAGCATTAGTAGAGTTAGCAGCATTAAGTAAGCAGCATTAGCAGAATTAGCAGAGTTAGCAGCATTAGTAGAGTTAGCAGCATTAAGTAAGCAGCGTTAGCAGTATTAGCAGAGTTAGCAGCATTAAGTAAGCAGCATTAGCAGAATTAGCAGCGTTAGCAACATTAGTAGAGTTAGCAGAGTTAGCAGTATAAGTAGAGTTAGCAACATTAGTAGAGTTAGCAGAGTTAGCAGCATTAGTAGAGTAAGCAGAGTTAGCAGCATTAGCAGAGTTAGCAACATTAGTAGAGTTAGCAGAGTTAGCAGGATCAGCAGAGTTAGCAACATTAGTAGAGTTAGCAGAGTTAGCAGCAATAAGTAAGCAGCATTAGTAGAGTTAGCAGAGTTAGCAGCAATAAGTAAGCAGCATTAGTAGAGTTAGCAGAGTTAGCAGCATTAGCAGAGTTAGCAACATTAGTAGAGTTAGCAGAGTTAGCAACATTAGTAGAGTTAGCAGAGTTAGCAGCATTAAGTAAGCAGCATTAGTAGAGTTAGCAGAGTTAGCAACATTAGTAGAGTTAGCAGAGTTAGCAGCATTAAGTAAGCAGCATTAGTAGAGTTAGCAGAGTTAGCAACATTAGTAGAGTTAGCAGCATTAAGTAAGCAGCATTAGTAGAGTTAGCAGAGTTAGCAACATTAGCAGCATTAATAGAGTTAGCAGAATTAACAACATTAGTGGTTGATTTTGTTTCATGATGTGCCAATAAGAGCTGAGCGCCAACATCAAGGCTGCGTTCCATTCTTATATATTTAAATATAAACTTCAACATTCAAGATTTAACATTTAGATTTAGGATTTACATACAGTATATTTTAACATTTAAATTGAACATTTAAATGTTAGTAAAATGTAATAACAGTGAGATAAATAATAAAACGTTAATGGATTATTTTTAACTTTAATGAAATGCTGGTGACATTTTGAAACAGTTTATTTGACACTCGGAGCCTCGTAGCTGATCAGGTTAGAATCTGAGTTAACAAGGTTCTTTTTCAAGGGGGTGGGACGCAACGAGGGTCCTAATTATGGTGTGGTGGAACTAAACAGGGGAGTCAGGGGAAAGGTTCAGAGGTTTGTGTTGAAGTGATTTATTCTGGGTGTAACAGCTAATTGCTCACACAGAAAGAAACTCGTCGATCCAATCCAGAAAAACCCTCACAGCTCTGTAGTTCCATCTTCTCTCTCATTGACAGGAAGCTCTCAGCTCTGTTCTAAATTAATCAACGTGTTGCTTAATTGCCCTCTTTGCTTCTTGCCACCTGGTCTGCAGTGCATTGTGTGATGTCATGGTGCAAGAGAGACCTCATCCTACGAACTTTATCTAATTAAAATCACCCTCCTCTCATATGAAAGTTGGCACTTTGAGAAAAGTCCTGAGAAGTTGTTCATATTTCTGTATTAATATTCGTTCTGAGGTTTGACTGCTCAGATCAATGAGTCCTTCAGGATCATTGGTTATTTTACACAAACTGATGGATCGTTAGCGTTTAACCAGTCCACTACGTTTGTAACCTTCTTGGTTTGGTTTTATTGATCTCTGCACTGACAGCATTTCTTACGGTCCACACCAGCTCCTGGTCGGGTCTATTTCTGCTCAGGAGACAAACGATGCTGCAGGAAGTGATTCCAGGCTAACAAGGGCAGCAAACAGGAACTTTTATTAAGCCTGGCAAAGCTGCAAAATATGTTAAAAAACAAAAAGAGACCTTGTGTCTGCAGAGCTTTAAGTGCTTCACTGCAACGCCTGACTGCACTCCGCTTTCCAACAGCAGACACCGGCCCGGTTTAAACTGCCCAATTAAGATTTAGAGCTGAAATACGAAACTGAACTCCTGTTGCAAACTGAAAATAACAATAATAAAAAGTCCTGTTTGTGTTTAATTAGTGTTTTATTGATGAGGAGGTTTTACTTTTTGTGATGCTCTCATTAATAATTCATGATAAATGTGGTGTTTCAAAGCTGAAACCAGCTGAGGGTTCATTCCTCGGCTGACGTTGAGACAAAGAACGTTCTGATTGGTGATGGTCGGCGGGAGATGTGCCTGGTGTGCACCTGCATCAATCTGTCCCAGCCATCCATCTATTGAACCCTCAGCATTACTAATGCATGCAGCTGGACATGCTACCCGAGCAGGAGTCAATCAGGAGGTCTTTACCTCCCGCGACATGCCAACTCAGCTCGATAGAATCGATGGTCAGGGCCGAGATGTGTTTTATGCAAAGTATCATAAATATAAAGATGTTTTTTTGACTGTTTGTATTTGATGCATGTTACAGATACTTTAAGGTCAGGATTGTCAATGGAATTTTAAAAACAGAACATTTTTTTATATTCAATCATTTTATTGTGAATTAGGAGCCGTTTTCCTTTCTGCCTCTGAAGGAGTTTGTTTCTCTAAAACAGAGGAATTGAACCATGATTCAGTTTAAAACAATCTAACTCACTTTTTATTTTCTTTTATCTTTCTGCCGTCTCCTAATGTCACCAAGCAGCGCCGCAGCCCTCCTGTGTATTCCTTTATCTCAGCGTCTGGAGCAGATATTTTACCCACCGAGGGCCATAATCTGAAACCGAGGTGGGACCCAAAGAGCAGGTGTAATTACAGAAAATGTTGGCGCTTTCCCAGCCAGGAGAGGGGTTATATTGCACACTTAGAAGTCTCTTTTTCCACTTAAACCCAGGCCGAAGGTCATTAGTGGCTCAGGTGGTCACTGTTTTGATCATAACAAGACCCCCCCCCCCGCTGTCGAGCCAATGTTTACACTGAATAAAATAAAGTGCTGCTAAACCTCCTGCTGCTTAATGACCAGCTTCAGACAGAAATAAAACAGCTTGGAGGAGAAACGGGTCTGTGTGAGAGGAAGAGGAAGAAGTGATTTGTTCCATTTTGTAATTTTAATTAATTTATAAATGATGGCAGTTCAGTTTATTTAAAGCAACAAATCTCCAAAAAAATGTTCAAATCCAGGTAAATTACACTTTTACCCTGTTTATTGTAAAGAAATTCAATCTTAGGGCTTGAACCGTCACATCTGTGTTAATAAAATATCTCATGAATCATTTAAGTAGGGGTCTCTGCAGTAGGCGGAGGTTCTTGAGTGGGCGGAGTTTGTCCTAATTATGATCGGTCTGATTGACATGTCTTGTAGAGGAAGTTGAGACAGGGTTCCTGAGGCATTGAATTCATTCATCTAAAAATAAGGCCTTAATTAGCCTTAAAATGTTTTAAATCAAACAAATGTTCACACATTGTAAGTAAGATGCTTATCATTTGTCTTAAATCTTAAAATAATTGATAACATTTACTTTTTTTAAAGAACTCAGAATGCCTACTGAAGCTTGTTGTTTTGTTAAATTAAACATTTGGGTAAAATTGTCACTAATTGGGATTTTTTTAATTTGTGTTTATTGTGAAGTTGATTTAAATTTTTTTTTTTTAAGTCTTAAATTTAACTTGCCTTAAGCTGTTGGAACCCTGTCTGAAGAAATGGTAATTAGTACAATTATTGTGAAAATGTAAGCAGAATTTATTGATTTAAAAATTGGTGTTGATGAACACCTCATGAAGCTAAGGACTAATAATATTTTTCCCAGGTGGGTTACGTCTGTTTTGACAGAACAGAATTGTAACCCGTCCCTCCATGTGTTCCACGTTCACGTTTTGTGTGGCTAACAGCTTCCTGTCTCGAGTTATGAGTCAAACCAACAGTTATTTTTTAAATTATAGGTGATTTCTGCCTATTTTGAGTGAGTTCCAACCCATCCCCTGAAGCTTTCATCCAACTGAATCATCTTTAAACCCTGTCCAAAATAAACAATCCAACCAATCATGTCTTTAACAAAATTGGAGCTGCTATGGCAGAGTGGTTAGAGGAATCACCCTGTAACCAGTGGGTTGCTGAGTCATTGTGTCCTTAGGCAAGGCACTGTGGCAGCTGTGGCTACAATGTAGCTTACCGTGCTATATAAGTTCAGAACATTTACCAAAATCCTCCCATAAAAGTCACCAGTCATGTCTTTGGCAAACTCCTCCCACACACCAAGCTCCTCCCACTTAGTGGCTACAGAGACCCCTCTTCTCGAATCATGGGACAGATTTGAATGAAACTTGTTAAAAACCAATCATCAAACCTACGTCTCCAAATAAACAGGTTTTGGAGTTAACCTGATTCAAGATGGCTGCCACAGCCAACTGACTGTACAAACACAAACCAGGCTAAAAATCAGCCAGTTTGATAAATACTGAGCTAAACTTTGGTAGTTTGGTTTTAGCAGCTGAGAGACGAGAACAACTCAAAGGCTTGAACCAGCGGACCTGACCTCAGATCTGAGTCAAACGTCTCATTCGGGGAGATTTAGGCTGACGGCACGTCTGCGTTGTGTCAACGCGAGAGAATTTGTGACCACTCAAGGTGAATTACACAAACACTGTGATGACGCCGTTAACACTTCTCCGTCTGTTGGAGATGCTGCTTCAGCTGCAGCCATATGGTGTTTTCTCCTCTGATGAGCTCCTCTTCTCATGTCGCCCATGCCAATATGGCTGGCTCAGCGGGACGCTGACTGATGAGTGTGTGGACAAATCATTGTTGCTCACAAAGTGACTGGATGAGCCCAGTGATGTCATCGCTGAGCTTCATTTCCTGTTCAGGGTCGTGTAGGGGCTGGTGCCTGTAGAGGGGGTCAATGACCAGGAGGCTGAAGACCTAACTGTGAGCTGACGGGTCTAACCACGAGTCCACCGTGCAGCTAGAACATAAAGGTGGGCGGTTGTGGCGGAGTGGTTAGGGGAGCCGTCCAGGAAACGGAAGGTCACCGGTTTGATTTCCTCATTCCAGCTGCCTCAGTTGTTGTGTCCTTGGGCAAGACACTTCACCCACCTTGCCTACTGATGGTGGTCAGAGGGTCCGGCGGGCGCCATTGCATGGCAGAACCTGCCTCTGTCAGTGCGCCTCAGGGCAGCTGTGGCTGGAGCTTACCTCCATCAGTGTGTGAGTGGGTGAATGTATGAAGTGTAAAACACCTTGGGGTGCATGTGGACTTGATAAGGTGCTATATAAGTTCAAGTTATTTACAATTTATCTCATTGAACTAACTCAAAAATACATAAAAATTGTCACATTTTTTAAACGACAAAAAAAAAAATCTGAGGCTCCTATGTTGAATAGTATGAGTTATAAGCATTATTTTTATGTCCAGACACCCCTTTTTCAGGTGGAGCCCCCTCCTCAAATATGGGGTGTATGGTAAAACCGTTGGCTGGCGCAGTTTAGGTCGGACACGTCTACATTTCCACCAAATTTCATATTGGTTTTCAGGGCATTGAAAACTGCATTCACATCATTTTATTTCCCACATTGTAACCACCTTGTCAGTTTCCCCCATCATTTATGATTTAATCTACTGAAGAACATTTCAGAATTAAAGCAGAGCAGCTTTGTCCAACACATTGCCATGGTCAGGTGTAAGATTATAAGACCGATGACCTTCATGAACGTGTTTGGAGGCCGACGTTATATGGCCCAGCTGTTTCGAGCCCCTTCACACCTGGAAGCGGAGAACAAACATCCTTCGATCCACGTCGGAGGTGGAGGCCGCGAGGAAACGAGGGGTCAATGAGGGGATTAGTCATGAAATCTTGACAAGAGGAGCCATTACCGGGGTGGCTGCTGCCTCGGCAGACGGGGAGGAGTCACGTCCGAAAGGGCCCCTCCATTAATGAAATGGGTCAAAGCATGAATGTTGAATGTGCTCTGTCTGCGGTGAGGAAGATGAGGTCTGAGACACGTCGAGAGGAAGCTGGTGACCGTGGGCTGACAGTATGAAGGCTTTATGAGGATCAGATGGAGGAAAAACTCACCCAGTAAACAGTTTGTACAAAAACACAACTTGTTTTCTTGTAAGAATGGATTTTATATGAAGGAAATCAAAAATACTGAAAGAATTTTCTGTATCAGTTTGTGTCGAGGATGAAGACTCGATTTATTTGTGAAGATTTGTTCATATTTGAGGATTTAAATGTTGTTTCAGATGTAAAAATAAGATCTGAGGTCAGAGGTTTATAAATATTGAGCTCCAGGTTGTTGTTTTTCGTCGTCAAATCGTACCTTTCCAGCTTTGGTCACTTTATACCAACACCTGAACAGAAGCAGGGTTCATGAGATTTGTTGCCAACAGACACACAGAACTGGAACTGGAAGGTATTTAAGGTTCATGTTTTGTGTTGTGCTCAAACAACGTATTTGGGATGATTCTTAGCTACTACACAGAGGCGGAGCCAGAGGGGTGGCCAAGGAGGTCTCCTAATGGCCACCCCAGGTGCCACCTCCAAATGATTGACAAGTGGGGATGCAGATCGCATTTGGCAATAAAAATGGTCAGTTAGAGCTAAAACTAAGTAAATATCTGATATACAGTATTATCTAGTGTAGAGGGAACCTGTCAGTGTGTGAAGAAAAAAACCCAAAACAAAACACTCAATTAATACAAAAACAACAATTCCACAACATCAAATTTCAGCTCAATATGTATAAAAACAACAGAATTGTAACCATTTGACTTTAGCTTTGTGTGTTTTTGTAGTGGCCATCTTAGATTTTTTTATTTGATTTTACAATTTGTTAGGCATTGCTCTTATCAAGCACCACACTAAATTTCATCTTAACATCTCAAAAAGGTTAAAATTGGGTCCAGATTATTTAGATTTTGTTAAAGATTATTCTTGGTTACTATATATTTTCAGCTGTGAGTTTAATGGTATTTAATGAATTATAGCGCTTTGTAAAATTAGCATTAGCAGTTAGTTTAAACTGTAACTAGCAATTATTTTTGGCTTAACCACAACAAATTTCAGCTCAATGAGTCTTAAAACAGCTGAATTACAGCCATTTAAATGTAGCTGTGGTGGCCATTTGAAATGTTCAAATCCAGGGCAGTTTTCTGTATTTATATGCCCCCCCCCACCCATCCTGTGTTGTAGATTTATATCTGAATATTATTTTCTGACAATTTCACTAAAACCAGTGCTGTGCTTCTTGAGTTATTTAACCAACAAACGAACACCTACAGAGGAACTTACATGAACTTATACCTCTTCAGGTTCAATCATATGAGAAGAAAAAGCAGAAAACAGCTCAACAAATGAAGGAAGTGGACTCTGACTTGATGTTCTCGAGTGAAAGCTTGCTGATGTTGCACATCTGTCCCCATGTTGAGTTTGAGTTATTAGAAATCAGCAGAGACGACGTAACGGGACGTGTTTGGAACGCTGCAGCTGTGCAGATGTGACAGGACGGTTCATGCTTGGCTGGTGAGCTGCGTCGAGGCACAGATCATGAATAAGGCTGTGGCAGGTCTGAAAACATTTCCTCTGAGCCGTACTGTGATCAATAAATCCAAATCTATTACAAATGGGCTTTAATCTGAAATTCCCACTGAGCAGCAGGTCTGTGGGGGAACCCTCTGCTCCATCCAATACCCTGAAACTAGTCATCACAAGTGCAGCATTTCATTCCTCCAACCAAAATGTACCCCACTTTGTACCCAGCAGTTGTCTTCTGCACCAGTTGTTACCAAATATCCCTGAAATCCCAACAAACCTGCAATAACTCAGTTTCACAGATATAAGTTGGTGTGGTTGTAGCTGAAAACAGATGGTACAACATCTTGTGGAATTTGAAGAGATTAAACAACTTTACTCTCCTGTTTTGTCCAAAATGTCCGTATCTGTCATCTCTGCAAGATTAGCTTTGGTTTGAAACATGGTGAGTGATCTATACTCAGAACGTTGTTTTGTTTTAACAGACCAATCAGAATTGATTGCTGGGATGCTGAAGGCTTTTTATCATTATTTATCAAGATGTACTTTTACTTTCCATGCATGGAGACAAGACTAAAGATTTGGTTAAATGTTTAGCTTTAATTCCCTGAACTGGTTTGTTTGACAAATTTGCCCCAAAGAAACCCCCCGGGGAGATTTCCAAAGGCAACTCTTCAAATTCCCTGAGACAGAAACAAAGCAAACGTTCTGTTGTCTGTTAGAAATATTTCACAGGAACAAGAAGGAGCGGAGGATTTATGACAGTAAAGTACGATACGTTTAAGCTGGATTGTCTTTGAAACGTGGCAATTCAGCAAACAGAAACTGAGCAGTCAGAATCCATCCTTCTTTTATCCCACAATCTGTATGTGAGAGCGCTACGCAGAGTGAGAAAGAAAGACCAGATTTAATAAAGAGTGAAGAAAAAACATGGGAAAAAAACAGGAAGTCATGTTTTTCAGATGAAACTGAATAAAACCTGCTGTTGATTTAGATGTATGTTTGTCATTAAAACATCTAATTAACCCCTGGAGACATTTTAATCAAACTTTCAGATAATCTTTCAGTGCACCTCTATTAAGACTCATTAACAGTCTTTCAAGATGGCCGCCACAGCTGCTCAACCTTAAACACAAAAATGACTACAGCTCAATCAGTTTCATTTACAACCTAAACCTTGGCGTGGTAGTAGCTGAGACTGATCCCCAACTCATATTCAACGTGATCACCATTTCATTCAGCTCTGTTAGCAAAATATCTCCTGAACCACTGAACAGCTATAAACTTGTATTCAGCCCAGTATGAGATCAACAACAAAAAATCAATTCAAAAATGGTTACGAGTGGAGGGCACAGCTAACCAAACAGTTAGCTTAACTAACCACTAATCTGCTAAACAAGAACGTTAACTTCACTAATGCTAAACCGCTAACACGATCGTCACTCAGCCTGTGTCGCACGTTTTCATCTCCGTCCGGTTGAAGACTGCTGGGAGTGACGCAAACCTGTTAGTTTCCTGTTGGTTTAATTTGAATTTTGACACAAAGCACTGCTTGGAAGATGGGATCATTTTTATTTAACTTGGCACAAACAGCATGAAAATTTTGTTAGTGGACTTAAAATGAGTGGAACCAATTAGCAGAAGCTAATTGGTTTGCTAACAGTTTCCAAAGTTAGCAAAAAGGCTAATCTACTAAATGAGAAGCTACTGTAGTTCCATTATTAGCAGATTAGTGGAACTGGCTACAGTTTTTTGTCAAATTTACAGATACTAATGTAAAATTTAGTACGATAAGAGCTGAGAGTCATCCTCAACAAACACTTTGAGCTCTAACAGATCTAATAAAATCATGAGATAATCTAACGTTTATAAAGTTGGACCAAACTCTGGGAAACCCGTTAACATTTTCCCCTCAACCAAATGTTCTTAACAACAACATTTAACTAGAACAGGTTGTTTTTTACGGTTGAACAGAGGAAAAGCTGTGGGATCCTGTATTTATAGAAGTCTTTTGATACAGTTAATCATTAATGTGCTGCTGTTACAACCATCGACACGTTAAACACTCAGCTGAGGTTTTATTGCTGATTTGGCACCATGCCCTAATATTCCGTCCTGTGTTTGACACAATGCTTTTTTTTTCTTCCTCGCTCACATGTGCAGCACTCGAGGAGGTTTTTTGCAGCAGGGAGGATCCAATTAATTGGATAGGGGTGCTGGCTTCTATATTAATACCACTCGGAGAGGAAAAAACGCCCACGACATCTGGCTCCAGATGAGTACACATTTGGGTAAATTACTGTGAACGGTACATGCTCTACATGAGTTAACCCTCAGGAAAAAATAAATATTTTTTAAAGTATAGAAGTGAAGATGAGGAGAGGAGTCCAGGACAGATGAAGTAAATAAATCATATTAGGAAGACTTTGATGGAAGGGTTTGGTTTTGGTGTTCCTGCTTCTCTTCAGAGATGGGTTCTGAAAACCTTCAGATCTTCTCTTGTCCAGACGGCCTTAAATCCAGTGAGCGCACCTGGCAAAGATCTGATAGCCTTTGTGAAGCGGGGCCCTCTCGGTCCACACGATCAAGGAGAGCAAAAAGTTTCTGCTCCTACTGATAAAAATTTCTTTTGAGCTCCTCGGCGCTGGCAGACTCACGCAGGGAGGGCGTTAACTGGAGACGGAGCGAGGATCAAAGGTGGGGAGATGGAGAACAGGTTTGGACAGAAGTCAGACGAGACCTGTGATGTTGGTGCTCATGGATGGAGACAGGAAACAGACAACAGTAATGAAAAGAGAGAGAGAGACCAGTGTGTGACCGCTTGTTGTAAAAATACACATCCAAGAAAACAAATAAAACCAAAAACCAGCAAAAAGTCTCAGGGCAACCTTTTATTTCAGAAACTAAAGAGAAAATGACACATCTGAGTACCCCAGCAGGGAGAGAGTGTGTGTGTGTGTGTGTGTGTGTGTGTGTGTGGGGGGGGTGTTTAGGTTATGCCTGGAACACAGCTGCAATCTTGAAAGCTGCCATAAAATAAAAAGTCAAATAGTTTCAAACAGGAAGGTGGTCATTTAGTGGATCAAAGACCAGAACTGTCTCAGAAACTGATCACCACAATCAGGTCTATAAAAACTCTTTAAGATGAAACAACTGGAAACGTTGCCTGTGATGTTTTCAGTGTGCTGTCCCTGGTACTGAACACAGTCTGTGTTGGATCAGAACCATGGACAGCACCATGAAAAGAACCTGATCAGAACCATGGACAGCGCCATGAAAAGAACCATGGACAGTACCTGGATCAGAACCATGGACAGTACAAGGATCAGCACCATGGACAGTACCATGAAAAGAACCAGGATCAGAACCATGGACAGTACCTGGATCAGAACCATGGACAGCACAAGGATCAGCACCATGGACAGTACCATGAAAAGAACCTGGATCAGAACCATGGACAGTACAAGGATCAGAACCATGGACAGTACCATGAAAAGAACCTGGATCAGAACCATGGACAGTACAAGGATCAGCACCATGGACAGTACCATGAACAGTACCTGGATCAGAACCATGGACAGTACCTGGATCAGAACCATGGACAGTACCTGGATCAGAACCATGGACAGTACCTGGATCAGAACCATGGACAGTACCTGGATCAGAACCATGGACAGCACAAGGGACAGCAAATAAAACTGTGTCCTGAGACTTTTGACTCACCTTGTACACTAGAAACCAGATAAACAATTCTGTCAGTTCTGTTTTTGATTAAACCCCTCTGCTGTCTTTGTGGGGTCCATATGACCCCACTCATGGTTTGGTGTGGTGCTGGGGTCCTCCTGACCCCCACCTGATAAAGCGGTGGTTGGGAAGAGGGCAAAGGGGGGTTGTTTTAGGTGGTGTTTGAGGTGACTTTTTCTTGCTAGCTTTGTTAGCGCCACACAAGTACAGCAGGAGGGTTAAAACATTCACTCAAACATTCAGAGTCTTTATAGGGGTTTCAAGTCTGTCTTCATTTAGTCTCAGGCATCTTGAACTCATCTGGTCCACTTCAGACCTCTACTGTGAGTCCAGGGTTACAGCCGCTGAGGTCCTGCTCCAAATCCATTAACATTTATATCTAAAGCTTGATCACAGTCAGCGTCTAAACCTCAAACCTTTATTCAATACCTGCAAAACTACTTGAGTTACAGTAATGTTTGTGTTTAATGTCAATAAACTCATGGATTGACTCTAAAAGATGTAGATTTTAAATAAAAATGGTTGTAAATATGTAATATAATAAAACATAAAACTAGTGTTTTTCAGAGCGACCGGGGCCATGTGAGGGTGCTCAGGTCCTGCTCTGCCATCAGCACAGATTATGACTCACTGACCATTTATTTCCACCTTTTAGCCTCTTTTCTCCTGGCAAACAAAAGGCTGTTGGATCTTTTTAACTGCAAACTAACATGTGGCGTGGATGTTGACAGATGGTCCCAGTGATTTGGCACCGTCGAGTTTGCCGTCCCACAAACACAGCACTCCTCCCACACACATTCAGAGGGCTGATAAATAAAAAAACACACAGAAAAACAGTGGGGCTAAAATGCAGAGCGAAGCAGAAAGTAAATAGATGCTTATGGTAGCACACAGAGGGAGGGAGGAGAGGGAGACGGCGTGAGACTAAGGAGGGGAGACAAGTGGAATGACTTATTCAAGGGGGAAGTGGGCAGCAAGAAACATGAAATTAGCACAAATAGATTATCTGTCAACTACAGGCAGGGCTAAGAGCAAGCAGAGCAGGGAGGAGAAAAACAAAAAAATAGATCGACCTCTTGTTTGTTCCTCCCTGAGGGGAGTTCCGATGCAGCCATCATTCGCCAAATTGCTGATCTTTATTGGGAACAGCTGCATCCAAATCGCACACGCACTAAACTACACACCAATTAGGATGCACCAATAATAGGACCTGCGCTCTATGGGAGTAATAAAGCATCTAATCCCTTACAGATGATACAGTTTTACATGCAATCAACAAAAACGTTTCATCTTTTTTCCTGAGTTCGGTGAATTAGTTGTAAAAAAAATATTCACTTTTATTTAGTGTTTCAGTGAAACACAGAGATGATCGAGTAGGAGAGAGAATTAAAGAGGAAAAACAATTAAAAGAACATTAGTTTGTTTTATTTATCTTTGGTACTGCTGACGAGTCACAATATATATTAATTATAATGTCATTAATACAGTTTACAGAAATCTAATCATTATTAGCACATATATATATACACACAACAACTCATCCACCGTTAGCTGATCCGCTAACAGTGGAACTAAATTTCTGTTGAGCAGTTTAGCATTTCATTAGCCTAATAGCATGATTGCCCAAGTTATTAATATGACTTAGGAAATTATGCTATTAGGTTAATGATTTGAATTATCTTCTAATTATAATTAGATATATTTAAGGGAACAACAATCCATGTATCCTGTATCAAACTGTTCTCTACAGTTCAGTAAACACTATGTATGGATCTATACAGATTTTTAACATGTTTTTTTCAGCTTGCCTTCTAAAGATGCTCTGTGTTGAAGGATCAGTGGATCTGTGTTCGACTGCTCCACGTAGGCTGCACTGTGGAGCACAGATCCACTGAGAAACTTGCTGTTTCAGCAACATTTCATTTAAAAACTGGACTTTTGAGGTTAAACAAATGTTCAGAATTAATTTCAATAAATAAATAAAAAAACGTGAGACTAAAGTATCGAATATGAATATATATATATATATCATATATGGACAATGATATATAAGATAATATTAGCAGCTTGGGAGCTAACACCATGTATAAATTTATTAGCGTGTGTGCTAACGTGAAAGCTAAAAGGCTAAAGCTGAGGTGGATGGGTGGACAGAGCTCACCGACAGCCTCGCATCAGAAAAAAGACCTTGTAGGTGTCATCATTTACCCAGTATGCACTGCAGTGATGTTCGTGTGTGAAAATACGTTTTTTCAAATGTATAAAAACAAAAACAGTCTACAGTATTTTTACAATCTTTATTTATACAGTAGTTGAAGTAAATGTTTGTCAGATAATGTCCAATGTTACAACTAATCAGGGTTTCCTTTAAAAGAAAATCATTTTTGTTTAAACTTGATAGAAAACAGCACTAACCCTGACTGGAGAACACCACAGAACTGAAACAGGAAATCTAAAACCTTCAACAATCTAACTTCTTTTCTAACGTTTCCAATCTGTGATTTTCATGAGTTTGAGTCATAAAGGCAGAATTATTTAAATTCAGATGTAACCGTCTTCATTTCTCCTCCATGAGATGGAAGAACATTCTGACCAGAAGAGAATTATTGAACCGACACCAGTTTGACTGAATCACTCCTCTAACCTGCAATCATCAAAACTAAACTCCTGAATCATTTTATTTTCAGACAGCAGAGCAGGAATGAGTTCAGGTCTTTGTTAAACCAAGACAGAGCCCCCCGAGCCCCCCTCTGAGAGGAGAAATGGAGCCTGATGGGAGGGTGGACAGAGAATCAGATCTGTTAGGTGCCTGAATCTCCTCCAGCTTTAATTACATCGTATTGATCACTGGCAGGGGGGGGGGGGGGGCAGAGACAGTCTGTGAAACTGCAGACTGAGTTACTGTAAAACTTTAAAAAAAAAAGATCCGGAGCAATTATTCGAAAGTCTTCCAGCAGATCATTAGAAAGTCGTGTGCTGAACCCTCCGAGGCGGTTCTGGCTCCGCTCGCTCGTTTAGCTCGGCTGATACGATAAAACAGCCGAAGTGTCAAATTCATTTAACTCTCAGGCTAGCATGCATTGTTTGCATCAATCTCCCAGCTTCATGCCAGCTTTAATTTGAAATTTAAAGCATCGATCTTCTTCTTTTTTCCCCTGCAGTGCCTTCGGTTTGGGCCTCTCTTGTAATCATCTATAAAAGAGCGGCGCTGATGAGCCTCTGGTTTCCTGACAACAACTTACAGAAACAAACCAGCTCTTCTGCAGGTGAAGGCAGAGAAGCCAAGTTAAAATGAAATTTTAAAAAACAAAATTTGTTATTTAGCTCACTGTTTTTACATTTAGCTAATTTTTACTCAATGTTAATTTTAAATGTAAAACATATTTAAATATTAAATCCTAAATCTAAATGTTTAAATATAAATGTAAAAGTTAAACCTTAAATGTTCCCATTTAGGTGTTTTGGAATGGAACGCAGCCTTTGCTGTTGGTGCTCAGCTCATGTTATGACATCATCATCCTGAGACAGTAGCAACCGCTAGTGCTCCAGTGCAGCTTAAGCTTCCCTACAAGACACCAAACTTGCAGTTACTGCTGATGTCTGAGCTGCACTTCAAACTGATGGACCACAGGAACCACCCATATTGTTTTTATGAACACATTTTGAATTTAAATTTTAAATATTATATTTAGTAGTTTTGGAAAAGTTAGCAGAAGTTAGCGTCAGATAACCTCATCCTGCAACAAACATAAAAAATGGCCACTACTTGCCACTGTTGAAGATACTATTTAATATTTAAATATCTAAATTCAAAATGTGTTCATAGGGAAGCATTAGCTGCACTGGAGCGCTAGTGGTTGCTACAGTCTCAGGATGATGATGTCATAACATGAGCCAAGCAGCAACAGCAAAGACTGCGTTCCTTTCTAAAATACCTAAATGTGAACATTTAAGATTTAACTTTTACATTTATATTTAAAACATTTAGATTTAGGATTTAATATTTAAATATATTTTTTAACATTTAGCAAAAATTGGCTAAATGTAAGAACAGTGAGCTAAATAATAAACGTTAAATGTTAACATTTAAAAAGTGAGCTAAATAATGAGTTAGTAAAACTTTAACATTACATTTTACACAAGCCCCCCATAGAGACCTCCTTGAACAGTCAGTTTTACTCAGATCTTATGCTGCGGACGATGCAGAAGCTGTTTGTTGGGTCAGTTTCAGTTTCAGATTCTTCCAGCTGATTTTCAGTGAGTCTCTGTAAACCCAGCTGAGTTTGGCCTCACATCTGTATTCTGCTCCACAGAGCGGTTCTGAGCCGCGGTTCATCTCTCCTCAGAACGCGTCTCCTTCCTGCTGAACTGCACGTTACCTTTGGTAAACAGCGGGAAACATTCCTCAGAACGAGCTCGCCTCTAAAAGCGGTGGGCCGGGGAAACGACCGGGATGGAGCAGCGGAGCCATCGCTCAGGTCTACGGCCCCGCAGGGACACAGGAGCCGGGTCCTGATTAGTCAGACAGAATAAATAATCTGTTTTATGACGGCGGGGGCCGGACGGATCAGACTCCTGTTTGTAAATTCTCTCCAGATATTTTTGCTGAATGACCTTAAAATCAGGAGAAGTATAAACTCATTTTCTGACTGAAGCGTCCGTCAGCGTGGTCTCTCCTCTCAGGTACCTCCTGCTCGTTCTGCTGCTTTAAAGGTGTTTTTATGTTTTTCAGAGTTAGATTGTGAAGCTAATCTGCTACAAGTAAGAGATTATTTCTAACTTTTCTACATAACCCAGTTAAAAAGGCAGACGTTCAGAGTTAAAGGAACCACAGAGTGATTTGCATACAGCTCCTGAATGAAACACTTCTGCTGGCAGTAAAAACCTCACAGGTTTATTTTCAAGCTGCAGCAGCAACACTCGGTCTGGCAGCCCGGCTTCAACACTTCCACCCGTTTCCTGGAGATGTTGTGACGTTCCGCAGCTCTGCACTCGCAGCCACGCTCTCATGTGTGAAGAGTAAAACAGGAGTAATTAAATCTTCATTCCTTCAACCCCGCCTCCACAGCAGCTCAGTTTAAACCCCACACTGTGGAAAAACTCCTCCACTTGAGTCCACGCCTCGGCGCCTCTTGTTGTGGCGTCAGAGACACGAGCCTCGGTGCAAGACGTAAAATCAAACACTAATTACGGCGAGCGCTGACCTGACGCATGAAACGCTACATCTGATGTTTCCAACAGGCCGCTGAGTGGGTTTGTTGTTCAGAAGCTTCAGCAAACAGGAAGCAGTTCTGGTAATTAAGACACTGACATCTGCTGAACTCAGCTTCATGGATTCACTGCTGAGCAGGAAAAAGGCTTAACGAGGGAAAAAATACAGTCGCTTGATGCCCCACCCTCCTATAAACAAACATCTAACAGGACAAGTCAGATTGGAGGGGTACATTTTAACAGAGAAACAGAAAAAAACAAGTAAAAATAAAAATATCTTAACGGAAAATTACTTCAAAAATTAATTTTATTGAGAAGAAAAATACTTAAGTCATAAAACTGCTTAGAATAATCAGGAAAGTAAAAGTAAAATATATCAATATCAGATATCTGATCAATATTAGCCAAAAACAAGTATCAGATCATATCGACCTTCATCTAAAATCTCAGAAATAAGAAGTCCGTTCCAGCGGTCCTGCTCCAGATTTTTAATCCAGCAGCGCTTGGATCCTGAACTGTTTACATAATAAAAGAACATTTTGTTTTTATCAGATTTATTGGAGGTAATTATTAAAGGTCTTCCATTTTTTTTATTTTTTTTTATTTCATTTCATTAGGGCTTGCCATATCAACTGAATAAGAGAGAAGAGGAAGGCATTGCGAAACATTTTGGGCAAAATTTTGCTGTGGTGGTGGCGAAGAACTGTCTCCATCACAAACTGAAGCCCAAATCAAAAATCCAAGATGGCCGCCACTCTAAAGTAAGAATTTACCATAACTCTGTCATTTTTAGTCAGACTGAGGTGATGATATTTGGTGTGAAAATAATTCTGCACCAAGAGACAAGCCCTTTCATAGTTTATCCAGGAACTATTCTAGTTGTAGAATATTCTTATGTTTTAGTTCAAACTTAATGTAACCCACTGGTTAAGAATAAATGGGTCAGTTTTTCTCTTATTTACTGTTGATTACCATTGTTCCCTGTTTGACTTGATCAAGACTTTTTCAGATTCCACACTAGAAAATAAATAAGTGTGTAGGGTTCTTTCTGAGGTCGTATCGGGTCGATCGACCAAGACTCAAAGCTGTAATATTGACATTGTATCAAAAGTGAAAAAGTTGTATCAGGACGCCCCTAACTTTTACACACACTAAGAAAAAATGTGTTGAATTTACTTAACTTGGTTTAGTGGAACCAGCTGACATAACTTTGGTTCAGTAAATTCAACAATTTATTTTTAGAGTGCAGAAAACTCTTTTAATACTGAGTTCAGTGTTAATGCAATAAATGCAAAAATATATAAAATGGACCAATAAATAAATAAATACACTTGAAATACACCAATTAAATTAAAAAAAACTTTACCTTATGTTTTACCATTTAATTGACTATCATATTTATTTTTCACATAATTTTACCTTTTTAAATAATATATTTTTTGATTTTTACTAGTAAATAAAGTTGTCTTAAATTGTTTTTTTAGAAAATTAAAACTATTTTCATGGGTTTTTATACTTCTGCCTCATTATGCAAATAAGGTGGGCGGTCCTTCATGGTCAACTCCTCTCCTATTGGTCAATAGACAGGAAGTAGCAGGATCCATGTGCAGATTGATCGTACATGCCTACGCTGCCTCAGTTTAAAATGAGAACAGCAGTTCATTTAGTGAACTGTGTCTTTAGAATCAGTTCATTAAAATGATTTGTGTCTTTTTATTTTATGTGTTTTTACATTTTCTTGTTCTGCATGAATCATGGATCTGCTCATGGATCCTGCTCCTGCTTGTCTGTTGACCGATAGTTAGGGTGTAAAACTTGTTAAACATTTACCTGATAACTCTCTGAGGCAGCCGTTTGAACCGCTTTAACAAAATGTTGTTTTAAAATAAATTTTTCCAAAAGGAAGTTGTTCAACAAGCGATCTACAACAGGTAAGATATTAATTGTTCATTATGTTTCCACAGAATCCCTGTCAGAAAATAAGATGATGTTTCTTACCTTCCCTGGACTTTGATGTCAGAGATGGCGTAGAAGTATCTGGACAAGCTGCTCTCGTCCACCATGGTGGCGCCGGTGGCGGGCCGAAGCAGCCGGACCCTCAGGTCGGTGATGGTGAAGAAGTCTCTCAGGTTCTTGGTGGTGTCCAGCTGTCCGTAAAGCGAGGCCATGTTGTGCAGCCTCGGCCCGGCGAACAGCGCGAACCGGTCCTTGATCTCAAAGCGGACGGTCTTGTCGTACTTCCACACGTAGCCGCGGGAGTATTCCTCGGTGCAGATAATGTCCAGCAGGGTGTGCTGCGTCAGCTCCTGCACCGTCTTGGGTTCCATGGTGAAGGCATCCAGGCAGTCCGTGGCGTAAAACTGGTAGGGCTGCCAGGTCCGCCCGTAGTCCAGAGACTTCTCTAGAACCATCTGCTCGGGTCGGCCCGACTCGAACGTGAGGACGATGTCGTCGGTCAGCTCGATGGTCTTGTTCCAGGACAGCGTTATGTTGACCAGGAGGGACTTTGGGTACTTCTTCCAGGACGTGGACTGCCAGAAGGTGGTGGGGTTTCGTCCCTCGATGTCAAACATGAGCTCCGGAGGGTGGGCGAGCTCCTCAGTGCTGGCGTCACATTCGTTATTACACATGTAGGGATTCTCCTAAAGACAGAAACAGAACACATTAAAAACTTGTTAATATTACAGAAATATTTTATTAGTTTTAGGTTTGATTTTGCCCTTTTATCTCCACTGACCTCCATTAACAATCATCTGCTGACAAGAGGCAAAACACAATCGTGTTTCTGCTCATGTCTGAGTGTTTGTTAGCAAAATATCTCATGAATTACTGGAAAAAATGTAATGAAACTCCCACGAAGTAATGACTGAAAACAACTTTTGTAGTCAAGTTCAAGATGGTTGTCACAAGCAAGCAACCTGCTTTTAGCTCTCATTTTACAAATTAATCTCAGTGTGGTAGTAGCTGAGACTGATCCCCAACAAATACTCTGAGAACTAACAGATCATGACACCTCTCAATGGTAGAGATCGACCAATACAGATTCTTTAAGGCTAATGTCAATCATTTTGACATCAGTCTAACTGATCCCTGATACGTGCTGCGGATGTTTTTGGTTTGATCTTTGAAGTCAACTTTGTTTTTTCTTTCTCAGTTTACAGGATAAAAATGACACAATGATAACAAATGTTACACAAGTCTCAATTTAAACAAAAAAGAAACATTTATTAACAAAACATATCAAAGTTGGATAGCAACCAGCGAAGAACATTTAAATATATAAACAATAAAACAATCTTAAGTTAAGATCGTATTGAATGCATCAGCAGATGCGGATAACGAAAAAAACCCCCCACAAATATTGGCCCAAAATCTTGTCCAGTCGATGTATCGGTCGACCTCTACTAAATATTATGAGATATTAAACTCAACAGTACTCGCAAGTTTTAATCCAAACTACCAGTGGTGGGCACAGCTCCTCTAAAGCACTAAAACACTAATAGGGGGACTGATTTTTCTGATTAGTGCTTTTGCCATTTTTTTTATTCATTAGTGTATTAGCACTTGCTAAATTTAGAAGAACTAACTGAGGTCTTTAAATGTTTTTGATCAACATTACTGTTAACAGCTGAGGGTGAAAACTGTCTGAGAACTTACTCATTTTGTTCACATGCGTGTCACTTAGTAAATATCCTCTCATGACAGCAAATCCTCATGGGTTGGAAGTACATTCTGTTTCTCTCAGAAGCTGTAAACTCTGACTGCACTCCTGACTCAGTTTTAGTTTATAGCCAATAAGAGACATTTCCCACAATTCTTTGTGCTTATGTGGCAGCAAGGCTTGCCTTCTGACCGAAGCCCTGCCATAAACAATAAATGACCAACAATCCCTAACATCTGTTTAATTATCACCAAGAGTGAGAAGTTTGTTTCAATGAATCACCTCACTAAACTGTGTGGACACACACAAAGCTGTGAAATATCAATGATGAAGCTCAAGAGAGCAACATGGATATATGTGAGTCATGTTGACTCCATGGGTTGACTGGATTATTTTAGTGCTTTAGAATTAGCTCTTGCTAATATTTTCACTGCATTAGTGCTTTAGAAATAGGGGACCTAAATATTTGAATTAAGGCTTTTGAATTAGTGGACCTGAATATTTGGGAGATTAGGGCTTTTGAATTAGGGAACCTAAATATTTGAGTTAGTGGTTTAGAATTAGTGGACCTGAATATTTGAATTAGGGCTTTTGAATTAGGGGACCTAAATATTTGAGTTAGTGCTTTAGAATTAGTGGACCTGAATATTTGAATTAGGGCTTTTGAATTAGGGAACCTAAATACTTGAGTTAGTGCTTTAGAATTAGTGGACCTGAATATTTGAATTAGGGCTTTGGAATTAGAGGACTTAAATAGTTGAGTTAGTGCTTTAGAATTAGTGGACCTGAATATTTGAATTAGGGCTTTTGAATTAGGGAACCTAAATATTTGAGTTAGTGTTTTAGAATCAGGGTATCTAAATATTTTAATTATCGCTTCAAAATTAGTGGACCTAAATATTTGAGTTATAGCTTTTGAGTTAGGGGACCTAAATTTTTGAGTTAGTGCTTTAGGGCTATTGGAATTAATTTTTAGATTAGTGCTGGCTGCCACTGCAAACCACTAAAACACCATTTAATTTCAGAATAAGATGATCTTACTTTAAGATTTTGGGTTTAAAAAGTTGCTTCTACACTATTTGTCTGATTAGGAACCCTCAGTATTCAAACACGTCTGTAAATCTAACTGAATGCTGACTCATCAGGATGCAGGGAGTTCATCACTCCACTCTGAGTCTCTTCACAAGCTCAAATTCATCAACCACTTTGCTGAAAAGGAGGTCTTTCTGAAAACATTTGTCCAATTCACCACAAATCATTACGAGGCAATGTTCTCTCTTCTTGCTCCCCGGGGTTTGAAGAAGCTGTCGGGGGGGAGGAGGAGGAGAGGAGAGGGGGGAGACGGCACTTCTCCAAGAGGACCTTTCAAGTGCTACAAACTCCAATTTATCAGGACAAGATAATCCACTACTTGATTAGGTGGGAGATGTCACCGTGTGTGTGTGTGTGTGTGTGTGTGTGTGCGGGCTGGTATTCCCTACAATGTGGGACAGTGTTTTTGGCATACACAC
>JARVJO010000165.1:15936839-15948876 GCA_031762555.1 Cynodonichthys magdalenae | reverse complement strand
TAGAGGAAGTTTTTTTGAATCAGGCCGTTTCCATTCACCTTTTCTAATGCGAAACTTCAAAATGCGAATTAAAAAACGTTGATGGAAACACGGTTATTGTAACTCTGAGCTGCTGTCCCCAGCAGCACATCTCTGTAATCAGACAAAGATGTATCCTCATCGATCTAAGGCCGAGCAGCTAAAAATCTGCTGCGTGGAGCAGCTGGCAGCACTGACCCCCCCCCACCCCCCCCCAATACTTGGCGGCCGGTCCAGCGATCTCCCTCTCCCTCCTGAACACAGGTTAAAACCTTTCATTAGTGTCTCCTCCGCTTCGTGCTTAACGACAAAATACTGCTTTTATGAAGATCAATAACCTCAGCGGCCTTCCCGAGATAAAACTGCTGAGTATACAGCCTCGTAAAGAATCAATAGTAGATTTCTGTTTCATTGGTTGGGGGGGTGCACTGCTCCTGAATTAACGGCCTGGCTCACATTAAAACAATTGATAGCAGCCGGCACCATGACAGCAGCATTTGTATAATTACCAAAGATGTTTCTATTAATCTGATGTGATGAGTGACCAGAATGGTGGGGTGGGGTGGGGGGAGGAGCCAGAACAGATTACAGAACCACCACTGAGGTCACACCAAATCAGTGCTAATAGAGACGCCTCCAAGCCACAGCAAACACAGCGACCTAATCCCATTATTAGGATTGTGATGCTAACAATGAGAGGAGGAGTTCAGAACAAGATCAGGTTGAATTTTATAAAGAATCTGGTCTAAACTCCTCCTGCGTAGTCCTCGGTACTGTCAGGCTAATTTAAGCTGCCAACTGGAGGAATTAAAATAACAGTGGATAATGAATGAGACTAATCTCATTCAGCTGCTCGCTGCAAACCAGCATTCTGAGCAGAGCTGAGGTCACAGGAAACACTTTTGTTTTAGTTTTTTTTAACACAAGCTTTTTAAATCAACCGACTCGATGCTAAGCTCTCTGCTGGGGTGTCAAAACAGCTGAACGTTTTATCAAACATGAGAATAAATGTACAATTTGAAAGGCAACGATAACATCTTTTAAAGTTGGGTTCTATGGAACATTAGAAACAATCTCACCTGCTGCAGGTGGCTGTTTGAATGACCTCTGTTCTGACAAGCTAACGACTAGTCAGAGCGGGATGGAGACTAAATTAGTTTTCTGCTGTTTTAAAGCAACTTCAATCCTAAAATCTTTAGCAGTTTTGCAGTAAATAATGTGACATTACAGCAGAAACACTAACAGGAAGTGCCTCAGGTTGCACAGGAAGTGCTACAGCTAGTTGTAGTTTTTGTGGAAAATGAAAGATTTATGAAAGCAAGAAGGTTTAAAAAGTTTTTGCATAATTTGTTACGAATCACTTTGAGATTGTCTCATTTTAAAAGTAGAGATAAGGCCAGGACCAGAAGAGACCACCCTGTGATCCCACCGTGTGGACCAGAACAGACCACCCTGTGATCCCACCGTGTGGACCAGAACAGACCACTCTGTGATCCCACCGTGTGGACTAGAACAGACCACGTTTATTGTGATAATCCTGTCGGAAACATCTATCTACATCAGGTAAGACACTGACTGCTCATTAGTTTGCACAGAACCTCAAATCTAAAATCTAAAACAAATCATTACTTAAATTCATTCAGAGATTTTCTGTCTCAGTTTGGACCTGGGGTCTGGACTGAGTCGATGTGAGGACACATCCTGAGATGAAGAGAGGAGCAGACGGGTTTATGGGGGCCGGGGGGTCTGGTTTAGGGGGCTCTGTCGGCCTTGGCTCAGCCTCTCTGTAGCAGCTGATAGATAAATTTACAAACTGCAGACAAGTTATCAGGACAGATGAGCCTTGAACCAATCAAATCACTCCGTTTGACAGATGTCTGAAACTTCACCTCTACTTTCGTTTTGATTCTTTTCCACATCTTTTAAAAATAGATTTTGAAAACGTCTCCAGTAATCATCTCATCTTCTGTCTGCTCTGACTGAGCAGCTGAACCAAAAATAATCAGAGGTTAGGTTGACTTGACTCTTGAATCTTTCCTGGATACGTCACAAGTCGTCATCGTTAAATTCTCTCTTAAGATCCTCAGCGGATCAATAACCGGATCTTATTTGTGATCAGGACCAGGAGCTGAGCAGAGCTGATACTAAACTTTAGGAGACGTCAGAGACACTTTCATTTCATCAGATGTGTAAAGTTCTCCCTGGTCTCTCCTTAAACACAGATTTTTTTGTTTGTTTTCCCCGTGTTTCTTTTATTCCTCCTTTGGAAAGGTGTGTGTGTTTGTTGTGTGGGTGTGTGAGTTGGGGGTGGGGGGCAGCAGAAAGGGTGGGGGGTTAAAGCTATCCCTGCACCAGTAATGAGACCTTGTGTTCCACAATAGATTTCTTCACCTCGATCCAGGAGCTCGACTCAGGCTGCGCTCTCTCAATTTCAAACCCTGCCTCCCCCTCCCTGCAGCACCTTAACTGTCCCCCCCACCAAAACCCCCGCCCCCACATGGTGATGAGCGGTGCAGACAGAAAGAGGAGCTTAACCTGGATGTGGAATGAATACTGCATGCCAGCGTGACAGATTACAGCGGTAATAGACACCTCGGCCAAATCCTGACGAGGATTACAATCATATTTTCAAATGGCTCAGGGTTGGCTGAAGGTCGGCCGGCCTGCACGCCGTCAACACAAACCCCTGACTCAAGCATAAACATGTTCAGTTTATTAAAGCTGGTCTTTTATAAGATTAAAGACCATTTAAACATTTCTCTTTTTCCTGCCAATTAGCTTAGCTTAGGCTAACCTCTGAACCTGCGCTAACTGTTGGGCTTAAAATTCCTCAAAATGCCATAAAAAGAATACACTAAATAAATTACATACTGTTCTAACCTTGTGGAGTAAATTTAAAATGTTTGTCTCCATTTAAAAGTAACAATCTGAATTTTAAATGTAAGTAGTTTGAAATTATTGATTTTTTTAATTTATTTTAAGTTAAAGTGCTTGTGATGTGCCTATCTTTCAAATACAAAAAGAAAACATCTTTATTTTAAAGAAACTTGGCATAAAACACGATTTTACCCATTTTGTTCCATAACGTGCAGATTTTCTTTTGAATGTAGCTCAGCTAAAGTGAAACAGGAAGTGACATCAAAGGGGAACTCTTTAAAAAACGAACTCTGGTTTTGATTATTGAAACAATATGTGAACTCTGACTCGTCTTCATCTCAGACAGACTCAAAATAATCTAAAGAAACATCGGATTCTGCTCCACAGTCTGTGTTAGTCGTCATAGCAACGCTGTGTTTACATGCAGACATTCCTCTTTGACATCACTTCCTGTTACTTTAAACATAAATATCTCAACAACTTCTCATCTCAGTGGTGTGATTCCCTCCCCCCCAACATGTCATCCATGTTATCGTTTCAAAAATACATTCATATTTATTACAAAATATTGTTATCACAGGTACTTTAAAATACACCAAAATCAAAGCTTTTTTTCTCAATATATTTATTTTTTTTTATATTTCTATTTACTCCTCTGCATGAAATGAAAGAGGCTTTGGAAAAGTATGAGGCTAAAGTAAAAGTTCAGTTCAAATTGGGTAACAATAGAGGAGAAAAAAACCCAGTATATTTTAAACATAAATAAGCCAGCATGTCCATTTATATGTCTATAAATGTCCAGAGTCCAACAAACCAACAACATCCAAAGATTGTAACTCCTAAATGTTTCACAGAGACTTCAGATTAAAAAGATAAAAACCACCTGAATCATCTTCTATCATCCAGATTTACTCCCAGCAAGATTCAAAATGATCAATAATGAGTGATATGAATCACAGCTGAGGCTCAAGCAGCCACCAAACAACCAAAACACACAAAAAAAAACAAATAAATCCTTACTCTTATCAAAGCATTTACATTTACACAGATTGAAAACCAGCAGCAGCAGAATATAAAATGTTTTATCTTACTTTTGATGAAGAATAAATCCTCTTGTGTGACCAAAAGTGATGTCTAAATTATCCAAAATGGCGGCCAGGAAGCAGCAACAATCCTGTTTCTAAAACATTTCCTCATCTAGAATCAATAAAAAAATCTAAAATCTGTTTTTCATGTTTTCTTTCCTCACTATCAGAGGAGAAAACATCTGAATCTTCCACAACTTCTTTTCTTCAGTTTGATTTTTGTGTTTAAATCATCTCCACCACAAAAAACTGCACACAGACTGAAAGGTAACCTGATTGGCTGCACAGCTGTGATGTCAGAAAACAGCTCAGAGCTGATTGGCCGGTTCTAGAGTCGATAAATCACATGTCCCACAGGAAACGTGTGGAGCTTGTTGCACAGATTGTTCAAATTCTAAATCCCTGGCAGCGGAGCTACAGAACCAGGAAATAAATTTACTGCAGCCCCACCAAAGAGCTGTGATATGATTGGAGGAAATATAAACAAATTCAAATAATCTGCAGTTTTGATCAATCAGAACAACTTTTCTGCATATCAAACATCGTAACAAAACGATCACATTTAGCACCCCGTTTGGTTTAATTTAAGACTTGATCTCCTGAAACATTTCAGAAAAGTGTAACATTGTGACTAAAACAGTCGATTCATGAGTCATTTTCTAAAAAACACTCCTGAGAAAAGATGAAAAGTGGAAACTAAACAAGTAACCATGACGACCTGACGGACGCTGACAGAAACAAAAAAAGAAGTTTAATTTAAATGTATTTATATGTAAGATGTTTATGATTTTTATTTAAACAAACTAAGATCCTACTTCACAGCCTCTGTGGGTTTATGATGCTAACTGGTGAAAAGTGTCAAAAACAGTTTGAGCTCTAATTTAATTCATTTATTTACAGGAAGGGTGCTCATTAATCAACATCACTGCATTACAGCAACAGAAATGAGAGGATTAGCACAGATGCTACATTTAATAGAATAACATTTAAAAATATGAAGAGAAAAAGAACATTAAACCATGATGCAGGGAATAAACACATGAACTCTTTACAGGAACTGATGCATCAAATACAGCAGCTTCAGCTGAATAAAATCAAACTATCAGTAAAACTGCCATCCTTCAAACATTTCCTGTTGCTTGTGTCACATTAAGCTGAAGCTCTGCCTGAACTCTGAAGTGGACTCCACTAAACTCAGAGGCTACTAAAGATGAGAAATGTTTCTTGCAGCACCGCGGGGGGAAATAAAAGACTGAGCTGCTCCATTCAGCCACCTTAAGCACCACGCTGCGGCCAGCTGGGGGGGGGGCGATGAGGCGGGACGAGGTGTAAACGTCCCCGTGTCGCCTTCCTCACAATCACCACCATCGATTTGGAGGATTCATGAGCCTTAAAACAACGGCAGGGAAAGCCTTCAGCACGTGGCCTCTGCACATTCAGAGGATATAACAACAGTTTTATAATCCATTATCTTTTATACGGCCGTGCAGGCCTCATTGGGCTCTGTTGGGACACGCTTTAGAGGACAATTTATTGTCCCCGGCCTGGGAAACGGTATGTTTGAGAGAGTGAGTGCTCCCATCGAGTGCTGAGAGGATCTTCAGCAGAGCTGGATCTTATTCACATGTTCATGTTGACATGTTAGCTGAAAATCACTCATGTTCTGTAAAAAAAACAGGAGTTCATGACACAGAAGGAGAGAGAATTCAGCAACAGAAACTTTTACTGCTGATTTTGTATCTTTTATCCACGTGAAAACTGTAATGTCCCCTTGGGATCAATAAAGTATAATTCAATTCAATTCAAAAAGGTGTTTTTGGTGAGAAAAACTGTTTTTTTTTACAAACTAAAGTGTTTTTGCTCAAATTTCTCTTACAATAACATTAAAAAACATGATTCACTCACTGTCGCTTTCTGCTGGAGAAATCACTAAATAAATGAGACCATTTTTACCAAATTTATCTTTTTTTAAACAAAATTAAAACAAGCTGGAAGTATATTTTAGTGGTCCGACATAGAAAATTGAGCTTATTCAGAGAGAAAAACTTTATTATCCACTGGAAACAAAAAGGTATTAAAGCATTAATCACACACAAGTTTCAATCCAGAGTTTTAATCAAAAGATAAATTTTTGCTGTTTTTGGTAAAACAATAAGGATGTTGGCCTCAGTCTCAGTTTGTGTCGGCGCACGCTCTGCCCTGTTACCATGGTGATATAATTTATATCACATCGCTTCAGGTGTTTTTATTAATATAATACACAACTCAGTTTTATTACACATAACAGACCAATGTAACGTCTCACTGCAACCAAGAGCTGCGTCCTCTGAAGGACCTGGCCTACCTGGTCTACGTGAGCCGGGAGGTCTGCAGCTTTATTCCTGTCTGTACCCTGAGACAGCAACCGGGACAATACTAACCAGAAGCACTAAAGGTCAAATACAGATGAAAGTATTTATATTTTAATATTATAAACTAATAAAAGGAGCTTAGAGGCAGTGGGACTCCTTTAACTGGAGTCTTTGAATTTGTTCAGATTTGGGAGCATCTCTGTGACGTAACCAGCCTTCAATGGAGGCAGCCTCTGAATCTGGACACAGACTGAAACAAGTCAGGAAAGAGCTTAAATGTTTACAAAGCAAAGTTAAATCTGAACCGTTTGGTTCTATAAAGTACTTCCTGCTGCCCGGCTCGCACCAGAAATGGATCTGGGTTCTTTTCCTCACATTTTAAATGCCGTCCATCTTTTATTGGGATGATATTTCAGCAGGACCTGATCGATCTGCTGCTGCTGCAGAGCTGCATCCCTCAGTCAAACTGTCCCCTCACATCATCCCACCACTCTGAAAGATTCAGCCAGCATTAAGACCAAACTCCACCCCCCTCGACGGGGTCTTCAGTTCAGACCCCCCTCACACCACAGATTAAATAAAGACGATTGTGTCATCCTTCTGGTTCCTGCTGTGTTTCTCTCAGCTTACAGAAGCTTTTCTCTGATCTGCATTGTTTACCTGCACAGAATAATTAAATCCCAGCAGTGTTTTGGTTTTTTCAGCCTGCCCTGCACTCGCCTTTTGTATTTTTAGCAACTGCAGAGTTTTCATTTCTTTTTTGTTAAGAATCTGAAGGCCACTCGCCTGAGAGCGCCTTTCCTTTTCCTTTCTTCACTCGCTGCTTTTTAATAAGATCACCTTATTTTACAGGTATTTACTGAGAGTGCTTTTATTACAGGCTAAATGTATCTTAATATGTGAGTAAAATGGAACTTAACCTGACTGAAGCTCCTGCTAGAAAATCACTTTCAAATATGACAAATATATTTTATATGTTATTTCCAAAGTGACATTTAATTGTTTTATTATAGACGTGAGGTGATCAGTACAAAAGAGAGGGCCACTGAAAAATGTTTTATCAGAATTCTGAATTTAAAGTTAGAGTTCTGACTTTTTTCTAATTCTGAGAAAAAGAGTTAGATTATTATTGTTATTAAAATAAAGTCAGAATTCTGAAATTAAAGTTTGCAGAAAAAAGCTAAAATCAGCAAAACAGAAGCCAAAAGAAGCTGAAATTATCACAAAAAGGTGAATTTAGCTGAAAAAGCTCAAATTAGCTTTAAAAAAACTGCTGAAATTTGAAAAAAAAACCCAGCTGAAAAACACATAAAAAGCCAAAACTAGCAGAAGGAAGCTGAAAGTTGGAAATACCTGAAGAATAGCAGAAAAAGTCAGAATCTTGGCTAAAACAGCAGAAAAAAGCTAAAATCAGCAAAAACAGAAGCTAAAGGAAGCTGAAATTAACTCAAAGAAACAGAGCGTGCATGTTTGCTGAATTAAGCAGTAAAAAGCTGAAATTATCATAAAAAGTTGAATTTAATTGAAAAACAAATCTTAAATTAGCTTAAACACCACAAAAAATAGCTGAGATGTGCAGAAAACAGCTGAAAAAAGCATAAAAACTTTAAAATAGCAGAAAGAAGCACAAAAAGTTGAAATTAGCAGAAGAACAGAAAAAGTAAAAAAGGCAGAAAAAAGCTAAAATCAGCAAATTAAAACCAAAGGAAGCTGAAATTAGCAGAAAGAAGATGAAATTATCTAAGAAGTTGATAAAAGGCAGAACCAGAAGAAAAGATAAAAGGAGATTAATTTTGAAGGGTTTTAATGATGAAGACAGCTCCATTCAGTTTTTCTGATAAAATCATGGCAGAAAAAGCTAAAATATTTCACAAGGTATAAGTTGCTGAAATACCAAAGTCATGGTAGTAACGTCCTGAAGGAGCTGAAGGTTTTTATATAAACTGTTGAAATAGAATAAAAACTGTGGAACAAGATGGACAAACTGAAGATAAAATGATCAGAACTGTTTGTTTTAGAAACATTCACACAAGAACAAAGACTGACTTTATTCTGAGATTAAAGTCAGAATTGTCATTTTTTCAGTGGCTCCATCCTCTTTAGTCCATCAGACAATCCTCACAAACATCAGTCAGTCTTTCTACATGAAACCCTGTGAACTGTGAGTCCAGAACTTTAGTCCAGATCTGTGGATCTGTGCAGAATAAAAACTCTCGACACACGAGGAGCAGCTTCATGTTATCAGAGGGAAACTCAGACAGGAAACATTATTCTGGTCTCTTATCAAACAGATTGTAACCGGAGACAGGGGACAGTCCCCTGACTCACAAGTCCACCAGTGTCCAACAGTGGACGTCCTGCGTCCTTTTTCTTCATTCATTAAGATTTAACATCTGCAGCCCCCTCAAACCCACCGGAGGTGTTTCAAATAAGAATCTGTTGTGTTTTTACAGCACAGTTAAAATCATGTTTAATGTGATTTAAAGTCAACAAGGAAAAACAATCCAACAAAGCTTTTCCTCCAGCTGGGGTGGCTCCGTGTCAGGAGGGACTAATGTTTGTGTTTACTGTTACAGAACCACGTAACGCTGAGCGTCGCTGAAAGGATTTCAGGTGAAGTGTTTCTGATTGGAGGAGAGAGAGAGAGAGAGAGAGAGAGAGAGAGAGAGAGACAGAGAGAGACAGACAGACCCCGGCTCTTCTCGCTCCAGAACCTCCAGTCGAACATGAGCCCCTAATTTTCCCTCCTGCTGAAATCTTTTCAATCAAGCTCCTGTCATCAAACTTCAGGCCTCATTAGTGTCTCTGCAGCCCGACAGCAGAACGTCAGGAGGCTCTTCCTGCTAATAAGCGCCTCTGTGACTCGGTCAGCAGCGGCCGGAGCGGCCTGTAAATTTAGAAACCAATAATTATCTCAAACAGGGTCTGAGAGGAGCCGAGAGATCCATCAGTACATCAGCAGACTTTCATTTATTTAGCTACTTTTTATTTACTCTTTTAGACATTTCTTTGAGTTGAACCTTTTAATTAGATTATTAAAACTAAATACAGAATCTACATTTCCTGCAAACTACAGCATGAATGCTTAATGCTGAAAGGTTAATGCTGAATAGCTAAAAAAGCTAAAAACTAGCATAAACTAGCATAAAATAGCTGAAATAATGGAATTAGCACAAAGAAACACAATTAGCAAGTTTTCTGAATTATCAGCAAGAAGCCAAAAATATCACAAAAAGGTGAATTTATCTCAAACAGCTCAAATTAGCTTAAACACAATATAAACAGCTGAAATTGGCAAAACAGAAGCCAAAGGAAGTTGAAATTAGCAAAAACCATAATGAGCATGTTTGCTGAATTAAGTCGTAAGAAGCTGAAATTACCACAAAAATGTGAATTTAGATGACAAAAGCTCAAATTAGCTTAAACAAAACAAAACAAAACAAAACAAAACAAAAAAAAACAGATGAAATTAGGAAAAAACTGCTGAAAAATGCATAGAAAGCTTAAAATAGCAGAAAGTAGCTGAAAGAAGCACAAGTTGAAAATAACTGAATAGCAGAAAAAGTAAGAATCTTACTTAATACAGCAAAAAAAGCTAAAATTAACAAAACAGAAGCCAAAGGAAGCTAAAATTAGCACAAAGAATCAGAATGAGCACATATTTGCTGAATTCAGCAGTAAAAAGGCAAAATTATCCCAAAAAGGTGACTTTAGATAAAAAAAAATCTAATTGGCTTAAAGACAAAAAACTCTGCTGAAATTTGCAGAAAACAGCTGAAAAAAGCATATCTTAAAATGGCAGAAAGAAGCTGAAATAAAGTTGAAATTAGCTGAAGAATGGCAGATAAAGTCAAGAAGGCAGACAAAAGCTTAAATCAGCAAATTAAAAAAGCCAAAAAAGCTGAAATTAGCAGAAAGAAGATTAAACAAAAGATAAAAAGATTTATTTTGAAGGGTTTTAAAGATGAAGACAGCTCCATTCAGTTTTTCTGAGATAAAAACATGGCAGAAAAAACTAAAATATTTCAAAAAGTATAAATTGCTTAAATACCAAAGTCATGCTAGTAATGTCCTGAAGGAGCTGAAGGTTTTTCTATAAACTGCTGAAATAGAATAAAAGCTGTGGAACAAGATGGACAAACAGACAGAAGGTAAAATGATCAGAACTGTGAAAACACTGTTTATGTTTCAGTACCACTCACACAACACTGATTTTAGATAATTGAGATATTCTTGAGTTTAGATGTTTCACAGAGTAAAGCTGGGCTTTAGCTGCAGGCAGCTCCATTAGTTTACTGAGGGTCTGTTTAGTCATTCCACACGGAGCTTTCTGCTCCTTTTTTACTTTCTTCTGGTTTTCTTTGTCTCCAGCCTTTTTCTCCTCTCTAAGTCTGAGAGAATGATTGGCAGAGGACTCCTGGGAGAAGGAGCTCAGGCCTTTTCCTCCCTCGCAGCTCACAGGATCACGACACTCAAACACACTGACAGGCCACACACACACACACACACACACACACACACACGAACAGAAACTCTGTTTGAAGCCAAGCCACACAGATTCCTGGAAAATATAAAGAAAAACACTTGAGAATTGATACAAATGCTTTTCTTTTTTTTTGGTTCCTGACTGCTGGTGTACAAAGAAAATATTAAATTTAAAAAAAAAAAAAAAAGGTCTTAAACTTAATCAAGAGCTCTTTTTTTAACATTCTAATCAGAAATCTAATTAAAAATCATTGTTTAAAGAAATGCATGTCACCAACTACCCTGAATTAAAAATCTTACAGACTCAGGGTGGAGGCTGGAACGACTCAACTGCAGCACAAAATCTGCAAAGTAACAGGATTATTTCCACGTTTGTGTTTGCTAAGACTGATCAGCTGAGGCGAGTAGATTGAATCTAAAAGGGAGATATTTTGCTAACAGACACAAGCATTTACACGAATCCCTGTTTTTCACAGCAGCAGAGAAAAAGAAAATGGTTATAAATGATGGCGTATTGAAGGTTTATAACAATTTGAAGTGGAATATTTTAACCTCCTGTGTATTTTTTTTTCTTTCTCAAAGGTACGTGGGATTAGTAGGACCTAATAAATATAACTAGATTCTGTCGTGGTTGCAAAAAACAAAACAAAACACAACAATGTCCTCATATGAGGCCATTGGGTCTCAAACTGTCACACTTGAGGAAAGCCAATACCATAGAAGACTTGAGACACTTTTTTTCTGGGGGTACAATTTTATAGCTATTTTGGCAATACAGCTGCCAGCTGTTGACAAGAGCAAGATCAATAAAGTAAATTATCATCATCAACAACTTTCAGATTGCTCCTCAGTTTAAAGAACCAGTTACATGACAAGATGGCAGAAAATATAATTAAATGGTTGAACAAATGGACCATTTGTTAGAACTGTTTACGTTTTTGAGTTGTTCAAACAATAACAAAATTAAAGTCCCGATGTCCTCAAACGAGGACTTCAGTTTTACCAACATTGTATTTTACTACAATTGCAAAAATTTGTCAAATTTGTATGCCTCATGAAGGTAAAGATAAACTAGTTTCAAGCATGAAATTTTTGCCTTGCCATTTTGCCACCTGGACGCCTCCCTGGTGAGGTGTTCCGGGCCCGTCCCACTGGGAGGAGGCCCAGGGGAAGACCCAGGACACGCTGGAGGGACTATGTTTCTCAGCTGGCCTGGGAGCG
>JARVJO010000165.1:15911416-15924879 GCA_031762555.1 Cynodonichthys magdalenae | reverse complement strand
ACTTCTACGTTACCTCACAATACTTTTAGGTTACCTTGCAATACTTTTATGTTACCTCGCAATACTTTTATGTTACTTCACAACACGTTTATGTTACCTCACAATACTTCTACGTTACCTCACAATACTTTTATGTTACCTCGCAATACTTTTGAGTTACCTCGCAATACTTTTATGTTACCTCGCAATACTTTTATGTTACCTCGCAACACTTTTATGTTACCTCACAATACTTTTATGTTACCTCGCAATACTTTTATGTTACCTCGCAACACTTTTATGTTACCTCACAATACTTTTATGTTACCTCGCAATACTTTTATGTTACCTCGCAATACTTTTAAGTTACCTCGCAATACTTTTACATTACTTCACAATACTTTCAAGTTACCTCTCAATAATTTTATGGTACCTCACTATACCTTTTGTTTTCTCACAATACATTTGTTTTACTCTACGTTTAGTATTTAGTTTGGTTGCTTGGATTTGTTTTTACATCATCTCTTTACTCTCTGGTTTCACCACCTGGATGTTACAGGTAACTTATCACATTTTCTGTTTTTCCATGTTGCCAAAAAATTTGGGGCCTTTTAACAAATAAGTGGGCTTTATTATGAATTGGAAGTAAAATAATAAAAAAACTAAATGTTTCTTATTGTGATGAATAGAACATGCTAAAAGTCTTAGCTATTATTACAGCAAATTAGAGCACAACACCTGTGCAGATGACACTTTAATGTGAAATAGCTGTGGTGGCCATATTGGATTAGTTTCATCTTCCTTACTCATTGGAGTAGGAAAGTAAAAATGTTCAGTTTATCAAGAAGCACAGCCTCTATTTAAACCCAAGAAAAGTTTAAATTTCAGAAGAAGCTCTTTAAATATGTTAAACCTGTTAAAATCTGTTTGGTCTAAAGGTTGCAGTGCAGAAACAAGCTGCTGCAGCAGGATTTCTGCAGCAGTATGTGATGAGCAGTCAGGTTAGTTTTCAATAATTCAGTCCTCTCCTCACCTCAACCTGCTTCACACAAACCAAACTCACTCCCGAAGTTCAGCTTTAACTCATGACAGAGGAGCTGTTAGCCTCCATTAGCGCCGGGCTCAGGTCGGTTCTGTCGGAGCTTCTGCAGGTACGGTTTGGGGCGAGGACACGCCTCTGCCCTCCGGCTCTGTCGGCCCATTTAAAACCACAGTTTGAGAACATTAGCTGATTGCTCCACAGGCTCCACTTAAGCTGTGTTTTATGGCAGACAATGAGCCTAAATCATTAGCATAACGCCGCTCTAATTTCAGCTGATGATTGTTTTTGTGGTTTACATGCAGCCGAGGCCCGCTAATGTTCTGAAACTCATGAGACATGACAGGAGGCGCAGCTCGGCTCACGGTTCAGATCAGTTATAAAATAATCTATAAGCTGACATAAGAAAGTTACATCAAATGGCTCGAAATCAAAGATTAGCTTAAGATGAGAAATTATGTCATTATGTGAGATCTGAAGCTTAGTGTCTCTAAAACTAACTGAGTTAAAGCCAGTTTTGGATTTGCCAAGTCTGATTATTATAATTATAATATTATTGTTGTTGTTTTCACTTTAGTTGGCGAGCAATATTTATTTCTTTAAGTTGTGGTCAAATAAAAATCAAACTTTGCTCTTGCATGCGAAATAAAAATTTGTGTGAATTGTGTTTCTGAATGAGATTAAAAGCTTTGTTTCCAAAGTGAACTGGATTAATTCGTTCACAACAGCAGGGAGATGAGCGACGTACAGTAAACAGAGGAGATTAAGCACCGCGGGCAGACACTTCCCGACTGAAACTCCTCACAACTTCCATAATTGCTGCAGCAAATGTCAAATCAAACTGGCTGTCAGTGTTTTAGCAATGAGAACACAACTCGCTGCCTGCTCCGAGTCCCCACGGGCCGATTCCTCCCTCTTCAGATGAGGAAAAACAAAGACCACTGCAAGGAGAGCCGCTTGTTAATTTGAAAAACAAACAGCGAACACGGCTGACGTTATGACAGCTGTCAGAGTGACGAGAGGTACGATCAGGTGGGACTGAAGTGCTTCTGCTGGAGGCGGAGTCCAGAAGGGAAGTGGGTGGGTGTAGCAGCTGTCAATCAAACCTGTTTTCCACCAGGCCTTTGATTTTCCTCCAGGCTACATCAACTTCCTGCTAAACTGAAACTAAACAAAACTAAAAGAATAACATTTTCTGTGAAACAGAGCCGAACGTTTAGTAAATTCAGAAAAATGCTAAATAAGCTGAAACGGAGTTAAACAGAACTGAATATGATTAAAATGAAAGCTAAAATGAGAATAACACCAGCTAAAGGCAAAAACTACAACTAAAAGCACCAAAACAGCAGCTAAAAGCAGTAGAAAAGTAGCTAAAATGAGCAGAACAGCAACTCAAAGAAAAATGCCAATCAAAAATAAGCAAAACTGATGTTCAAATAAAAAAATAGTTAAAATTATCAAAGCATATGCTAAAGTTAAAAACCAAAACAGTAGCTAAAAGTGGCAAACTAATCTCCAACGTTTAAGTGTAAATAAGCAAATGCAAAAATGTAGCAAAATTTTCCAAAGATTTGCTTTAAGTGGAAAAAATCTAAAATTAGAAAAATAGCAGCTAAAGCTAAATTCAGCAAAATTGTAGCTTAAACGAGTGCTAAAGCTAAAATGTCTAAAACAGTAGGAAAACGTAGCAAAACAAATGCTAAAATAAACAGAACTGTAGCTAAAATCTGCAAAACAGCAGCTACAAGCTAAAAGCAGCAAACAATGCAAAAGCCAAAATTTCCTAAATGATGGCTAAAATGAGCTAAACTGATGTTAGCATAAGAAAAAATAAGCTGCAGCTAAAATTAATAAAACATAGTTAGTTAGTTAGGTTTATTAGAAAGGCCAAAATGGCTCAAGCTAAAAGCTACAAATGATAGAAAAGTAGATTAAAGTAGTCAAACACACAAAAAGAAAGAGGCTAAAGCAGATTTTCAAGAGAACAATCTTAAAAAGCTAAAATGATCTAACTGTACTTTTATGTAATAAATATCTGTAATTAAAGTTACAACAAACAATATGAAGGTATTTTGTAAGAGAAAATGAAACAAACAGGAAAACAATCATACATTTTTCAGTGTTTACGCAGTGATTGATTAAGTTATTAAAAATGATAAATTCGATGATGTAATCAGTAGATTAGATCAAATGTTCAGTTTTTTTATGTTTCAGGAAACATTAATGCAGTAAAGAGGAACCAGTGGGTTATCGCTGACATCCTGGAGATTTAATATTATCAGACAGATTCACTTTACATCAGTGTGTCGTGTAAATCAGAACAAACTGCAGTGCTGACTGCACGCTTCTCTTCCAGCAACATGTTGGCAGCAGACAGGTCGACAAGAATGGGGCGGAGCCTGCTGGGAGGTGGAGGTGGAGGCTGGCACATGTCTGATGGAGCTCCCTCGTTAGACTGCTTGTTCAGCTCCGTCCAACACAGATCAACCTGGACTCTACCAGGATTCTCAAACTGAGCAAACTACTGCTAAAAATAATGAAACACTTTGTCCTCCTTCAGGAAATGCATATCAGCCGCCACCTCTCATGTCAGAGTTTTAAAGGTTGTCGTTAGAAACCCTACAGAACTAGAAGCTCCAGGAAGCAGACTCAGAGTGGATCCTGGCTCAGCGAGCAGCTTCACTCTGTTCTTATCTGTTGGCAGAGCAAAGCCGGAGCGCTCCATGCCACATGGCACCCGGATACACACACACGCACAAATAAACAACACACACACACTTTGGCTTTTCTGATCCGTTCCTCCAGGCGCTCGCAGGTTCAAAAGAATCTGCAGCAACAAATCAGATGAGTTTTGTCCACTTCTATCATAACATGGAGATAAAAACGAGAAATAAGAAGTTATTTATGTTTTCTTCTGCTCTAAAAGAAGTTTGTGTTTTTAATTTTATTTTTTAATCTAAACAAAAATAAAATGGGAAGCAATACGTACCACAGCCTGGTACTTACCAGATACAAACTTGGTTCTTACCAGGTATCTTACTGGGTACATACTTGGAATACCGTACATGTACCTAGTACTTATTGCATACTTATCTGGGACTTATCAAGTATGTACTTGATACATGTTAGCAGCTATGTACATAATATTTACCAATATGCATCAAGTACTTACCAGATGCATACTTGGTTCCTACCAGGTATCTTTCTGGGTACATACTTGGAATACCGTACATGTACCTAGTACTTACTGCATACTTATCTGGGACTTACCAAGTATGTACCTGATATATGTTAGCAGCTATGTACATAATATTTACCAATATGCATCAAGTACTTACCAGATGCATACTTGGTACTCAAGTAGTACCAATAAGTAGTAAATATTGGGTACTTATTGCATACTTACTAGGTATGTGCCTGGTACAGGTTGATTGTAAAATCTGGTACCTACCTGGGATTTACTGAGTATGTACATATGGTATTTACCAATATGTATCAGGTATTTACCAGACACATATTTGGTACTCACCAGATATCTACCTTGTACTTACCGGGTACATACCAAGTACTTATCAGGTGCGCACTTGCTGGTTACATACCTGGTACTGGGCAGATACCTAGTCTACACCAGACACACCTAGTAAATATTGGGTACTTACATGGTACTTACATGGCACTTGCCTGGTACCTAGACTGATTGTAAAATCTAGTAGCTATCAGGGACTCACTGATTATGTACCTGGTACATATTACCAAATAAAGTACTTGATTCTAACCTAATATGTACCTGGTGCTTACAGGTAATAATAATTACAGGTTTGTGGTATTTCTCTGGTACATACCTGGTAAGTGCCAGCTTCTTGGTACTTTTAGGTGGTAGTAGCTGAGAGTCATCTCCATCTCATAACCTAACGGAACGTGCATCATGTTTTATTATGCATTCTTTAAACTATACCAGGCCTATCTTTAGCAACAAACTCTGACAGCCTTTAAGTCAACAATCCTGACTTCCTGTTTGAATCCAAGCAGCAACAACACAAAGCTTCTCTCCTCTCTGTAACAGAGACAGTGACAGTGAGGCAAAAAGCCAGCTAATAGCACGGGGAGAAGAAAAGGTGTTGATGAGATCCGGGGGAATTCAGAAGAGGAGTTGGGGGGGTGTAGCGGCCTTATATCAAACGCCAACACACAGTGTTTGCAGCCTGGCGCGTTGCCTTCGTATTTGCGGAGGGGAAACGGTCTGAAGCCACGCCGAACCGTCGCTGAGAGAAAGAAAAGTGTGGAGGTGACAACAATGGGTGTCCCGGAGTATTAGCCGTTGCCGCTGCCTCACAGCTCTAATGAAATCATTTCATTTAGAGCCTCTGATGTGCAGACAGATGCATTTTCCACGTGGAGCCCTCTCCATCGCTCACTGTCCTCCTGAACATAATGAACACATTACCTTTGGCACCCTTGTCACATCACTCTTACCTAACAAGTGCCCGGCACCTCACGGGAGACACTTTCAGCACACGTCTCGAAACATAATTAAAGGTCCGGCGTTCCTAGTAGGAATGCAGATCACCCGCTGACTTTTAAACTAAGAAATGACAGAGATGTAGCCATCCTGAAAATAACCTTATGTGCAACCTAAAATGATAATGCAAGACTATCACACCAATAGATCTATGGATTGACTGTGGCAGCCATCTTGAATTCAGTTTGCTCCAAGTTGTAAAGGTACACTCAGAGTTTTATTAAGGACTGCCCAGTGGCTAAAATGATATTCTGCTAACTCTGATCCTCTGTCCAACACATAAAGGAATGATCAGGACACGCTGAAAGCTTCAGGATAAAATGGCTCCTCTGTGCGCCGTCCAACACACGGCTGAACTGCTTGGTAAGCTAGTGTGTGCCCCGCGAGGGGGGGGGGGGCGGGTAAAGCGGAGTGGTCAGCCCTCAAGACAAAGACCTGGAGAAAGTGCTGGCTTAATTAAAGAAGGGGAACAAGCAGTGCAGCTATTTACACCTAACTCTGACATAAATCTGCAGTTATCGCACTGCCGAGGCCGTCTTCTCCCCCAATTTAGGAAGTTCCCCGAGAGCTTTCCCTTAATAAGCAGTCCTCCTGATTAAAGCCAGGCATTAGTCTCCTCCCGTAGCAGAGAAAGGGGGCTGAGGAGCTACTTTAACTACAGGCAGAGTAGTTAGAAGACTACCGAGAGACAGTTAGAGTTTTATCATCCCGAGTCTGGACAGAAAGAGGAATAAAAACCTTAAATTGGCGACATCTGATGGTCCACAGCCTAAAGGAGTGAACGTACAAACTCTTCCAATCTTAATCTGTCTGTTTCTCTAATTAGGAAGTTGGTTTATTTCCTGAAGCTTCTACACTAGTTTTTGTATGGTAGATCATATTTTTCTGTGACTCTGTTAGCCAAATATCCCCTGAACCACTGGATAGATTTTATTGAAACTCACAGAGAATTAATTATTGGATGGACATGGGAAGATATTAGGCAAACAGCCGGTTGATCAAAATCTGGATGGTTATTAAGGTCACAGATCCAGGAGGTCTAAAACAGTTTTCTCTACAGGGTAGCTGGACTCTCACTCAGAGCTGCTGCTCCTCCATATCCAGAGGAACCAGCTGAGGTGGTTCATCTGGTGAGGGTAACCCCCGACCACCTCCATAGGAAGGTGTCTAACTGGGCAGAGACCCCGGGGACACCCCGGACATGCTGGAGAGACTATGTCTCTCAGCTGGTCTAGGAACACTTTTTAAAGTCCTCCAAGAAGAGCTGGAAGAGATGGCTCAGGTCTGGACCTCCATGATAAAGATGCTGCCTCCAAGACTTGAGTCTGGAACAAGTAATAAAAGATAGATGAATGGATGGATGGATGGATGGATGGATGGTTGAACAGATGAACAGATGGTTGGTTGGATGGATGGATGGATGGATGGATGGATGGATGGATGGTTGAACAGATGGATGGTACCCTGTATTACCTGGTTTCTGACGATGCCTGGTGGTTCTGAGTTAAATCACGGCTGGATGAACAGATGAATGGATGAACAGATGGACGTGTGAATAGATGAATGGATGAACAGATGGATGGTTGGATGGATGGATATATGGATGGATGGATGGTTGAACAGATGAACAGATGGTTGGTTGGATGGATGGATGGATGGATGGATGAATGGATGGATGGATGGCTGGTTGGATGGCTGGTTGGATGGATGGATGGATGAACAGATGGATGAACAGATGGATGGATAAACAGACAAACAGATGGATGGATGGATGGTTGGATGGATGGTTGGATGGACGGATGGATGGATAAACAGATGAACGAATGGTTGGATGGATGGATGGATGGATGGATGGATGGATGGTTGAACAGATGGATGATACCCTGTAATACCTGGTGTCTGAAGATGCCTGGTGGTTCTGAGTTAAATCACGGCTGGATGAACAGATGAATGGATGAACAGATGAATGGATGAACAGATGGATGGATGAACAGATGGACGTGTGAATAGATGAATGGATGAACAGATGGATGGTACCCCGTATTACCTGGTGTCTGACGATGCCTGGAGGTTCAGAGTTAAATCATTTCTCTGTCAGATCCAGCTGAGCTCACAGGAAACAATAAATTTTCCATGAGTTGTTTGATGAAGTTAAAAAAAGACGACTGTGGGCGTTGAAGGTAATTCCATCTGTGGCCCCTCATCTCTTATAGCTTCATCTCACTGAGACCACTTCTTTTTACTTTCCTCTGCTTCCCAACAAACTTTCGACTCTCTGAGCCGTTGATGTTGGGATACCTAAAACCACCTGAGATAAGCATCGGAAACAGGCTGCTGCCACGCTCCCGTGGGAATCCTCATCATTCAGTTTCCATCACTGATAGCATTGATATTGATTCAGAGTTTGCTCTGTGCTCAGAACAGTCCAGACAAAAGAGATCATATGATTCAGGAGCTGTCAATCAAACTAATCCAGGACTCTGATTCCAAATGTGTCAGCGTCAGACGGACTGATCCACTTTCTCCTCGAACAACAAAACAAATCCTGATAGAAAACTTCTTAAAAGCATTTTTACACGACACCTTCTACTGGTTAGAAAACAACAGCTGAACTCACACAAGGTTACCCTTCCTATAATCTTTCTGTTTTGTTGCCTTATAAACTGGAAGTTATGTTTTTATTTTTTCAAATGTTTTGCTTTAATTTTCTGCAGATTTTGTGCTATTTTAGCTGTTTATACGTCAAAACATTCAGCTCATTCAAGAGATTGGGTGACCTGATTTTGGTGTTTGTATTTTTACAAATATTTGATGTATTTAAAAACACAGAGATCTCTTCATATCTTTAAAATATTTCACTTTGAAATCTGCTTCAGCTAAATGTTTTTATTCTTTTATACTAGCCATTGTACTCCTTTTGGCTTTTAATGTGTTTTGATCTTACTATGTTTTAGCTAGCATTTTGTTGACTTTAGCTTGTATTTTCCGCTTTTAGTTAGCTTTTTGCTACTATTAGCTTTTAGCTAGTGCGTCACTACTTTTGGCTTTTAATGTGTTTTGCTTTTTTCTGCTTTTTGTTAGCCGTTTGCTACTCATAGATTTTAGTTTGCTTCCAATGTGTTTTACTCCTTTTGGCCTTTAGCTAGCATTTTGCTGTTTTTAGCATGCATTCTTTTCTTTTAGCTAGCCTTTGGCTACTAAAAGCTTTCAACTCGTGTATCAGTACTTTTGGCTTTTAATGTGTTTTACTCTTTTTCAATTATCACTATCATTTTGCTGTCTTTAGTTTGCATTTTCTGTTTTAAGTTAGCCTTGTCCCAGTGTGGTGGCAGAAAAAAACCCATGCAGAAGTCTTGGTTGTTAGCCAGCTGTCGGGGGAGTTTATTGAAGTTGTGGTTCTCAGACAGTCAGAACTCAAAAGAACAAGAACCCGCTTTGCGAATCAGGGAGCTCTGAGTCTTATACCTTCTTTTTGCATCTTTTTACCAAACCTTAGCCAAGATTTGTGAGAGCTGTCCACATACACATACACTAGGATCTTTAAAAACTCTTTATTGGAAAACATCATACGTCATGCTTCCCGCTAATCTGCACGCAGCTCCATTTCCTGTTTGGACAAAAGCACAATTGGTTTCACACACTAATGACAGAAAACTCTTGACCTTCTGTATCTGTACTAAAGAACAGCCAACTATTTGTACTTTGAGACAAATATGGAGTTGTTTTGAACACAGAGAATCTGGCACTCTTGTGGACTGAAAGTCATTGAACCTTGTCACTTCACTAGCATGTTTGTCATGACTTTTGGCTTTCAATGTGTTTTCCTTTTCTGCTTTTAGTTAGCCTTTTGCTATTCCTAGCTTTTTTGTTGTTTGATAAATAATAAAAATCTGCCATAGCATTGTGACCATTTCCGTATTAGTAACCCTGTCTTTGGTTCACCTCTGGAACGTTTTCCTAAATAATAATTCTGTCATAAATGTGGCCGCTGATTGATTCAGAAACACTCTGCCTTTGAACTTTCCTTTTAATTTTTTTAACTTTAACTGGATTTGTCTTTGTGTGGAGGAAACACGATGGTTTGTCTGACAAAGCCAATTGTGTTAAAAGTCAAAAACAGGTGAAAATAAATCAACTGCGACACGCAACAGACGCTCTGAGCTGTACTGATCATCTGTTTTTAACTCGCAGGCCTCCACTGAGGCTCAGAGCCTAAAATAGATGAGAAGAAACATTAAAATGTGACGGACCAGTTCAGGATCCATGAGGGTCTGTGAAGGGGCTGTACGAACACAAACACACACGGAGTATTTATTGTGCTGATAAGCGATGAGAGACTGCTGCTTTGAAATTCTGAGCAGAGAGAAAGATCGTCTCAGCCAGGAGACCACCTGACCCCCAATACTGACCAAACCTATCAAAATGAGCTCTAGTATTACTTGAAGGTTCTTAGAGTTTTATATCATCTCATGTTGAGAAATAAAAATGTCGTTTTTTGGTTAAACTTTGAAAATCACATTTTTTGAACACTATGACATCACAAGACGTTACACTCTGAATAAGTGTTGAGGATGACTCTCAGCTACTACCACACCAAATTCTAACTCAATATTTGTAAAACTGATTTGGTTGTAGCTGTTTTTGTTTGGGCTAGGATGGATTATCTGTGGGCCATCAATGTGTTTTGGACTCTAAGTCGGTATCAGTTTGTGTGAGAGAGCTTGAGTCTTATTTTGAAAAGTCAGAGTTCGACCATGAGAGCTCTGATGGGAAAATCCACCTTCGAGGGTCAAGGGTGATTAAAAATCCACGGATCTCTGCCACAGCCCCCTCCCCCAGACCCCCCATCTATTCTCCAGGCCTCATGCGTGGGAACGGACCATCATTTTCTACGAGTGATGAACTGTGAAATACAACAAAAGCTCCCATTACTGCAGGAGGGATTTAGAGCTCACAGAGCAGAGGAGAGGACGAGGGTATGGTGGTGGGGGGACGCAGGAAGGTCAGCCTGTAAGGGTCCAAAGAGTCGGTTCTTGTTCTGCATGTGTTCTAAGAAACTGCCAGCACTGTGTGATGTTTCATGACAACTTGTGTTTCAGAGTAAGTTGTCGCTCTGAGTCTGAAGCTGAGCTACAGGAGGTTAGTCCTTCCTTTAGTTCAGGGGTCTGAAACCTGCAGCTCTGGGGCCAAGTGTGGCCCTTCACTCCCTCTGCAGCTGATCTTTGAAGCTTTGACCAAAACTAACATGAGATTAAATTTTGGGGGGAGTTTACGCTCACAACAGAAACGGTTAGCTATAGCAGTTTTCCTGACATAAAATTGAAGCTACAAAATTGTTGATTAGCTCATGCTAGTAGCATGTTAGCCACTTCAGTAATCCAACTTCCAGTCTTAAAGTATCCATCAGGGTAACCTTTTAAAAACCTTTAAGACTAGATAATAATAATACTAATGATAATACTAATATAATAACCTGCAAACTTCAAGTGTAGTTTTTATAAAATTTGATATAAACTATATACAATATTTTTCTTATTTACATAAATAAGGTATTTTGTCTGAAAGTGTAATAATAATAATAATAATAGTAATAAATATGAAATTTGGAATATATATTTAGTTTTAAAATGTTACCCCCACCGGCCATCATCAACAAACTTAAAATGGCCCACGGACCACCAGTTAGTAATCACAGTTGCAGCACATTTGCAGCTCCAGATACATTTTATCAGCAAGTCGAAGAACAGAAATGACAGCAGAAATAGCTGAAGCTCAGCCATATTTTTAGACACCAAGCTAAACTTTGGTGTGGTAGTAGCTGAGAGTCATTTACATCCCTGACTGTGAGGATCTTCGTTTAAAACCGTCGCCTGTAGAGTGGCAGGTGCTTTCTGTCCAGAAATGATGTTTCTTTGGGTTTTAATGCATTAATGAAGTCATAACATTCCTTGAGTTTTGTTTAAAATTCTGCTTCTTTTCTTCCAAACATTAAAAAATGAACATTTTGAACAGATCCAGATCCGTGCAGCTGGAGCCTGTCTTCCTCTGAATCAGTTTATGGGGTAAAATATTTTCTGGAACACTCTCGGTGCAACATGTCGTTTCATGTCTTACTGTTGTTAAAAAAAGAGAGAGAGAGAGAGAGAATAATCTGACATTTCATATATTCCAGGTTCTCCTCCGTAGTTTACAGCAAAGAAAGAAAAGCTTTGCTCTAAACTTTAAGGAAAAAAATCCTGTCAGCAGAAAAGCCTGTGGGAGGCTGGAGTCAAGGGGGCCCCTTGTTATCTTGTTATGGCAGTGTAAACTGTAGGGTGGGGGGAGCGGGGGTGGGGGGCTGCGAACACATTGATGGAGCCCAGATAGACGAGTCACACTCACACAACATCACACAGCAGCTCCTCGTGTTGTCTGAAACTTCTCACTTTTACTAACTTTATTATTATTCTTCCAGGGAAGAACCATTTCCTCCTGCTGCCACTTAAAACCAGAAAAAACTCAACTTTTGTGTTAAATCAGAAACAATCACACAGTGATGTGGTGTTAATGAGGAGATGATGTGGAAATGAGGCAGGTAAAACAAACCGCTCCTCTTTTAGCAACTGATGTCATCTAAAATCAGCCTGAGCTGCTAAATAAATCCAATGTTTCTCAGGCTCAATCTCAGCACGACTCAAACACCGTCTGAATGTCTGTTAGCAAAATATTCCATGAAACACGGGATGGATTGGATTAAACAACTGATTAACTTAAAGTCAACCCAACTCAAGATGGCTGCCGCAGCTTCTCCTCCTCGACAAACCAAACAGACTCGAGCACGGCAGAAGCTTTTTTTTTCGTTTAGCTAAAAATAGCTTTTAAAAAGTAGCTGAAATTAGCACAAAAGTACAGAAATAAAATAATCACAATAAACTGAACTTAGCTGAAAAAGTTCAAATGAGGTAAACAACAAAAAACAGTTAAATTAGCAGAAAACAGCTGAAAAAAAAACATAAAACAGACTAAATTAGCAGAAGAAAAACAGAAAATGTCAGAATGATAGCTAAAACAAAATAGCTAAAATCAGCTAAATAGAAACTGAAATTTGGACAAAGAAACAGAAAGAGCACATTTTCTTAACTAAACTGTAAAAAGCTAAAATAATCACAAAAAATCAATTTAGATGTAAAAAAGTTCAAACAAGGTTAAAAGTAGCCAAAAACATGCAAAAATCAGTTGAAATGAGCATAAAACAGCTGAAAGTTTGAAAACAGTTGAAATTAGAAGAAAAGCATAAAAGGTCAGAATGACAGCTGAAACAACAAGAAAGCTAGAATCAGCTAAATAGAAGCTGAAGGAAGCTGAAATTAAAACAAAGTTAAAAAGTAAAAAGTTCAGTAAAGATTTATGAACATTTAAAGGTTTTTAAACATGTTGCAGACAGCTTCATTCATTTTCAGTTAGATCACTGCTGAAACACCAAAAGTCACAGCCGAAGTTTCCTGAAGGAGCTGAATGTTTAACGAGTTAAAACGAGCAGCTTCTTCATGTCGATCTGACACGTCAGTGGGGGAGCTGGCTCCATGAGAGAGTAGTTGCTCTCTCATTTTTCTCCCCATCCCTCACCACACACCTCCACCCTCTTCATGTTCAATTTCACTCATGTAGGGCTTTTGGGGCACGGGTGAAAGTAAGAGCAACAATTTTACATCTCCGGTTGCTACAATCACCTGGGCCCCAATTTTATTCCTCACCCTAGACATTCACTTCTAACATCCTCATGACATTCACATATAGGAACCGGGAGGTGGGCACTAGTATGGCTGCGAGTAGCGAAATTATTTCGCTCTCGTGACTAATGCCTGTGCCCACTCCCAAAGTTTGCTGATAGACATTTAGGGTTTTTGGTGAGAGTCGGGGTGGAGGGGAAATTGGCACCATGCCGGC
>JARVJO010000165.1:15864680-15874681 GCA_031762555.1 Cynodonichthys magdalenae | reverse complement strand
GCGTGTGTGTGTGTGTGTGTGTGTGTGTGTGTGTGTCCATGAAGTCACGCCTCAGTGCTTTCAGCTGGATGCATTTCTGATAGGCTCTGGCTTTCTTTGGCTGAGATTTCCAGCTGAGGGGCGAAAAATAAATACAGTTTCTCATTTAAATAAGTGTACGCTTTTATTACTGTCGAGGAACAAACATGAGGACGAACAGGAGTTATTTCAGGATTGGAGTCCACATGGGTCGGTTCTTGTTCCTAAGGATAATGATGACAAATAGTCTGCCCTGCTGTTCCTCTAAATTAGCTTTTGTCAATAATATATTCCTAATTTGTCTTTGCAGGATATGCTGACAGAAATATTGGTTACAGTAACGGAGTGTGGGAACTGAATCCGATCAGATGATTCGGGGTGTTAATCGCAGGCCGAGATAAATGAGAGGCTACGATTAGATCCTGAGTGCAACCAGAGTCCAGGCAGGAGAGTGTCCGTATACAAAACACTTTTCATGTTTTTCTAGTTTGTATACGATGGTTTAAAATAATAACTCATGCCAAACGCCCTCCAGAGATTTGATCTGTGCTAATCTGATAACTGGAAACAGGAATCTTGAGAGGATTGAAACAAGCTTCACTTCCAATCACGTCCAGTCAATAACAGCATTTAGTTTCAGCAGAAATCAATTGTTTTTGAAATAAACATGCTGGTATTTTTGGCTAATAACCGTGGGTCAGCATGAAGGTTTTATGGTATTAAAACTAAAAATAAATGCATCATTTATTTGCTTTAATTTAAAAACGAAAATGCAATAACTTACTTTGTTGCCAAAATAATTTCACATATCAGCTGATTAGCTTTAGCTAGTCTCCATAGCATGCCTGCTGACATGCTAACTCTCGTAGCTTGTTGAAAAATGTTTTTTTCAAAACAGTGTTACCTTGAAAAGAGAGATGGGTGTTGCTCCTCTGCTGGACAAAACTCCCGTAAAATGACTGACTTTTAGTTTTAACATTCAGAGGGATTCCCTTCTCAGCCACCGTACACAAGAGCAGGTGGGACAGAGTCACCTGGAGCTGCTGGTGCATCATGCAACAGGAGAAGAAGAAAGAAGCTTCCTCTGATCAATATCAATTAAACTGCATGGGCAGTTATGGGGCACCAAGTGTAAAATAAAATGTAAAAAATGTCACATTTTCATTATTAAGCTAATAAAATCCTGGTTAAAAGATTTCCACTTGTGTTTTATTGTATTTTAGTTCACTGTTCTTACATTTTATATGTTAAATGTAAATGTTAAATCCTAAATCTAAATGTGTAAATCTAAATGTTAAAGATTTCATTGAAGTATTTCAGAATGGAACACAGCCTTTACTGTTTCAAAACCAAAAGCAAACACTGCTACCGCTTCTAAGTCTGCTAATGGTACTAATGCTAACGCTACTAATGCTAACACTGCTAATGCTGCTGAAGATGACATTTAAAATTGAAACTTAAATTGAAAACAATATGGATGGTACCTGTGGTCCGGCAGTTTGAAGTGAAGCTCGGACACCTGCCGCGACTGCAAGTTTGATGACTTGTAGGGAAGAGTTAGCAACATTAGCAATGTTAGCATAGTTAGCAGTTGCTTTTTTTTAAATCAGGATTTTGATGTCATATCAAAAGCAGAGCGCCAACGTTAAAGGCTGTGTAAACTTCAACATTTAGATTTAATTTTAACATTTAGACAAAACACTAATCATTTAGTATAAAATTAACTAACTGTAAGAAGTGAGCTAAAAAACAACAAATGTTAGTGGAAGTGTTTAAACTGGGATCATACTCTCAGAAAGTGAGCTAAATAATAAAAACATGTTTTTATTAAACATTTAAACACATAAACAGTGAGGTGGAAAGATGTAGTTGTTTCGACTATTTAGACTTTTTAACACTGAAACAGGTAATCATGCTCAGCATAAACATGCTGTCTTTTTCTGTGTTGCAACTTGTAAAAAGATGTTGAAATAAGAGTGAAATAATACAGTTTAAAAATAGTCAAAATAAAAAAGTATCTTAACAAACGTCCAGAGTTGAGTCAACAGAACCTTCAAATGATCAGTTTAATTGAAATGTTAATATTCCAGTTAGGCCAGCTCTAGGAGTAATTATTTCTCTCACTTATTGTGAATCAGCACATTTTGTGAAAAAAAAAAAAAGTATATATTTTTTTCAAGCTGCAGAATATTTCAGGCTATTTTAGCTTTAAACTCAACATTAGGCCAACTCAAATTTAACCTCCTGTCTCTAAATAATACTTCTTCTTGTCTTCTGAACACTAATTAATAACATTTAGGTAATATGGCTGATTGTTCTAATAATACTTGGTGAACTGCAGATAGTCTGTCCTAACACATTCTCTCCCTCCAACAGTTAAATCTAAAGAGCTCCATTTGCTGCCACTCCTGTTCAAGCAGCCTCCTGGTCTCGTTCAGCAGCCGTCCTCTGAACAATGAGTGTTGAAATCAGTTAGATTAAGCACACGGCGTATTGATTGGCTCTTAAATTGCTGTGTGATACAACACAAATAATCTCATTTCAAGTTTCAACACTTGTTTCTAATGGTTTCCAAATGATTTCAGGCAGGAACGGATCACAATTAGTTTAGAATCTACCAGCGGAGAGTGGCCGTGCATACAGGAGCGTGCTTCTGTGCTGCGGCTGACATTTCTATTCTCAGGACACCTTCCTTTGTTCAGCCTGAAAATCTGTTTTTTTTCTCCCCCTTTTGTCTCCCCTTGGACTCTGAGGAGATATTGAGCCACTGCAAGTGGACAATAAGCCAGCTGCAAGTAAAGAACTTAATTTGAGTGGAAAGTAATATGGATTTACTTTATTCTGTTAGAGGAAAAGTCATGAACATAAATGTCACCTACATCATATCCCCATTTCACACACACACACACACACACACACACGCACACACACAAAACAACAAAAAACTAAGTTAACTCAAAACATTTCAAATACCAAAGATTATATTATAATATTATAAAAATAAAGATGATGTTTTGTCACAAAAGACAAAAACTCAGCTCCAGACAGAGAGGTGGAAATCAAAGGTCATGTGATGCAGTGGTCACAATTTTAATGGTTTGATTGGCTGGCATGATGGTCATCTGTTGGTCATCATCAGAACCCAATGGGTACAAAACGGCAACCATAGAGACAAAATGATGGTGGTTTACCAACTGAGGGGCAAGTGTAAAATAAAATGTTAAAATTATGTCACTAACACCTTTTTATCATTTAGCTTACTGTTTGTACATTTTACAATTTTTCTTTTACTAAATAATAAATGTTAGCCTAAAAATAACATATTAAAACCGAAATCTAAATATAAAAGTTAAATCTTAAATGTAAAGTTTACATTGAAGAATGTCAAAGATTTTACTATTAATGTGAAGTCTTTTTTTTGCGACGTCATCTTTGCGACAAAAAATTGCTGCAACACTGCTAACGCTGTTAATGCTAACACTGCTAACGCTGCTGAAGGTGGTCTTTAAAATCTAAATTCAACATGTGTTCATTGAACACAATATGGATAGTACCTGTGGTACCTGTGGTCTGACAGTTTGAAGTGTAGCTCAGACACTGAGCAGAACTGCAACATTGATGTCTTGTATGGTCCGGAAGAGTTAGCAGAGATAACAGTGTTAGCAGAGTTAATATAATTAGCAGAGTTAGCAGGGTTAGCAGAGTTAGCAGCATTAGGAGAGTTAGCAGCGTTAGCAGAGTTAACAACATTAGCAGAGTTAGCAGCGTTAGCAGTGTTAGCAGCATTAGCAGAGTTAGCAGTGTTAGCAGAGTTAGCAATGTTAGCAGAGTTAACAGCATTAGCAGAGTTTGCAGTGTTAGCAGAGTTAACAGCAGTAGCAGAGTTAGCAGCATTCGCAGAGTTAGCAGTGTTAGCAGAGTTAACAGCATTAGTAGAGTTAGCAATGTTAGCAGAGTTAACAGCATTAGCAGAGTTAGCAGCATTAGCAGAGTTAGCAGTATTAGCAGAGTTAGTAGAGTTAACAGCATTAGCAGAGTTAGCAGTGTTAGCAGAGTTAACAGTGTTAGCAGAGTTAGCAGCATTAGTAGTTTTAACAGCGTTAGCAGCATTAGCGGTTGCTTTTGTCACAGCTAACAGCAAAGGCTGCATTCCATTTTGAAATACTTATGTAAACTTGAACGTTCAGCCACAACATTCAAATCTTAAAATTATATTTAGATTTAGGATTTAAGATTCTGAAATTACAATTTAACATCTTGTAAAAATTGGCAAAATGCAAGAACAGTGGGTTAAAAATAATAAATATCCAACAATATGGATAAAATGTAAATAAAAACCAATATAAATATTGTTTGTTATTTAGTCTAAAAATAGAAAATTACAGCTGGTGAGTCATTAAAGAGCCAATCTAAGTGATGCTGATGATAGATTTATCATTAAATAATTGATTTATTACTAACGGCAAAATAAAACTTGATAAAATGTTAGTGGAAATATTTTAACTATGTTTTTATACTCATAAAATGAGATAAATAAAATGTATTTATTATAAATAATAATTTTAGAATTGGTGTCCCACGGAGTTTGATTTGACCGACACCCAGAACCTTTGAACTCCAGTACTTTTAGCAGTCAGAGACGTTCCTGTTTTATCACTATTGCTAAAATATCTAAGGTATATAATATTTAAGTTAGGCCTTTTGTCTCTGTGCTGCGACTGGTGACCTTTGTGTGACCTTGAAAACGGTTGCTCAAAATTCAAAGACTCTGAAAATGTAACATTTTCTCAGCAGCTCGTCTCATCATCGCCTCAGAACCCCTAAGGTTGGTTCATGTTTCATGTTTCATGTTGTAAAACATGTTACTTTAACCTAAACAAGCTCGACAATCAGAAGACTGACTCCTTAAACAAGAATGATTTTAGCTGTGAAACTTTGGAACTCAGGGCTTTTTAGATGTGGTTTTAGAGAATTCACTGGTAAAAACTGTCCATCTAAGCAGGTTTTACTCTGATCTTCAGCCAAAAACTAATTTTGATCTTGTTTTGAGGCTGATATAAAAGTGTTTGATTATAAGTCTTAGTCTAATTTGAAGAAGCAGACATCTTACTGCAGATCGGCTACAATCTAGTATTTTTCTAACCTTATGTTTAGACAGAATTGTTGCAGAGTTGAGCAGTAAAATATTGGGATTAATTGTTGTTTGAGTTGATTTCAGTCTAAAAATAGAGAAATACAGCCGGTGAGTCATTAAAGAGTCAAACTAAATGATGAAAGATTTATCAATAAATAATTGATTTATTACTAACAGCAAACTAAAATGTATAAAAATGGTAACATCGTACCACTAGGAATGTTTTTAACTTATTCATATTTTCTCATCAGTTCCGGTTGTTTTGTTTTGTTAAAACTGAAGTTTTTTGTCAGATTTCAGTTGTAATTAAGTAAATGTTGGTGTTTGAAGAGCTGCTCATAAAACGACTTGAAGTCTGCGTTCACACCATCTCCTAGTGTTACATGAAGGTTTACTCCACGTGTCCTTGCTCCGACCTGCGAGTAACACAATATTCCATCAGACAGAAATAGCTGAATATTGTTTGTTCAGCATTACAATTATGATCAGTGTTCTCTAAGTGGCAGGTAAGCTGAGAAGTTCTCAAAGTTGACATTTTACTTTGGATTAAAGCTGTAAAATAAAGCTTTTATTGATAAACATCAGTAAAATAAATCTATTATTATAAACTTTAATGATGGAGGCTTTCTTCTGTTAGCGCTGTGTGTTAGCCATGACTTTCAGCTGCACCAGATTTTAGCTCAGTGTCTGTCTAGCTGCGGCGGCCATCTTGAATTGGGTTGATTCGTTTGGGAGATTCTTTAAAATCTGTTCGGCGCTTCATGAGATATTTTGCAGAACCAGCAGGAGGTAAACTTTCATGCTGGAATTAAAAGAAAAGTTTCCATGTTCACCCTGGGCTTTTTAGTTTTTAGTGTTAGCAAAATATCTTAGGAACCACTGCATGTAATGAAAGTCAGAGAATAATCATTGAACGTTTATAACTAAAAAATATTAACTTTTTCTTCTGTAAGCTTTCAGACATTTATCTTGTTCAGTATATTTTTGATTTTTCAACAATTTAAACTTTCAGCTCCTTCTGAACATTCCAGCTAAGACTTTTGGTATTTCAGTGATTTATATTTTTTTGAGATATTTAGCTTTTTCTGACATTTTCTTTCTCATTGAAAATGAATTGAGTCGTTTTCAACATAATGAGTCTTTAAATATTTATAAATCTTTACTGCACTTTTTAACTTTTGTTCAGCTTTTTTATTTTACTTGTAATTTCGGCTTCTAGTTTGCTGATTTTGGCTTTTTCTGCTATTTTAGCTATCCTTCTGACCTTTGCTATTTGTCTGCTAATTTCCACCTTTTGGCCTTTTTTCAGCTTCATTCTGCTAATTTAAGCTTTTTATTATTTCTAATTTCAGCTGTTTTTGTAGCCAATTTGAACTTTTAAGCTAAATTCACCTTTTTGTGATAATTTCAGCTTCTTGCTGCTTAAATCAAAAGTTCTCATTCTGTTTCTATTTGCTTATTTCAGCTCTTTTTCTGCCAATTTCATGTTTCAGCTAATTTACAACAAACTGCATCTTTTAATGTATTTTTCTAATGTGAACATTTTGTCCTCCTCACACCATCAGTCTAATCTGAACTGCTGAACAAACACCTTTTAATTTGTTTTAGTACTTCTGTTGTCAAAGTTTCAGCTGTTTTCCTTTTTTAAAATTCAACTTACGAGTTTCAACTTTTTAATCTTTGTTTTGCTAATGTTTAATAATTTCTACTAGCTGTAGCTAAACTTCTGTTCTATAATTCAGATTTCTTGACAATTTTTCCAACCGTTTTTCTCTTTTGTTTTCCTTTCAGGAAAGTCAGCTGTTCAGATTTAACTCACATTTTCAGCTTCTTCAGCAGCTTTCAGTAATACACATTCAGACTGCATTAACACAGGAAATGCTAATTTTCTTGGAGTCAAATCCAAAATGTCCACCATAATAAACTGAGTTTTAGCTATTTTAGCTAAGTCTCTTTTACAGATATTGAACTAAAACTGGGTGTGGTAGTAACTGAGAGTGATCCTCTAACCGTACTTTGAGATGTTTTTAGAACATGCAGGCTTTATTTAAAACTCTTTACAACTGAAATGAAATTTAAAGTATTTATTGTTGTGTTTCCACATTAAAACATCTGAACTATCCCTTTAATTTCTCTCTGTCTGAGCATCAGAGGTCCAGTCAGGGATAGAAAAAGTCTTGGACTGTCTCTTCTGCTCTCCTATGCTGTAGTCCACATGGACACACACGTGTCTGGCGCTGTCCTCTGAGGGGTACATGTGGACCTCCCCAGTAACCGGTGTGTCCTGGACCACTTCCACCGGAGCATCCAGGTACAGCACGGCCTGCTTCCAGTGGGTCTCCGGGTTGAAGGGGGACGTGGACAGGACGAGCGGGTGTGGATTGTCCGGGCAGGGGAACGTGACCGTGAAGTACACGCAGAACGCGTTCACGGCCGCCGAGCCGAACGACTCGCACCTGAACGGCCCTCGCACCGAGCGCAGCTCCTCCGCGGCCACCGAGCGCAGGTCCAGCTCGGCGAACCGGGCCGGGTGTGAGAGCACGTCCTCCCCGACCACCGCGCTCACGTTCACGTCCGAATTCTTGATGCACTTCCGGGCGAAGTCTGCCATGCAGGACATGTCCACGCCGTAGTGGTCCTTCACGGTGTACCAGAAGTACAGGCGGTCCTCCACCACCGGGTCGCTGATCGGCGCGATGTAGAGCTCGGCTTTGCTCGGCAGGATGAGGCCGCCGGGCTTCAGCCAGCGGTCCCGCGCGTGCAGCACTGAGTTCAGCATGGACTCGTGCAGGAGAGCGTAACCCATCCACTCGCTCACGATCACGTCCACCTGCTCCGGGAGGTCCACGGCCTCCACCGTCCCACGGATGACCTCCACCCGGTCCTCCATCTTATTTTGGGCCACTATCCTCTCAGCCTGCTCGGCTATGGAGCAGGCCTCCACGGCGAACACCCTCCTCGCGCCAGCTTGTGCGCAGAAGATGCTCAAAACGCCGGTTCCTGCTCCGACGTCCAGAACCACTTTGTCCCGAATCAACTCGCTGTTCCTTAAGATAGCCGTCCGGTACGCGTTGGTCCTGACGTGGTCCGCTATCATCTCTTCGTGTATCGTAACATCGGAGTAGCTGTCAAAATAAAGTCTGTCCTGCCGACTTTTATCTAATTTTCTCTTTTTTCCAGCACGAGACATCCTGCTTCTCTCCGCTGAAGGATTTTGTTACTGTACTTCCGCGTTGACAAACGCGGGATTTGTAGTTTTTTAAAGCGCCTGATAAAAGCGAGCTAACGTCGCGTGAACTACAACTCCCACACACACGTCTTGTCAGTTGCATTTAAGGTCATGTGAAAAGTGGGACATTTAAGTTTTCAGCGAAAAATGTAGCTACTGAATAGAAAAAGCTGTTTGAAACGTTATTTTTTTACATTATGTGGAGCTAACGTTTTAAAGGATATTTAAACTTTGTTACATTAAACTTTCTCTTGTTTATTAAAAGTTCTGTGTAAAGTTTTTTGATTAAATAAATTATTAAATGAGTCACCCGTTTCCATTTGTTTCATTTCCTAGGAAGATTTTTAATCTTTTGTTTTTTATTTTTTAATCTAAACAAACCTAGAAGATAACTAATAATTTTAATGTGATACATTCATTTGCTATTAAACACTAATGTATTGTGAACAAAGTCTGAAAATAAAAGACAACTCATAACTCAATAGGTATTTTTGTAAATGAAAATTTCTGACCTTGATCAAATTAGACTGTAGATAACAACACATACACGGGTATTTATTCTGAATATTTGGTTAAAATAAATTAAAGCTCAATGCATCACAGCAAGCTATATTTCTGACATTTTTATCATTTTGAATCGAGCTAAAAAAAAAAAAATCCAACAATATAAACTGGAGCCATTCTGTGGCTGCAGAGCTCACTGTGGTCATTAACATTTCTGAGCCTCTCCTCCACGTTTCCAGCAGGCAGAGTGCAGCTGCTCGTGGCTCAGCTCGGCCCCCGTGGGACCCTCTCCACTCGGTTTCAGAGAAGCTGGACAAACGAGAGAAAGAACTGTATCTCATTACCTGAAGACCAAAACAGGAGAAACAGGCAGTGGAGTCGAGAGAAGTAAAACAGCTCAGTGCAGAAATGAGAAATATTAGCACCGAGACAAAAAGGTGGGTGTTTGTGCCGACACGCACAAATTTAAATGATTCTATTTGTAGCAGCTTTAAAGCACTAATCCTGTGAGAGAAATGTGCAAATAATTATTCAATCTTTTCAAAAACATAAACCAAAAGAAAGAATTCATAAGCTCACAAGGTTTCATGAAAAACGGCAGGCATCATGGGAAAATGAGCTAAACCTTTGTGGGAAACGGAGGATTTATTTTAACAGCTTCCAGTTTAACCTGCTGTTAAATCAGAAACACAAAGCATGATGGGAAAATGCAGCATCAGCGATAAATCAGCCAAAAGTCAAAACTGAGTGAATCCTGAGATCTGAATGACTAAATAAAGCAGAACACAAGTTAAAACAAACAGAACACAAGCTAAAAACAACAAGCTAAAACAAGAATGTTAGCTAACATGAGCAGAACATGAGCTAAAACAATAAGAACAGAAGCTAAAATGAAAAGAATGTGAGCTAAAACAAATAAAATGAGCTAAAACAAACAGATTACAAACTAACATGAGAAGAATGTGAGCTAAAATGAGCAGAACATGAGCTAAAACAAGTAAAACACGAGCTAAAATGAGAAAAATGTGAGCAGTGGCGGCTGGTGGATTTTTCTCCAGGGGGGGCTACAACTCCAAAACAGACATATCTCAAAAAGTAATCAAACATGTACTAAGT
>JARVJO010000165.1:15788363-15803788 GCA_031762555.1 Cynodonichthys magdalenae | reverse complement strand
GCTGCAGCTGAGACTGATGAGGGAAGTGGCTGCAGCTGAGACTGATGAGAGAAGTGGCTGCAGCTGAGACTGATGAGAGACGTGGCTGCAGCTGAGACTGATGAGGGAAGTGGCTGCAGCTGAGGCTGATGGGGAACAGGTGAGGTGGGCTGGTCAGGTCTGAGGGGCAGAGACTAACAACAGAAAAAGACTTGGAGACGAGTCTGGTGATCCAGAGGAACAACTGAAAACAAGGAAACACAAAGAACCAAAGAAACAGAAAACACAAAAAACAGATATTTGAGATATTTAGCTAACAGACAGGTGATGACGTCATCTCTTGCTTTTTATAACCAAACTCTTATTGCTTCAAATATTGTCAACTGGTCTAAATGTTTTCACAAAAAAATAAATAAAGAATAGACTCCTGATCTCATAATAGCAAAGTCAAAGAATTGTAGCTAACCTGAACTACAGGAACAGTCAAATATCAGATTTGTTTTTATTTCCTCTTATGTTTGAGACACAGGGAAATATCGAGTTTACAGAAAGTGGATGTTGTACTCACAGGTTAGTTAATAAATCCTGCTGAACACCAGTCGGCAGGAGTTACTTCTGTTTGACTCAGCTTCGTCACAAACACAGACGCTCATATTACTGTCAACTTCCTTAACCGGTACGTATGGTTACAGTAACTGGGTATTTCAAAATAAGAGCCCCATTCAATCCAGTCAAAACAAATGACATTTTTAACATGTTGACATTACGCAGGTATGTTAAGCCCACTCTGACCTGCAGGAGAAATAAACCAGTGCAGGACGCTTCTTGGCTACAAAACAAAATCAAGAATAAATAAAACTAGATTAATGCTGTGTACAGAAGGGTCATGATTGTGTGTTTGTGTGAAAGAGGAATAAATTCAACAATCCTGTGTCTTTATTAAAATATAAAATTTCTGCTTTAAATTATTTTAAATTTCCTCATTCAAACATTTATATTTTCACTTTGTCTGAATTTCCTCATTTTGCTGCTGATGCACCTGATTTTCTCCACTGTGGGACAATAAAGACGGTTTCTATTCTTCTTCATTTATACTTTTAATAATGAATTAGACCACATGTCTTTGTTAAAGAACATTAAATAAAGTATTTCAGAATGAAAGCTTTTCTTTTTAATGTGTGACACTGTCCTGCATCAGAACTACTGTATTTATGCGCATAATACGAGAAATGCAACCTCAAATCATTAATAAAGTAGAGTAAATTTTGACTGACTTAATATTTCCTTGTATAAAACTGAAATATCCCCCCTCCCTCCCGCTGTAAGTTGTACATATCAAAGCATATAAACTGTAGCCGTTTACTCACTGGAGTCAGAGAAGAATAAAAACTTTGTTTTTCTTGTTAAGCACAGTGATGTAAAGATTTGGACTTTAGTTGCATGTTCTGATAAATCCATCTTAATAATGAACAACCAGCTCCTGCTCTGCTGCAGGAGGAGATTGTTTTCTCAGTGAACCGGAAACTTCCGCTGCTCGTCCTCCACAGCTCTGCAGCAGAACACGTTTATCTTTTTAAATAATGGTTCCCCACTAGAGGGCGCACTGCAAAGCCTGACATGATGAGTAGATTTTTTTATGTTTTTATTCTCAACAAATGATGATCGTATTATAAATGAATAAATACAGAACATCTCTGCAGTTTGTAACAAAACAAACCGTGTGAAAATCCGGTAAAAATTGTGAGTTTTGATTATTTTAGTCGGGCGAAAAACTTCCTCTGTAGTAGTAGTAGTAGTAGTTTTCCTCTGTATTAATGAATGAACAGGGGGGATATGAGGGACTCATCCAAGATGGTGGCAGCAATGAGTCAGCTCCAATAGGCCAATTATTTGTAGGTATCTACGTATTTAATGTTTGTATGGTCAACTTTTAGACACTTGTATGTTTGGTATCACACACAAACATGTCCGGGTGGAACATAAACTCAAAACAATAGTTCCTATTGTCAGAGGTAACTCAGTACATTTATTTTGTTAAAGTACATCAGTCTTTTTTGAGGATTTGTAATTTTACAAAGTAGTTTTAAAAAATGTTACTTTTACTTATTAAGTTACATTTGAAACTTAAAAATGATGCTTTTACTTCTTTATTTTAAAATTTAGCACCTAGTTACAAAATGAAATGTGTCTGAACTCAGAGGGGTTGTTCCTGTACTCTAAAAAATAAAGTGTTGAATTTACTCAACCAAGTCCTGTCAGCAGGGTCAACTAAACCTAGTTGAGTAAATTGAGCAATATACAGATTTTCTTTAAAAATATATATTTTCTTCAAAAGAAAATATGTTTATTGCTTCATATTTACTCAACTTTATTTAGTGGAACCAGTTTGGTTCAGTAAATTCAACAGTTTATTTCTTAGAGAGTAAAAATACTTTTACTTTCCCAGTTTTTGTGAACGGTTTTATGACTTTTACTGAAGTACTTTTCTCATCAATGAATGTATTTTTACCAAAGTCATTTTCTGTTGAGTTATTTTTAATTGGTTATTTTTTCCAAGTACTTTACAGACGTCTGTCTATTCTTACAACCAGAACCTCGTCTTTTCTTGCAATTATTAGGTCAGGAGTCAAATTTTTAGTCTTGTCATGAACTTTTGACGTAGTCTGGCCTGTGTGGCCCCCCCCCATGACCCTGAAAGGAAAAAGCAGGTATAAATAATGGATATGATAATAATTTTGTTTCTTGGAGAATGAAGTAAAGTGATCTCAAACTTCTATAAAACTGTAACCAGCTGCTCCTTTCAGCTACTTTCTGAACATATTTCTGTGAAACATCTGATTTAACTGTAAAGTCATGTTTTTCACTGAAACTCAGAATAAAAAAAAATGCCACCGAACTGTGACGGCTCATCAACAAAGCTGAGAGTCTCCAAACTAAGTTTGCAGCTCCTGGTTCAGCTGGTGTCACTGTAATCAGTTTTAGCTTCTTGTGAGTGAAATATGATGTATGAGCATCTGCTTTCCAAATGAGTTTACATTGGAGTCACAGCCTGATATTGCCGGGCAGAGATAATCATTTCTTGTTCCGTCTTTCAGAGGCTGCGAGATGGAAAAAGGTGCAGCAGAGGTGGAAGGAGCCGGCTGGATATTACGCTGACTTTTGAGGAATGGAAGGCAAACAAAAGGGTAACGGCAGAGGAAGGCAAACTCAATCTTCCAGTTCAGAGAGGTTTTTTTCCCTCTTTATACCTGTCGTCGCTCTCATGTGCAGAGCAATAATGACAATAGGTGAGTAAACAGAGCTGAAGAACTGACTCTCCCTCCACATTTTTATTTTCTTGTGTTATAAAACCCAGCGATCACACAGCAAGCAGGCAGCTGCAGCTTCTTCCACTTTAACCTCAGTCAGGTCAGTAAAACTTTAACCTCAGTCAGGTCAGTAAAACTTTAACCTCAGTCAGGTCAGTAAAACTTTAACCTCAGTCAGGACGTCGGTCAGTAAAAAGTACGTTTTGAGACGTGTTGCTGATAACAAATTCAAAGTTGATTTATTAAAAAAAGAGAAACAAAGGTAAAATTTCTTAGTGATTTGGAGTAAAACTCAGGCTGGTATCAGTGATACCTTGTTCAAATACACATAATGTGTGGTAAATCAAAAAAAAAGCTGTGAATTTTGAATAAAAAAATACAAGACAGTGTTTTATTTATTCATTTAAACTCAATTATTCTGATGTAACGTCCAAACAGACAAAATATGTGAATAAAAACAATCTAATAAATTTAATTTAAATTTAATAATTTAATTATCAGGAACTACTATAAAAATGAAACCTTTTGTCTTAATTTATGTTACATAAACCTGTTAATATGAAAATACTGAGTGTGCCGCTGCGCTTACTCTTTACCCAGGCAGAGGAAAAAGTAGTTCCCACCAACAGTGTAGATTTAAACAAGAATGAATGAGTTGAGTTATTTTCCTCTGTGTTTCATTAATGATGAACATTAACTGAAGTAACTGAAGTATCAAAACATCCATGTTTTGATTTTAGAATTAGAGCATAAAGTTCTGGTCTCGATGTTTCTGTATCGATCCACATTAGTTTAACATTTTTAAGTTTGTAGTTTTCTTGCAGGGTTCCTGCAGATTAGAACAAGTTCAATTTAAGACTTTTGAGGACCTCTTTAATGCCACCTGAAATGAAATTTAACTTCACAATAAAACACATATGAAAAACCCAAATCTTTAATTTAACAAAACAAGCTGAGAAACATTCTGTAAATTATTTAATATATACAGTAAATAGAATTATTTTAATATTTGAAATGAATCATCCTACTTACAATGTTTTAACATTTTAAAACCTCTGAAAGATTGATTTAAGACATTTTAAGGCTAATTAAGGTCTTATTATTGGATTGATGAATTCAATGCTTTAAGACTTTTTAAGGATCTGCAGGAACCCTGAGTTGTGATTAAATAATATTTCTGTTTTTATTTGAACACTTTTCTCCTCGTTCCTCACATAGTGCTGCCTCTCAACATCTGAAACCTTACAGACAAGCTTCACTCCTTTAAGTTTAAGAGAATTTAGTTTTCCCAATGTGGTAAAAAAACATTTATATTTATAACGTTAATAAAGCAACAGTCCTTTGTGATTCCTCAGGAACTTTCAGTGCAACAAACTGAAGGAAAACTCAGAAATGTTTGGTGAAAATCAGCAGGAAGTTTAAGAGCTGTTTGGTCAAAGTCTGTAACCATAGCAACAGCAGCTGAGGATGGAGGTGAGCGAGAACAGAGCTGCAGTCAGAGCTAAGCTGTGGTCAAACAGACGGGTCAATATCTGATCAGCTGTGGCGGCCATGATGATAAAAAAAGGAAGAAATTTATGCCTAAAATAAAAAATCAGAACTTTTGAAATTTTCAAGAAAAAACAAAGAAATTTTATTATCTTTAAAAGTCAAAGTTTTGAGAAAAAAACTTTCTGAGATTAAAAAAATAGGAAATTCTCTTGTGGAGAAAAGTCGTAAATTTGCAAGAAAACTCATATTTCTATGATTAAAGGCAGAAATTTTCTATATTTAAACACAATACTTTCTGACATTGTAAGTCAGAAATTTACAAAAAAAAAAAGAAAAAAATAAATTTTTACAATTGGCTGAAGGTCGATTCCACATGTTTTTAACTTGGGTCTTTTGAATCTGTTCTACTTTAAAAACTAAAACAACACTTCAAATATAACCAGTGTAATTATAGAACTAATTATTATTGGTTGGGTTTGTTGGGTTTGTTGGGTTGAGTTTCAGGATTTTCAGCTGAAATGAGTCTGGATCAGAAGAGGTCGTCAGGTTTCAGATCGTCTGATAAATGTCTCTCCTGTTGATCCAGTCCTCTGATGTGAGCAGACGATGTGATGTTTCAGACTCTCTTTAATCAGCTGTAACGACTCCTGAAGAGAAAGGAGGCGGGCCGAGCGCTCGCCGCCTCTCCAGCTGTGTCTCCTGTTTTACATCAATAGAGACTCGTCCGTCTGCGCCGCCGATTCATCCGACGACAGATTTAACTTTCCCTTTGGTCGCGGGGTTAGCTTCGGCTCGTGAATGAAACTAATTAATGCCGTTTCTCCCCAACCTGGCTCCTGCAGACGTGACGCCTCCGGCCGTCTTTACCTCAAACCTTCAACTGGATTATGAGGAAATGGTGATCAAAGTGATGAGGATTAAACCGGACTTTGAGGGGTGTGGGTCTGTGTGGCTGCAGTTTACAGGAAATGCGATGATTAAAAAGAAACCTTTGGAAGAATAAAAGAATGTCCTTGAAAGAACGCACACCGCTCTTCATACCAGAGTCTCACATTAAGGTTTTCTGCTCAGAAATGACAAAATCTGGACTTTTTCCTGAGACGTGGTGAAGCTCTCAGCTACAATCACAGTAAATATTAGTTTAATGAATATTAAACTGTTGGTTTTGTTGCTCAGCTGCGGCGGCCATCTTTAATGCCTCGACTCCAAAAGTTATTTAAAGAATTAAAGACTTGTTTATGCAGCTTCAGGTAGAAAAACAAACTAATTATGACGTCCACGCAGCTTGTTTTTAAAAAAGTAATCTGAGTGGGCGACATGGGCTCAGGTCTAATCTACCTCAGAGTGGGACACAGGAAGAAGCTTTTACTGTAATTCAAAGTCAAAGGCGTGGCTTTGTCGTGCGTCTGCAGCTTAGAGGAAGATTTTCCTGAAAACATTAAAACATTGTTGCTGCAGTGCCGTCATCTCCAAATTAAAATGTTTTCTGCCTCCAGCTCATCTGCCTGGATCCAGAGGGATTAACGAAAGAACAGGACTCAGGACCCGGATCTGCGGGTGAAGGACACGGAGCGGTTTTCCAAGGATAAAAGTTCTGTTGGTTTAGATTAAATCATGTCAAATTAAACAGGACAAACCTTCTTTTACAATAAAAAACAAATATTATTTCTTGTATCGCTGTAAGTTTTTAAAACATCTAGAAGAGTTGGTGAGATTGGAAACAAATTGTTTTACTTTCCAATAGTTTTTCTTAAAATGTATTAATATTACTGCCATTAAAGGGTCTTCGGCCACTTTGCAGATGGAAAAAAAACAAGTAAATCTCCCAAAACACTCAGAATTTTTTAGATTAATTTAAGAAATTTGAGAGAGAGAAAAAAAAAACAGGAAATTCTCTTATGTAGAAAAGTTGAAAATTTGCGAGAAAAAAACTCTGATTAAAGGCAGAAAGTTTAGAAGGATGAAGCAGAAAGTTTCAAAGCTTCCTGTTTGTTATCAACAATGGCTGCTGCTAGCCGCTACTAGCCACCGCTAATGATGCTGAAGATAATATTTAAAATCTAAATCATAAAAACAATAAGGGTGGTAACATTTAAATTTAACTTTTATTAAAGAAAAAGCTAAATGTGAGAACATTGAGCTAAAGAACAGTAAAATGCCAGTGGTGAAACTATAACACTCAAAAAATGAGCCAAAATAATGAAAAATATATAAGTGCAGTTTTTTAACATTTCATTTTACACTCGGTGCCTCATACGCTTTAACACAAACGTTCATATCTCTACAAATTCCCAGAAAGTTTCCAGTGTTGAGCCGGATCAACCTCTCTTAGGCAGCGATTCATCCTGACGCTCCTCTGTGTTACTAATGAGACAGGCCCGGTAACAGAAGTCTGCTGAGGCCAGCAGCCTGGCAGACTCTGGCCCCGGGGGCCTCTTACTGAGTCCTGATTCCCATTCATCCCCGGAAATATGTTGCTGTTGTTTTATAAAATAAATCTAAAAGTGTTCTCGGCTCTCACTGCGGGTTAACAGAAGCAGCAACAAAACTCTTAAATTTAAGAGGCTTGCCTCCAAGTTCAATGTTGTCATTTTGTTAAACAGTGGTAGTGATGGTTTCTTTAAAAATCTAAAACTTTTATCTTTGTTCACCCATTTTCTTCCTCGTATGGAGACAGCAGATCCAGGAGAGACTCTCATCCCTCAGCTGACTCATTTTGATGATGAGGAGCAGCTCACCATTATATTAAAAGGAGGGTTTGATGTTTTTTCCAGGCACATATTTCAATTCTAAACCACAATCTAGTAACATTGTTACCTTCAGTTGGTATAGAAAGGCTGTATATCAAATTTACATTCAACAATCAGGGGCGGAGCCAGAGGGGGGGGCCGGGGGGCCCCTGGTACTTGACTGGCCACCCCAGCTGCCACCCCAAATAATTACCAAGTGAGTGGGGATGTTAGATTTTGTATTTGCATTTGTTCTGATACCATCACACTGTACATTTCCAGCTGTGTGTTCATAAAAGGCTGAATTATAGCCCTTTGTAAAATTAGCATTAGCATTAGTGGTTAGCTTAAAATGAGATTAGCATCATTAATCAGCATGTGATCATTCATAGCTACTCCACAACACATTTCATCACAATCAGTCTTGAAATAGCTGAATTAAAGCTATTAAAGTTAGCTGTGGTGGCCATCTTGAATATTTGTTTCAGCTTCTTTGACACTGATCTTCTAGAAATAGCTAAATAGCAAGTTGTGATTAGCACTCAATGTTTTTTGATCATTTTTAGATCACAAAATTTCAACTCAATGTTTCTTTAAACAGCTGCATTTAAGCCATTTGGGATCAGCTGAGGCGGCCATCTTGAATTTTCAAATCCAGAATGCTGTTCTTTATTTGTATGTGCACTCCTAAAAACACCTTGACCAACCCTGTGCCAAGCCTTGCAAAGACGTCTAGCTCCGCCCAGCTTGAAATTGGCCTGTATTTTTAAGAAGTTCCTACCGTTACAGACACTCCCACTTCAGCTTGTCTTTACAACAATGCTTCATGCTGTTCACAGTCTTTCATTGGGGTGTTGTATTTTATTATTTATAAAAAAAAAAAGAGCAACATAATATCAGTCTTAGAAAATAGCAACTCAGGATACAGTTGAATGTTACTCAAATGATCCCCGTCAGACCAGAAAGTATGTTTTTGGAAGAACCGGAGAGACCACAGTCTTACAAGATGTTTCAGTTTGGTAATATATCTTCCAGTCATCCTCTCATACATATATGTCAATGTAAAGATACTTCTTGCGAACGTTTGCAGCATTTTATTTATAAAGCAGTCATCGGTAAAATACTTCAAACAAATATAATTTTTTCCAAAAATGAAGTCCAACCTTTTTGGATGAACAGTCATCCTTAGCTATCGTAAAAACAGGGTCGTCTTCTTGGCATCCAAAAGTACTTTGCACTCTGTGGGTGGGTGTGTGTGTGTGTGGGGGGGGGGGGGTTTGGCGGCAAACTGAGCTTCAGGGAGGAGCTTTCTATAAATAGGCGGAGCTTTGTACCAGCAAGCATTTAAGCAGCTCTGAATGGCTACCAAGGATTTCTCAAACATGCATCAATGAGTCAAAGCAACAGTGGGTATGTTTTTTATTTATAATGTGATATAAAGATCAAAAAAGTCCATTTTGCATAATACCCCGCTTTAAAGTCATCGTTGGCACCATGGACCAATCATTTCAGTCGAGTCACACACTGCAACAATAATTCAACTTTTTAATGCTGATTTTAAGTCCAAATGCTAAATATTATTTGTGTATCTGCTTGATGTGAGGAGGCTTACTTTGCACAGAGAAAACAAACATGATCCAACAATAAATCTGATTTTAGGATTAAATTCGACATATTTAAAAATTCTGCTAAAATCCAGACAGCGTCTAATAATTTTCCATCCATCACTGTTGTTAATACTTGAAATAAAGTATGATGGTTTTCCTGCTGCAGGTTAACATCAGACTAAATGCACTATTCAGGACAGCGTTTTGCCCCCGCTGGTTCGGACTCGGCCCACTCAGGGTATCACATTTACCCGGGACACAGGTCAGCGGCGGGGAGCCTTTCAGACCGTTCCGCTCCCCCTGCCTCACCTGTGAGTCCACAGAAACTAACAGCTTTTCACCAACAATGTTCTCCGGGATCGGCCAGACGTCGGGCGGCTGCTGCAGCTGATAGGAGGACAGGTGGGTAGATTTTGACCTCTAGCATGCAGTCAGACTATTCTCCCGCCTCGGAGGGGGGGCGTGTTCACGGGAAGAGAGAGAACAGCCCGTGGCACTCAAACAGCGGGACGCCTCGAAGCTGGAACTGGAGATATAAAAGGCCACCATTGATTTTTTTTCTTCAACTCTTTTCCTGTAATTTTTTATTTCTTACTTCACCGTTTTGTTTTGGATTTGTTCAAAGTGCAGCGGCCTCTTCTGCTGTAGTATTTTCAAAAGGAAAAAGAACAAGTGTGTGTCTGTGTGTTGTTGTCTAAATCATACTGAAGTGACGTTTTTGAAATGTTCTTTGAGTCAAACTGTTATCAATTCATGTCGGTCACCATTTTAACTCCATTTTTCCTCTGAAAATCTGCTGATTTTTATTATTTTTACCTCTACCTGGGTTTGTGTTCACGTGTGTTTGTCTGTTAGCAAAATATCTCATAACCCATTGGACGTATTTTAATCAAATACCAAAACTAAGCCAACATGTTCAAATACAAAAATGCTTATAACTCTAAGTTTTACAGGAATGGAGCTAAAGTTCATTGTGGTAGTAGCTGAGAGTCATCCTACTTTTAACAGAAATTACTCATCATCAAAACAAACTGCAGTTTCTTTAAAACACAAAGTGAAGTCTGAGCGCTGAATCACTTTGCTGAAATCTTGGTAAAGAAGCTGAAACTGAGCAGGTAAAGCTAATAGAAGCAGGACAATAGCTAAATGCTAAAAGAAGTAAAACACTAGCGAAAAGCTCAGTAAAACAACTAGCTAAAGAGATAAAATTTATGTAAGGCCAGCTTAGAGATAAATGCATCAAAAGAGTAATTAAAGGCTAAAAGTAGCAAAAAAAAATACCTACAATCTAAAAGTAGCAAATTGACAGCTAAAAGTAACAACAGGAGCTAAAAGTAGCAAATGGCTAATTTAAACCTAAAATAAAAAACAATGGCAAAAAATAGCTAAACTCTAACTAAAAGCTAATTTTAGCAAAGTGATAGCTGAAAGTAAAAGCATAGCTAAAAGTATCAATATATTAGCTGGAAGCTAAATGTAGCATCAGTAGCTAAAAGGCTTAAGGCTATCTTAAACCTAAAATAGAAAACATTGGCAGAAATAAATAAAGGCTAACTTAAAGTTAATTGTAGCAAATTGGCTGCTGAACGCAAAAGCAAAGCTAACAATAAAAAATTATTAGCTAGAAGCTAAATGTAGCAACAGGAGCTAAAAGTAGCATAAGGCTATCTTAAAACTTACATTAAAAGCATTAGCAAAAATAGCTAAATGATAACTTAAAGCTCATTTGACCAAATTGGCAGCTGAAAGCAAAAATGTAGCTAAAAGTATTATATACACTGTTAGAAGCTAAAACTAGAAAAGTATCAGCTATAAGCATCAGATAGCTAAAATCACATCATTTTAAAGCATCTTTTAAATGAAACCAGCTGTAAAGTTTGTAAAATGTCAGATTTTTCTTTTTAGATTTCACTCGTGTCAGACTGTTTCTACTCTTGGCTCATCATCCTCATCATCATCATCATCATCATCACCATCATCATATGGGAGATTTTCAATTATTTAAAAACATATCCATTGAAGTGACATAATAGATACATTTAACATAAGTAGCTCATTAAAGGTTGTTTTAATTAAACGGTCAGCACATTGTATCACTGAATAACTATAAAATATGTTTCTTTAATAACTTGTAATTAATTTTCAAATCATAGTTGAACTTTAGGTGATGCTACTAATAGGAATATCACAAACTAATCTTTTGTATAACTTTGGTCAGTTGAGGTGTAATTGTCACCTGAATACCTGAACAACTTCAGCTAAACGAACTCCACGCCGGCGCCAGTCAGAGTTATCAAGAACCGGTTCCGTTTAGATCACGGCGACCCTCAGGCCAAGTCATTTCCCACAATGAGCTCTGCGTTTCACTCGTGTGATAAATACCTCCCCGAGTGCAGCATGGGAACTCGTCCCTGCTCTCTCTGGCAGATAATGAGAGGAGGACCTTTTCCGGAGCATAAAAGCTCCAGTCAGTAACGTCATAATTGCTTTTCTTACGGCAAATTTGCTTTTACTTTCTCCCAGTTAATGAAATTAAACCAGAACATTCTTCCCACAATCAGCGGTGCAGTAGACCTAAATGTCACCAGCTTCTGGATTTCTTCATTCAATTTAAGCAAACACCCAGGAGAGAGAGGCTATATGGCATGAATTGATTGACAGAGTTCCATTACAAGGGCTTATCAGACTCCTGTTTGCAATTATGAAGGTTCAGTATGGCAGCAGGATTTGATTTGTGCTGGGATTAGAGTCGCAGAGATCTGTGCAGAGAGGAGTTCTGCTCCTTATTGTGACCCTTCTCTAACATTAATTTGTGTGTCTCACCTGCCAACACCAAGGTACTAAACTCTGCTGGCTCCATGTTTTCTCAGGCTTCTCATGGTTTAAAAAGTTTGGCTGATGTTTTTCCTGCAGTCAGATTTGATTGTTTATATTTATTTCCATCCATTTTTTTATTTTCACTCATAAAAACAAACAAAAAGTCATTAAAAAACAAAGTACATCAATTACTGAAAGAAAATAGTGCAAAAGAAAACTTATATCTGCCCCTTAATCACATACAAACTGAACAGTTTAGGTCCAAGCACAGAACCCTGAGGAACGCCACATTACATAATTCAGAGTCCATTATTTACCTGAACAAACTGTTACATATTTTTCAAAAGTGCTAATCCTCTAATGTCACATTTATTCAGTTTATCAAGGAGAATGTTGAGGTCAATAGTGTCAAAAGTCTTTTTTAAATCAACAAAACTGTGTCAAAACTACCAACCAGACTCTGATCCACCACTTTTAGCATCCAGCCATCATTTGCTGCTTGTTCCTGGGTCAGGTCCAGGGGGCAGCAGCTTGAGCAGGGAGGTCCAGACATCTCTTTCCTCAGACACCTCTTCCAGGTCCTCAGGGAGACTCCAAGGTGTTCCCCAGACCAAACAAGACCTTTTCTGTGTCCAAATTCAGGAGCTGTGTCCTCTTAAGGTTGAACTTGTCGTCCGCTTCTGTCTCAGCGCCGCGCTGGAGTCTGTCCAAATTCAAAAACTCCTTTGATGCGACTGACAAATGTGTCCTCCTTTTGTCCCTGACTTGATGGACGAGTCTGATGGATGGTTCTTGGTCCACCATATCCCATAATGCATTGTGGGCCGACTGGAGAATTTTATCCTGCTCATAATGGCAGACGAAGTGAGAGAAAGGAGTACAGCTTTAAAAAATAAGTTTTAAGCAGTTGTGTTGTTAATGCTTTTGTCATTTGTATAAACATGTTTTTAATATTTATTTTTTTAGAAAAAGAAAACAAAATGAAACACTATTTACAATCACAAATCAATAATTTACCAAAAAAGGAGTAGACTGAAACCTACTTATTCTTGTCAGAAATCAAACTCGCTGGTTTAGAGGAGTAACTGAGCCCCTACAGCAGCTCCATTAGTTCTTCAAATATTGTCTTTAAGCTATTTTTGTTGTTTTGTGATATTAACAATATATTGATATTTTCCTAATTTTGCTTCTGTTTAGCATCATCACGGTTGCTAGGCGACAGGACACCAAGGTAATGACGGGAATAAAAGCAGAAGTTTAGACGGTCCAAATTCACAGACACTTTTTACCGATTTTCGCGGTCGACCAAGGCTAGACCAGGTAGGCCGGGTCCTTTGAAGGACTCAGCCCTGGATTTGGACGAGTCTTTGTCTCTCCAGCTCGGGGACAATAAGTCCCCACTATCCTTGCAGTTTTTAATAATGACAGTTCTTAACCCAATTTTAGTCGTTTCTACAACCTCCTCAGATGTTTTCTCTGCTTGATGCCAATGATTTGACTTTTCTCAAACAGACTGACAGCTTCTCCACAAACAGGATGTGTCTCTCATGGTTGTTTAAGAAGTGAGAAGCAGCTCATTGAACTAGTTGGGTTAAATAACTTGTTGCCAGCTGAAAGATGATCGCCCCTGCGGTAATTATCCAATAGGAGGCTCGTACCCGTTTGCTTATAAATCCAGGTGGTGATTTTTTATTTTCTGGCTGCTTTCTTTGCCACAGAGAAACTCTTCAGCACCTTCTCCACAGTCTGTTCACCTCTTGGAGCGATCAGGATGAATCTACAAGCTCAGAAGATGGAACAACTTCATACTTTAAATATTTCATATGTTTACTACGTTCCACTGGGAATAAAATGTGGATTTGTGAAATTTTCAAATCATTTTATTTGGTATTTGTTGAACTAACATTCTTTAGATTTGGAGTTGTAAAAGGTCGTGAAGAAGAATTCATTTCATGGACTCAGAGCAGCCAGAACTGTCCTGATGGGAGGTGCATTATGACCACACAGAACTTCTTATCCTAACACATCCCAACATAATGCAGAGAGGTAAAAAGAGCACATGAACCTGTTCGTGCACAAACATCTACTCAATCTTTCCTCCTCACATCCCTCTTTTCCTGAGTCCCTGCTTCCACAATCATATCGGCTGCATGAGGACACAGGCAGGCGCTGAGCGCACGCCTGGCTCTGTGTTTACAAATGCAGTCCCTGCATGCCGGGGGAATAATAAAACAGCAACAAGCTCACATTCACAAACACAAAGATCATCTCCAGAGACCTCTAAACACAGAGGAGGACACAGAATATAAAATGGAAATTCCTGTCTTGCAGCATCAGAATGCAGCGAGCGCAGACAAAATGTATTTCCATAATGACTCTGGCTCGGTGTGCATATGGAGCGTTAGCTTCCTCCTCGCGAGGCGCTGCATGCTAAATGAACCGCTGCTCCAGCTGCCTGTTCCCGGAGCTCTCGGGGGTCCGTCTGTCCGCTGACGCCGGCTGAGCAGCTCTGAGAGGTGGGCCGCTTCATCCAACATTGATGACACCCGTCCATCCGGTCCAGGACCACGAGCTGTTCACCCTGCTTCTGATGAGCTAATGACACGATGATGTCAGCTTGTTCAGACTGGCTGGGAGCTGGGGTTTGTAACGTTTTGGAAAATATATTTAAACCAGCTAGTGAACCCTCACAAAGTTGTGTTTCCCAAGTTTGCAGAATCAGTCTGTCAGAGTTTTCATGCAACCAAACAACCAGAGGTTGGTCTTTGAAATACCAGAAATACAGAACAGGAAAACACCACTGTGTGGAACTAAACAATAAAATACAACAAATACAGGCCACAGATCAGAATGCAGGAAGTGTAAAATACAAGAGTTGTTCACACTGGAGTCTGGTGGTATCATTTAAATTATAATTAGTGCTCGAGCCAAGAACTCAGAATTAAGTTTTAAGTCCTGCAGTTTTTTATGATTTAAAGCTGCTTTAAGGACATAACTCCTGCAAAAATCATGACTTCTCTGTTTGTTTGTTTTTTTAAAAGGTAATTCTGTGAAAATTTGTTAATTTAACAAAATCTGAGTTTGACTTATATGCCAGAATTTATTGTTCAAGTTCTTTAAATAAGACAAATAGTATTATTTAATTTCAAATCTATTTACTTTATACAGCACATATAAAAACAACAGGATCTCACAAGAAAAAGCAACATATACAAACAATAGCTCAAAATATAAAACTATTAAAAACATGACAAAAACATAATTATTATTCTTATTCTAACTGCCTCACATTAAGATATAAAAGCTCTATAACTCAGTTTGATTTTTTTGAGGGACTTGAGCAGAAAACGTCTCCTAACCAGTTCTGTTCCTGATCTTCCGGCTGTTTGGAGGCTTTTTGCATCATCTCTGCTATTCCTGGTTTCCACACGTGGGAAATCAACGGTTCTGCAAAGCTTAGCACAAAGGTGCAAAATTTGGCAGAAAAGCTGGGG
>JARVJO010000165.1:15747022-15760829 GCA_031762555.1 Cynodonichthys magdalenae | reverse complement strand
GCCAGCTTATTTATGCTAGTCGCTAGCCTCTCCAATGCTAACGCCAGCTTATTTATGCTAGTCGCTAGCCTCTCCAATGCTAACGCCAGCTTATTTATGCTAGTCGCTAGCCTCTCCAATGCTAACGCCAGCTTATTTATGCTAGTCGCTAGCCTCTCCAATGCTAACGCCAGCTTATTTATGCTAGTCGCTAGCCTCTCCAAAGCTAACACCAGCTTATCTATGCTAGTCACTAGCCTCTCAGATGCTAATGCAAATGAACAGTCTCTTTCTCATTTGTCAGCAGGCAATAGTCTTAATTTTAGCCCTCATACTGCACCACAGTCAATAAGAGTTTGGGTGTCTGCATTTTGATATAACCTCTCAAAAGAAAGAGAAAATAGGACAACTTTAAGTGAACTGTTTAAACATTAAATCAAGTTTCTGCTCTAAAGTTTGAGCTGCAGAGCTCCAAACAAAACCTGCTTTTCATCTTTTACACCAAAATCCTGTTTTCCTAGCAGATCTTTTTACTCGTTTTGAAAAATACGTCAGTGTATGATGTATTGTGACAAACTCATTTATTTTCAAAATGGTCTTTTTTTTGTAAAATTTGTCAATGCTAAATGATATACTGTCACACGCGGCTATAAGTCACAGCATTTTATTCTGGATTGAGACATTTTGATGTTTTTTTTTTGTAAATCTGCAGCAGGAGATGCAAATCACAAAGTGTCTCAAACAGAAGAACAATGGCTGAATAATAATAAGGGGATTTCAGTGGTTCAGCATTAATATCACCTTTATTTCCCAAATTTCCAAATAAGTGGAATCTTTTACGAGTTATTCCTTATTTAGGCCAAACAAACAAACAAACAAATAGCACCTCAGGTTGTAATGATCTCAAAGGTTTAAAAGTTCATGGTATTTAGATATTTTCCCTCCCTGATGAATCTTAATGAAGTGTCTGTAATATTTGGCTGCAGCAGCTGTTTGATCAGCGTTGCTGTTTCCTCTCTCCGGTGTTTAATTCGACACCTGAGACATGACTCGGTGCCGCGTTTTCCTTTTTTCAGTGTCCCGACGAAGCATTATTAGCTTGTCATTAAAAACGTGTTCAGCTAAGCCTTTCTGCACCGATTGAAAGGAGGAGCAAAGATTGTCAGCGCAGCCTTTTTTTCGGCTGTTAGGAGACGTAACCTAATGAAGACATCCACCGGCAGAGAGCTGCTCTGCTGCTCTGTGTGACGACTAAGTGTTGAAATATCACCTCTGCAGGAGGAAACCGAATCAAACCACACACACTGCAAACCTAAATACAAAGGAGTTTGGAGTGTATTGGTCCATCTATCAACACCGTGTCTCTTCGGCTGCTCAGGCAGGAAAACCATCACTCAGACTTTTAAACAATAGTCTCTCCATCTTTGTCACCCGGTGCCGGCAAAATAACTTTACTTCAAATGTCTGGAGAGAAATCAGCCGAGACTGTCGGATTTTTGGGGTCAATTTTGAAAAAAAAAAATGAAAAAAATGGGTGGACAGTCTGTCTTGGAGGCTCTGCTTCAAGAAAACTGGTCCCTCGGTCCCCCTGCTGTGTGAAGTTAAATTCTGAGGAGCCGAGGAAGCTGCAGCAGCCGGCACAAAGAGCCAGCGTCAACATATTGATGGCGCTGCGAGCCGCTGGAAAGCATTGATTTGAAGATGGTGTGAAGACTTCTATGTGAAAAAAGCCTTTCTATAAAAAAAAAGTGCTATGAGTCACTGAGGTTATCTCATTCCTTTCTGTCTCTTTTCTGTCAGAGGGAGAAAAAATAATGTTCAGCATGGCTCACATTCAAAGCTGCGTGGAGAGAATACCTGGAATAACCACCTCATTTTCCAGTGACACTGAAAATATGTGGTAATGGTTTTTCATCTCCGTGAGGAAAATAAACTGCATTTAGCCTCGGCGGCGTGGAGAAAGAAAAGGTAAAACCTCTAACAGCCGAGACTCTTCATAACGTCCTGCTGAAATGTTCTGGATTTGCTACTTATTTTCCTAAATGGCTGCCAGCTGAAAATCCGAAAAAAAAACACGGGAGAATCTGGATATTCTGTGTGAACACTGAATGCTAAATGAATTTAATAAAGCTTGTTGAAGAATCTTTAGCTTTAAAGTTAAAAAACGAAAACAAACAGAGCAGCAGCTAAATTTAGCTTAGCTAACAGCTAAAATTACCATAGTAAAAGCTAAAATAAGCAATATCATAATATAAAGCCAAAATTTGCAAAGCAGTAACTTAAATAGACACATAAGTAGCTAAGAGCTAATCTGTAGCTAAATGCTAAAGTTAGCAAACCAAAAGCTAAAAGGAAAAAAAGCAAATGGTAACTAGAGGCCAAAAAACTAACAAAGCCATGGCTTAAACTTAAATCCATTTATGCATTTTCTTTATATGCTTCTTTCTGTTTTGATAGCACAGAGAGGACAAATGCTGAAAGTAGCTTAAAACGACAAAATAGCTAAAAGTAGTCTGACATGCAAATTTTGTTTGGCATTTCTGGTTCTCAGTTCACTTCTTATTTATCTGAAAGTTTTTTTTACTGTTTTTATGAATCAGGTTTACTCTAATGTTGCACCACTGTCTTGTGGTGGACCCCAAGGTTCCGTTTTGGGCCCCATCCTTGTTTGATTGTATTTATACCCATTAGAGTATATTCTAAAACGTTACAGTAATGTGTCATATCATCTGTATGTGGATGATAAATTTGTACTTTTCCTTTCTGAACTCTGTAATTGTGTGTCTGAAATCAAACTGTTTGAACAACAACACCGACCTGCAGCTAAACACAAACAAGACTGAGACACTTATTACTGCCCTGAGAGTAAAACTCCTGTAATCCTTGCTTTTTTACCTCCTGTGAAAAATAGTCTCAGAAATCTGGGTGTGTTTATCTATGAGAGTACTGTGTCTTTTGACAGTCAGATTGTATAATGTTGGTTCATAACAGTTTTTATTATTTAAGAAATATTTCTATGGCTTAATAAAAAAAAAAAAAAAAAAGAACTATTTCTATACTGAAATCTTTAGAATTGATGGGAATTCAGTCTCTTTCGGCTCCCAAGTGGCTCCTCAGATTTTTAGTTGCATATAACCAAAGTATGTGTAAAATAAATGACTAATTTAAGAAAATACTTTATATTAAATGTTTCTGTGGCACAGCAAAACTGCAACTTCCAAACCCAGGAGCACTAGAGACAGTGGTAAGAGTTTGTTTTTAATGTGGAAACAGCAGCTAAAGTTTCAGCAGTTCTGAAGAAACTGTGCTGAAACTTTAGCTGTTTTCTCGTTAAAGACAAACATTTACCAGTGGAAACTGATGCTTTTGTGTGTTTGAATGCATCTGCTTCTCTTTTGTGTTTATTTGTATGGCTTTAATATTCAACATAGAACAGAGCTACAAAAAGCAAAAGCAAAAAAAATAAAAATCTGAATTTGACAAAAAGCTTAAATTTCTTGTGTATATTTGTAAATTTGCAGTTATGTACAGTAAAACACTCAAAATATATATGAAAATGTACAAAACAAAAAGAAAAAGCTCTCGCTGTCCACTGACAAGTGAACATGTAAAAGATATTTTTATTCAGACAGGCGTTCAGTTAAGTTTTTTTTACTGTCTTTATTTATTTTGATCTTGATGAAGCACTTTGTGATGTTTGCTTCTGTGAAATAAACTTTAGTTTCAAACTTCAGCTGGTTGGACTGTTAGGATAATAAAAGGTTTTTTTAGATGTCGTTTTGTGTTGATTTATTATAATCAATCAAAACCAATCCTGATGATCTGTTGACTCTCTGTGGCTGAACCTTTGAAACATCAGGTAACCAAGCTAAAATAAGACCCCCACTCTTTTCTCACAGCCCTACGGGACAATGTAAGGGGGGAGTTGATGGGGGTCAGCTGACAGCTCAGAATGAATCGACATGCCTCAGAGAGGTTGTTCTCTAATAACATATTGATCCAACAGGTCTGATATGCAAAGTATCTGCCAGTGAGCGAAGCAGGCGAGGTGAGACAAATGCCCCCGAATCCCTTCCGCCGAGCTGCGCGTTGATTAAGGGACGAATTAGAGCCGGCGATCGCATCGAACCAACATGTCAGCCATTCCACATCCAGCCGTGCCACGACGTGTCCTCATTAGGACATATTTACTCAACCAGCTCTGGAGGAGCCACGTGGAACTTTAACAAGTTACAGGAATTCACTAACAGGTTGAAGATTCTTACTCTGGACCTTCTGCTAATGGGAGAAAAGGTTAGCTGTGCTGCAGACGTCTAATTAAAAAAGAATGCATGTCGCCCGCTCGTCAACATGCATGATATCCAATGATAATCACAGATTATGATGTTTTTGTTCCATCAGATCTAAACATCCTCTCCGTCTCTGAGTCTGTGCACCGTTCTGTTGACCAATCAGGCCCCCCGCCTGCTCCAAAGGAGGAAAAGCTGTAATACTGTAAGTGATCCATGAAAAGTGGTATTGACAGGTACATTCCTCTCTGCAGCGGTGTCCTCTGAAAAGGTCAACACACTCAACAAGACTGCTTTAAATCAGGCCAAGGTTGTTGTGTGTGACCGCTCACTTTCACACACGCCAGGAAACTTCACCCGAGCTGAAGGCTAAAAGTAGCAAAACAGCAGCTGAGAGTTGAAATGAAGGGAACACACTAAATTAGATTTCCAGTGGTTACAATCCAGGAAATATCTGCTTGATCTGTTAGCACTCAGAGTGTGTGTTGAGGATGACTCTCAGCTACTACCTCAACAAATTTCAGATTATCTAGATCAAAGCCTGACTTAAAGCCATGTTTGTGTTACTGAGGTCACTTTGTAGCGGACATTTTACGAGACAAACATCTAATGATCGTTTTCTGAGCTCCCTTCAAATCCACTTGATCGTGAGATATTTTGCTAACAGATTTTCATGGCAGCAGGTGGGAAAGCTGTACTTCCTGTCTCCGTTACCTGCATCACAGGCTTCTTTACACACTTCATGCTCTCTGAGCCACACAGGTGTTACTGAAGAGCCTCCAAACGCTGCATTAAAGCAAATTTACCAGTCAGAAACATGAAAATATGTTTTCTGCTCTCAGAGACACTGAAGCGTGTTGCTTACATCTGTCCGAGTTAGACTTGGGGACAAATTATTGAGGGGACAGTAGAATCCTCACTTCATGTTTGAGTTCCTGTAATAAAAGCTCCTTTGATTTCTCCACATCTGCAGATCAGTTTCACCACTGTAACCTGAAGAAACCTTGTTCTAACTTTTATCTGGTAGAATTTGAAGCTCTTGATTAAACATTTCCAACCTTGTGGAGTTTTATTACATTTATTATACCAGTCAGTGATAGATAGTTCCAGCTGATAAACTATTTGACAGAACATCACATTAAAATTGACTATCCCTTGACCTGTCACAAACCATTTATAATCCTCAGTGTTTGTAAAAACATTCTGCAGTGTAAACAAATTGTTAACAAATGTCAATAACTGTTCATTTTTTAGCTCACCTTTCCTACATTTTGCTCATTTTTTAAACCAATCACATCTGTGAGTTTGAGTTTTTGTAGGGAAGATATGGCAGCTTTAGCAGAGTCAGCACGGTTATCAGTGTTAACATTATTAGCAGTTACCAGTGTTAGCAGAGTTAGCAGCATTAGCAGTTACCAGTGTTAGCAGCATTACCAGAGTTAGCAACATTAGCATTTAACAGTGTTAGCAGAGTTAGCAGCATTATCAGTTACAAGTGTTAGCAGCATTACCAGAGTTAGCAACATTAGCAGTTAACAGTGTTAGCAGAGTTATCAGCATTAGCAGTTAGCTGCATCAGCAGAACTCTGAAATAGTTCAACTTTAACATTTAGTTACAATATTAAAAAAATTACTTTTACATTTAGATTTATGGTTTAACATTTAGACATAACATAAATTAAAAGGTTATTAAAAAATTACCAAATGTAGACTAAGAACAGTGAGCTAAATAGCAGTAAAATGTTAGAGGAAATTTTTAACTAGGATTTTACACTCAGAAAGTATGCTAACAAATGAGTGATATTTTACAACATTTTATTTTAAACGTGCTGCATACATGTAGCTTTCTCAGATTTACTTTGTCTATTTGAAAAGTTGTTTCGTGGTCATTTTGTCTGTCAAACGTTTCCTAATGTCACTAAAGAATCCATGATTCAAACAATGCTTCTTGGTTTCTATGGCGATGGCGACAACAAAGCACAAGCGGCCCAATCTGCTGTTCCTGGCTCGGCTACAAAGCCCACTAATTAAAAGTCTGTCCGGTCTGTAGTCGTCCCTTTGCAGACAGCTCGTGTTGGAGAGGCGAGCTCACGGCCCCTCTGCTTTGCATTTTGATGTCTTCATCGTAGTAATAGCTAGTTAAGTCTCCCTGCATTATTGATGTGTCCATACGGTAAAAAACTACCAAACAATATGCATGGAAAACAAATGCCCTCCAGCACCGGATATATCCACACGGGCCTTCAGAGTCTAATCATTTCCACTTGTGGTGCCTCACATTTATACATACAAGCAGTTGCCTTTGGCTGTTTTATACTTTATGAAAAGGAAAACGCCCAAAGCGGAGGACAGGGAGGCAATTATCCACTGCGTGCACCTCTGTGTTTTCTGTTTTCCAATCTAAAATGGCACATTCTGTACATCATGCCTTTATCTACGAGTCAGACGTGTCTGAGTCCAAGACTGATGCGACTTCTGGGATCTGTTTACTTATACACCGAGCCGAGTCCTCACTTCTGCTCAGGCATTTTTCCATGAACGCTGGCAGATAAGAGTGTCTCTAAAAGCAACATTTTTGCAGAATGAATCCCTTTTTTATATCTCTTAATACTTGCAACCACTGTGAGGACGCTGCAGAAGGTGAATGGGTAAATGATGGGAAATATAAGTGCATTTGCAAAAGGAAAAAAAAAAAAAAAGTGACACGTTTTTAAAGCAAATGCTGCAAAAGATTTGAAACCTCCCATCACTAGTCATGCTGCACATGTCTGCCTGCCAAGTCAAGCATTATGAGGCATAAAAAGTGACAGCACAACTCTCCGAACTGCACAAGAAGCTCATATTTATGCGGAACAGTGGATTAGAGGCGATTGATAACTGTTTATGCCGTTGGCGCTGGTAAACGTGCGTTTTTAGGGAAATTCACCAAACCCGAGGCTACAAAGAGAGGCAGGAGCGCTAGCCGGCGTGCAGAAGTGGGTGGTGAGTTTACACGACACAGCCTGTTGGGTGAACACACTGTGCCACCCCCTCCCATCCTCCGCTCAGCGGGGAGATGGAGCCGGGGCTGAAGTGTGAAAGCAATGACATATAGAAGTGAAACAACAGCATGACGCTCCAATTTCCCACCAGACCAAAACAAAAACAACCTGGATTTAACTGAACGGCATCACAAACAAAAAAGCACCAAATTCTTTATTTGGATTTGGTTTGACTGCGGAGGCATCATGAACAAAAAGAGACTTTTCTGATGCTCAAAGGAGTTCAGTTGGTTTTAAAAGAACCTGAAATATCGGATTACATTTGTTTTTAGTGTTTTTAATTCTGAAACAGTGAGGAAACTGAAGCAACATGTAAATAAAAACAGAAAGCAGTGATGTGTAAATGTCATAAACCCAATAGAAAACATTGAAACTAAACAATTGTATTATTAGTTTAAAAAAAAAGGTAATTATGAATTTAATGGCAGCAACACACGTCCATGTTCTCATTTTTTTACCAACAATAAATTATGGAAGCCGAGAGTGGACGTTTTCCACAGAAATTTTTTTTCCAGTTTTTTCGTTATCGAGAAAATGCTCTATTATTTTCTGATCACAAAATAATAAAGAGCATTTTCTCAAGGTAGAGTTAAATATGTCGTTATAACAAAATTATGAAAACCATCGGGAAATGACTCGATATCACAAGAAAACTGTGGGAAAAAAAATTATATGCCAAAAACATCCACTCTCGACTTCCGTAATTTACTGTTTTTCTGGTGATAACGACAAATTATGACACGTCTTCATCATGAAGTAACAAGAAATAACAAAATCTTGAGAAAACCATTAGGAAATTAACTCGTTATCTCGAGAAAAGGCTCATCGTTCAAACCATGGAAAAAATTTATCTGCGAAAAACACCCGCTCTCGACTTCTTTATTAAATTGAAGTTATATATAATGTAATCTAAATGCTAAACTAGCAAAATAGCCACTACAAGCAAAGATAACAAAAAAAATTAGAAAAAGTGTAAAAGCAAAATATGAAAAAAGTGAAATAAATTACGAGTCCAAAGACTTTAATAATTTCGAATGAGGACTGAATATTGTAATTAAAATTACAAAAAGACCTGAGGCTGAAGCTGAGTTAAACGTTTTGTATGAAGTAGTTGGTCCAAAAAAAAAAACGTATGAAAGTAATGATAAACAGGGCCACAGTGGAAATGCTGACTTAGCATTTATTTTACCTTTTGAATGCTGATTCACTAAATATCGGTTAAGAAGAAAATTACGTACAGCCAAGGGAATTCAAAGTAAACAGAGACCAAAGCCTTACGAACCCTTGATTGATGGTTGAGCTTCAGTCTGATCACTCGGAGTCAGTTCATTCAGAGATTTTAAGCTGATCATACGGCGTATAACCAGGTACCACGTATAGTTTACACCAGTGAGCTTTGACACTAGTATTGTAGTCAAGACCACCTAACCTGAGACCAGGTCAAGACCAATACCAGAGTGTATCAAGTCCAACCAGACCAAGACTATTAGGGGCTGGACCATCAAAAAGTGGTCTTCAGACCAGTCTTGTCTTGAGTACTACAACACTGACACGATTAAATGTTTCATTATAAACCAAACAGAAAAGACAATCAGAGGTTTTTCCACAAACCAAGAAAATAACTCTTCTCTTCTGTCAGCAGCATGGTTTCAGCTCAACCTCAAAGGTCACGAGTCCAGTCCAAACATCTCGGCCCCAGTGGACCCGAGTCACAGCTCGGGGCTACAGTCGGGCCCCCAGGAAACACTACACTGAAGCCACTGATCAATGGCTTCTCAGCGCGCCTCCATCCAGCACAGAAACCACATGTGGTGGCCCGGCTGCCCGCTCCTGATCCATATCGCTCCCTTTCTGTATTTACAGCAAATCAAACATTCAGACAGAAAGACGGCTGCCATCGATTGGCTTGTGGCTACACGGTTTTGAGTGACATTTCATAAATAGAGCCGCCTTGTGAAATAATAATGAGCCGACAGCAATTAGCGTTCAACTTTAATGCGACGTGATTGATTAGATATTCAGATTTCACCGGGTGCAAAATTCAAGACAAGCGTGTAAAAATCCCAGAAACATTCTGGCCTTTTTCTGATTTTTACTGTTTGATGAACAAAAGGCTGAAAACATTAGGTTTTCTTGTTAATTGTTGTTTTTCTGGTGAGAAACTTGCTCCAGTGTTTGTTTCCCATCTGAATATATTTTCAGTGCACACCAAGCCACTGATGCGTTTGAAGGATTTAATCAAATTGTACATTGGTCATATTGTGTTTCTAATGTGGTGCAGGTGTTGTTTAAAACAGAAAATACCCAAGGACGCACTATTGGCCGTGCACACTTAGTATTCCAGGGCTGCGAGCAGAGGGAGAGATTGCACCTGAACAAGCTGTTAGGTGATGTCTGTGTCACTTGGATGGCCCAGTATCTGTAGCCAAGCATTTCCTTGAGGTATGGAATTGGTTGTCTCAGGAAAATCTGATTAGTCACCGCTGACAATGCAGAGACAAGGAAATTACTTTCAAGTGCATATCATTAAAGAAAAATCAATATGACGAATGTGGGGAGGGCCGGGGCTATTTATTGTAGCTGAACTAAGGGCAAAGCAGGCTCTGTTTGCCTCTTCTTGTTCTGTTTAATTTGTCTTCTGGACAAAAACGCAACAAACGGCTCGGGGTGGGGGGGAAGGCTTGGAGGGGCACGCCGTTGTTCCCGCCCCCTCGCCGTGCCGCGGCTAAACCACCCAATCATTCCAGCCTGTGGCTTCATTACCTCAGAGTTAACTGGCTGGTGAAGAAATGCTGCTTCAAGGTGAGACCCCCCTCGTTACAAACGTGCACTCCTTTCCTCCCACAGCATCACAGCATTTAAAGGGTCTTTTCTCAAAGTGAAACATGAATGAAGGAATATTTTATTAGTCTGAGCTGCATCAGGAGCAAAGGAGGTGTTGATGAATTCATTAATTTATCAATTTAGGACAGTTTAAATGTTACCTGATTATAAGGTTTTTCTTTTGTCAACAAAGTGACTCAAACACTAAGAACTGCAGTTCTGTTAGTCCTTAAATTTAGATTTTAAATCATTCGACTCAATTAGAACTTTAGTTTTTTGTAACTTTTACAAATTAAATTCCTTGTACAAATTCATTAAGATCTGTTTTTAATCTTTAAAAAACTTTGTTCTCTTTGACATCTTCAGCTACTGGCTCTGTTGACATCTTGTTGCGTTTAGCTTTCAGATAAAATTTTGCTACTTTTAGCATCTAATGTTCGGCTTTTATAGCCGTTTACTATTTATTTCAGCTACTCTTTTGCTATTTTTAGTTTTAATCTACGATTCTGCTAATTTCAGCTATTGTTTTGTAACTTTTAGCTTTTGATTTGTTCCTTTAAGCTTTCAGCTACTATATATTCTGTTAGTTTTAGCTTTAGCTACTGTTCTGCCATTTTTAGCTTTCAGCTACCATTCGGTTAATTTCAGCTTCAATTTTCTTTCAGTTACGACTCTTCAACCTTTAGCTGATGTTTTGTTCCTTTTAGCTACCATTTTGCTACTTTAAGTTAGTTTTTATCCTTATAGCATTTAGCTACAACTTTGCTCATTCTAGCTACACCTTTAACTTTAGCTTGTCTCTTTTGGCTCATGTTTTGATGAAACAAGTTTGAACATTTATTTAGGTCAGGTGATTAATGGTTCCTTTAGGATAATATATATATTTCTTACAGATATAATAATCAGTTTTAGCTTTTATTTTGACAGCTAACTCAGGAGCTCAGTCTGTGTTAAAATCCAGGAGATCTTCCGCATCACCTTGTAAATTACAGGTAATATTACAGGCAAAGCAGTGAATCTGTCTAAAAATGACTCGTTACCAGAAAAGATAAAAAGTTCATCCCAAAGATTAATTGGTTGGGGAGTGAGGCGACATGTTTCTGAGGTAAAACCTGGACATTCGGAGCCATCGGGGGAGTCAACTTAATTATAAAGATTTATAGAAATGATTCAGGTAGAAAATTTCATTCACCCGTTCTATTAAAAAATCCATCTTTAAAAGCAAATTGAATTAAGTGGTGCATTATTCCCTCTAATTATGATGTTCACACTGGTTCTCCTCAGAAAAAGAGAAGAAAAAAAAGTCAACTGATGTTAAATAAAAACAGAAAAAGCACCTTGACTGGATGAAAAGCCGAGCGGACGGGCTTTGTTCTGCTGACTCACTGAAGTGGAAGATATTGTGCATAATTGAAGGAGTCACAGAGCATGCAGCTGTCTCACTCGCCTCAGTCTTATTTGTTTTTGTGTAGCCAGCGTTGGCCATTAGTACACATGGGAGCTGAGGAGTTATTGAACCAATATTGATTACAAACTGGGAAACTCCTGTGATTCATAGATATTGTTCTTTCCAAGGTAAGCAGCCCATAAACATGAAAAAATGCTGAATTCTACACTTTTGTGGTTGTAATTGTGATACTTTATTGTTTTATTGTGATTTTTTTTTCAGCTGGACTTTAAAAGTCCTGGATCTTTAGCTTATAAAGCATCTGACAGCTGGAGAGTTACCTACAACAATAAAAGTTTGTTCTTTTATCTCAATAAACACAAAGTGTTTCCACATAAACCAAGAAACAAAAAGGTTTTATCATAAAAGTTAGTGTTTATTGCAGAAGTTTAAATGATTTTATTTTAGGAAATAAAGTTGTTGCAAACATTACGCTAAACTTTAGCTCCAAACATGTAAGTTTGATAATTTTATGCCCATTTTTATCAGTTACTTTCAGAGTTGGGCAGTAACTAGTTACATGTACTTGAGTAACTTTGAAAAAAAATGTTCTTTTAGGAGAATTTTTAGTACGCTGTACTTCATACTTAAGTAATTTCCCCTTGGGATCAATAAAGTATAATCAATCAAAAACATGTTGAGTACTGCTACTCCACCACCTCAGGTTATTTTGAATTGCAGTTTGTGGATGACTCTCAGCTACTACCACCAAGTTTAGCTTATATCTGTTAGACTCACAGACTAGTTGGCATTTACGTGTGTTTTCCACAATCAGCTGCTGTCAGATATGTTAAGTCTAAAAAGCTTGTGGCAAATTTAAAAAATATATATTTTTATGAGGATCTGTAATTTTATCAAGTATTGTTTTTAAATCACGTTTATTTGTATTTTGTTACATTGAAAACAAATAAATGATAGTTTTTTTTCCTTTATTTGAACATTTAACACCTAGTTCCATGCTACAAATTTAAATATGACCAAACTAATCATGAAAGGTGTTTCTGCACTCTAAAAATGTAGTGTTGGATTTACTGAATATATGATGAAACGTTTGAACTGGTTCCACTAAACTGAGTTCAACTTAACTTGATTTAGTGGAACCAGTTGACACGTTTCATCATATATCAAGTAAATTCAACAATTCATTTTTAGAGTGTAAAAGTACTTTTGTTTTCCCGATTATTCTGAGCAGTTTTATGACTTTTATTTAAATACTTTTCTAATCAGAGACATTTATTTTTACCAAAGTCATTTTATGTTAAAAGTATTATTAATTTTACTACTAGATTTTTGAGTACTTTATACACCTGGGTTTTGGTGTGGTAGTAGCTGAGAGTTATCCCCAACACACACTCTGAGTGTCTGACAATCTTAAACTAACTGCTGCACCTTCAGGAATCTTTAATCCCAAACATCCTTTAACAGAACAGAATCAGCTCTGCATCATTAAACTGTCATATATAATCAGGAAAACAGATTCATTTCAGCTAACAGAAGTTAAATTATCCAGTTTACCAGAAAAAACAAAACCACCTTCAGCCTCACAGCAGATCTGAGCTGAAGCTGGAGCAGTTCTGCTTTTCAAAGTGAGCCTCACTGTCATGGAAACATCAGGTTTCTTATTACTTCAACAAGCAGACTTCCTTATTAAGGATTCTGGATGGACGCGTCTCCTCACAGAATCCTAATTAGGCAGACTTCAACAAAAGACAGAGGATTGTGCCATCTGCCTCACATAACCAGGATTTCTCACTAATTAAAAGCACCTCAGAGAGCAGTTAGGCAGTAATACCTCTGTAGGTCTGAGGGGTTAGGAAGATCTAATGAACCTGAGAATGAGAAATCTTGTCTCTGTGAGGAAACATCTCTGTACCACAAATATAGGTTTTTATTCTTACGTTGGTTTTTAGACACCTGTAAACAGCTTCTGTTTCTGCTTAAAACAAACTCAGCTGTTACTTCCTGTGTGTCAAACTGAAGGCCCGCGGGCCACATTCTGTCTAAACAACAAAAATCATGAAACACGTTAAAAAGCTAATTAAATTAAATTAAAAGCTGCTTTTAAACCATTTGTAGTAAATTCCAAAGCTTAGTCTCTATGTAAAGATATTAATCTGATTTTTTCATAATTATTATAATTTTAACTATAGTATTTACACTCACCGGCCACTTTATTAGGTACACCTGTCCAACTGCTCGTTAACACTTAATTTCTAATCAGCCAATCA
>JARVJO010000165.1:15733459-15745758 GCA_031762555.1 Cynodonichthys magdalenae | reverse complement strand
TCTGGGTCTCTCTGCTTAGGCTGCTGCCCCCGCGACCCGACCCCGGATAAGCGGAAGAAAACGGACGGACGGACGGTGTTTGTTCTTCATGTTGATGCTTTTCTAACTCAGAAACTTTTTAAAAGTGTGTCCTGCTGTGTGTTTAAACATAAATAGAATTCTGCTCTGTTTGGGTCATATTTTTCAACCAGTTCAGTTTTCTCTATTTTCTATGACATTTTCTGAACTAGTAAACCAAATTATATGTGACAGAACGTCTAAATAAGGTCTGGACTTACCAACTACAATTTGATGGTCTTCATTATCTTCTAGCTCTGGGTCAGGCTCTGGCTCCAACATGTAAGGCTGGATGGACAAGTTGTTGGCATCATTTAATTAATTTGTAAATAAAAGTTTCTGCTCAACTATATAGCCGTAACCCCTCTATAATACAGAATGTGACACACTTTGTTTGGATTAAAAAAAACAGCATCAAAACAAGTTGATCTGAGACACACCCCAAAAAAGGGGTGGGGCTCATGGAGTTACAATAAGGAGAAACTCAGACCAAAGCATTCCAGTTCTACTTTATATAGACCAACTGAGTGATTTAAATGTGAAAAATAAGAATTTAAAGGCATGTACTTAGTTACTACCTGTGGAAAAGAGGCTTAACAGTTGTAATGTGGTGCAAATCTGTTCTACTCTGTTAAACTGGTTAATTATTACAAAAGTAAAAGTGAGTATAGATTTAAAATTAAAAAAGGAAACTTTAGTTTTGAATTCTGCTTTTGCTTCTACAATAATCCCACTGTGCTACAATTCACAACACAGCGATGTTTTACTTTAACAAGAATTGTCTAATTAATGAGGAATGTGGTCAAACTGCAGAGTCCCATTAACTGCTCTGCAACCTGGAGGTGTCTGAAAGGAATCAATTACTCAAGCATAATGCTGGACTCACTCCTGCTGCACCTGTCAGCGGTGGAACCACCTGGACAACTATTTGTAATCATCCACATAATGACGTACAAGAGAATGGGTCTGTTGTTGACCTCGGGATGATTCGGCTGTGGACGGGAGAGGTGCACACTTCTGCAGCTTCCTAATTGATAGCTGAGACTAACAACCGTTCCAGTTGAAATGATAATGTGGTGGAAATGAATTTGTCACAGAGCGTGTGCCAAAATAAAAAAGATGGTTGATGACTGCTGGGCCACGCTGGTGTCCAGGTTCATGATGATTCTACCAACGTCTAATTAGATGAAAGTCTGTTGGTGTTTTTGTTTTAATAGTTGTGATTTAAAACAATTAGCTACATATTTAAAGCATAAACCATACACAGCTTTGAGTTGCTGTCATGTTCAAACACATTTTTCCTTCTAACAAAGCCAAAAATCTGCACAAACAGTTGGGTCCAGCACATGCAAACACACACCTCTGCAGAAATCTGTCATTATCTACCATACTCTGCAGATGCCCTCCAGACTCAGGTTTCATTTGGACACATTCATTACCTTTTAATTGCCTCTAAATTGCAATGTGACCCATCACATCAATAAGACTATCTTTGTAGGAGCAGGAATGAACCTCAGCGGGGTTTACGTGCACGTGACTCCGTGTCCACATGTGAATAAATGCATATGCGACGCACATGTATGAGGACTGGCAACTCGTTTTAGTGTCTGCAGAACCAGTGCCGGGTCCAAACAGTGACTCACCGCGTCCTCAGCGAGTCGTCAGCATGTTCCCAAACCGTGATATTAGCAGATTTTACTGCGATGAAGGTGAATCAGAATGTGTTTCAGTTTAATCCTGTCTGATTACACCCTGCTGATCCTGGACACTCCCTCCGACCTTCAGCTCGCACACAGCTAAAAACCACAGCCAAATGCACATTATTCTACATGCAGCTCATTCCTGACACAATATCAGAGAAAATGAGGTGAGGTCACAGGAAAACAAAGTTTGTGGCAAACGACTCCTGTTACCGAACAAACCACTGGATTTCACTGGTTTATTTTTCACTATTAAATCAGTCTAAACTGCGTTTTTAGTAATGTCTGGTTCACATTGCAAGATTTTAAAATTATCTGTTGATTTTCAAAACCTGAGAGCCCTCACACATGACGATAAAACCTCATAGATATATAACGAATTTGGTCCTACAGTGTGTGGTGTACCAACATTCAGATGACAGATGGGAGAGTTTAAGATCAAACATAAATTCAGAGTAAACAAAGATGGCCGACAACGAAGACGCAATGTGGCAAAAAGCATTCTAGAGGAAGTCTTCAGAATGTCTCAAACCTCACAGGAACTTATAAATTCCCTGTGAGTCAGAAAGGCTCACAGACTTCTTATAAAATTTGTGATAATTTGTAGCAGGCGTCACCCAAATTTCAACACATCCAACTTCAAGAATCACTGGAAAGTTTGTTTGAAAGGTTGGCTGGAGGGTTGAGGTCTTCGACAAAAAGCGAGAGGAATTGTTAAAAAGGTTGGTGTTTTCTAGCTTAGCTTGCAGCATCTATTATCTGTGTGTATTTTTATCACTCAAGCCACAGCTTCTGCATCATTTAAACAAACTTATCAGTGATGTTTAGAATTTGTGTAAGTATAATATTATCACCGTATGTGTGACTGACTAAAGTAGATCGCTGTATGAGGCTAGCATGGACGCTAGGAGTAAAGCTAGCAGTAGGCTACAGTAAAAACAATAAGGTCTGTTTATCAACAGAAAGTGCAGGAACAGGATCCGGGTGTTGTCCCCACGCAATATCCGGTTAGCTTCTTAGCTTAGCTTCTTTACAGCCAAACGTTAGCGATTGGGTAAATTCATATCCAGTCGTTTTAAACTTCAACAGAGGCCACGCCTCCAGCAAGAAATCGCTTCTCAATAACCGAGGGTCCGGATCCTCTTTTCAAAGCAATGAATAGAACAAGGGGCTGTTTTTTACCAGGCTAGTTTCTTTGACACGAACACTTGGTACTGTATCTAACAGGTCTCCAGCCAATAAAACCCCTACAAGTCTTCCTCCTGGCCTCTTTTGGAGTCTTAGTTTTCTACAAAACATTCAACATGTTACACAACACATTTCTTTATCCTAAAGCTTGATTAGGATTTAAAACTCTGCCTACAAGTTGATGGGATTTTAGGAAAATATGGAGGAACAGTGGTTATAATTGCCTCACACAGAAACTCAGCTCCAAACTCCAACATGTTGTATGTTAGGTTAATTGGAGGTTTTTAATTGGCCCAGATTAGACAGACAGACAGCTGAATGGATGTATTTAGTATCATTTTTCAAAGCTGACATCAGTTATAAATCAATCCAGTTAAACCATTAGATTTTTTTTTCAGCCAACCACCAAATCTCACCGTTGTTATAAAAATTGAACCATAATAACTGAAGTCATTTAATATGAATTACCTGCAAAGCATCAGGCTGAAAGCTTAAATTGCACATTTGTGTTTATCACCCAGTTAATTTGAGACATCCCAGGTTTTACTCCTAAATTGCGAGTCATAATTTCACGTAGGAGAAGTGTTTATGCACGGTTCTCGTAAATAGGCAACAACAGTGGGAATGTAGGGAATAAATCAGCGTTTGGAATGATGCTCTGCGTGGCAGTTCATTATAGAACACAAATTAGGTTGGTGTTTAAGTGAGAATCTCAGAGCATTAAGAATCTACAGCTTTGGTTCAGGCATGGAAACTGAGTTAAAGAGCTCCTGCTACACGTTCAGCAGCTTTAAGGCAGTCAAGTCTAACAGGAGATGTGGAATAAAGAAAGAAAATAGTCTGTTTTCTCCTCATGAAGCATGAAACTGCAAACCAAGGCAGCCTCCTCGCTGCAGAGCTGCTGCACGCCTGCATCACCATCACCTCCGAGTATTGCTGGCCACGAAATTAATTAAAGTCTAATACAGCCTTGTCTGGAGAATGTGGTGGTCTGAGGGATTGTTAAAAGCAAATTAAGACTGAAGAGCCTTCCTCCGTCTGAGAAAATGACTCTTTACTGTGAGATCCACTTAAAGAGGAGAGAAAAGCTGCGAGGCGTTCAGGTTCTGCAGGGACGTTTCCACTTCCAGCTCCACCTCCTGTTGGACTCATTCAGCAGCAGAACTGTTTGATTTTTGGATTTCTGCCTCATAGTTTAGCTTTGGTTTGATTTTCAAAATTGGTGACAAGAACTTCCTTTTTTTTGTTCCTGGGCTTCTAGGATCAGCTGCTAATTATCACCTTGATCATGAATATTTGATGAAGGGGGTATTCTGATGTGTATTTATGCAAAGCCCTGAGGCTTTTCACCTTTTCTTCTGTTTTGGGGACTAGACGTTTTGTCATTACCTCTGGATTTATTACAGCAGCAGGAAATTACAGTCGGAGGAAATGAGTGCAAAACATTCAAGAACTTTTTTTTAAAAACTTTACGCATTTGAATAAAAGGAAAAGTAAATATAAAGCAAAAAAAACTAAAGTTGTAGCTATAATGTACTGCATGGAAAAAATAGCTGAAAGTTTGCTAAATTAGTTACAGTAAAAAAATAAATAAATAATGTAGTACAGAGAATATACAGTCTGACTGCATTCAAACAATAAGGAAACAAATAGAATAGAAAAAATAGAATCTAGAGATAAATATCAACGAAAAAAATCTGATTTTTGTCAGTTTTGTCTGCAGAGTGAACTTTGTCCACTTTACAAGTAAATGAATTCATGAAAGTTTTTACAGATTTGTTATAAAGTCTGTATAAAGTCTACAGAGCGTTATTCTTTAAAAACCTTTAACAGTAGGATCAACAGGTATTTGTAGTTTTGCAGAAGCTGAAAAATGACCAGTGTGAAAGTAATGTTTGACAGGAAGTCATTAAAAAGTTCACTTTCTCTACCCGCCCCCCGGCTCTGATGCCAACAGAGAAATCTAAGTTTTATCTTCTGCTGAGCTAACCCTGGGTGTGCTGAGAGGACCTTGTAGAGTCTCCTCATGCAAAATTCATCCTGAAGGTCATCCTGTTTGTGTCCAAGAAAAATTGCACGTGGCCTTTGCTGAGCCTGGACTGGAAAACTGGGAGAGCTGCTGTGGAATTCAGCCTCCCTTCAGCAAACAAACAGGAGCTGAGGTTTGCTCCATCACTGCTGTGGGCTGGGTTTTTCTTTTTTCAAGAATAGATTTATAAAAATAAAAAAAAATACAAGTTATTGATCCGATCTTAAGACTTGAAAGAAGATTATTTTTACTTTCTGTCAAAGATGTGGTTCATTTTGCTGCTGGTTTACAAATCTGATCAACTCCAGGTTTAATTATTTCTGTTTTGACTTTTGGAATCAACTAAATTCAAAATGGTCACCGCAGCTACGCAAGTTTTTATAACTCTAAATCACGATATTTAAAGTTTGATTCATGGTGTCATGGTTTGTTTTAGTGATTTGTGACCCAAAGCTCAGACAGAGGGTCCTGGATTCTGAGCTTCAAAAGGCAAACTGGTTTATTTCTTCAAAAACAAACCCTTTGACAGTTCAGCAAACAGATTACACAACATACAGGAAGTTAGTTTAACTCCAGATGAACTGACGCACACACGATGTACAACAGATAAAGCAACAAAGAATTTAAAAACAAACTTTAAGAACCAACATCACCTGTGAGGGAACGAGCTCAGGTGTGAGTGGGCGGGGCAGAAACTGAAGAGCAGGAAAAAGAACCAAACAAAACAACAGCTTCAAATCATTTCAAATATCAAATACTTTTAGACTGTAATAAATATTAGTTAGAAATCTTTACAACAATTTAACGAGAGTTGCTTCAAATCTCATCAAATGTAGTTTTTGATTTTTTAAAAAGAAAAGGAATTTTAAAAACAATACTAGAGAAAATGCATTTGTTGCAAAAGGTTAAAAATACTAAAAACAGATAAAAAGAAGTACTTGCAATTTGTTGTTTGAAATAGCTAAAAAAGCTGGAGCCTAAAATAGCTAAAATTTTAGGCTAAAATTAGCACAAAGAAACAGTAATAATACGTTTGCTGAATTAAACAGTAAGATGTTGAAGTGAATTTAGCTGAAATTACCTAAAAAGTAGCTAAAACCATGGAAAACAGCTGAAATGAGCAAACTGCAGCTGAAAGCAGCATAAAAAAGTTTTGAAATGTCAGAAGAATAGCAAAAAAAGTCAGAATGAAAATGCTGAAAAAAAAATAATCAACAACACAAAAGTCATAGCAGAAATGTCCTGAAGCTAAACGTTTTCATACATAAACTGTAGAAATTGAGGAACAAAATCTGTGCCAAAAACCGTACGGAAGAAAAACTGATCTCAGGGTCACACAAAAAGAATACTTTAGACAATTATTCATCCTCCAATAGAGAATGTGGCAGAAATGCTCCTAAAACCTGACTGCCAATCATCAAACTGAAAGAACCAAACACAAATAATCCCAAAAATCTTATCTTAAATCCAAGATCTAACAGAAACCACAGATTGTGATGGTGAGGAGCTGAAAGTCGTCAACACTTACTGAGTGTTAACACACCTTCATCGCAGCCTCATCGTCATTAGATCATCTCAAACTCTGCAGGTTGTATGCATTATTTCAAGGAACGCTACACCTTCAATATAAGTAGTTTCCTTCTTTCTTTTTTTTTCTTTCTATGATTCCAGAAGTGAGGTCACAAAATAAAATCCATCTGGTGAAACTCCACAGAGTTTAATGCATCCGGCCCCTCGGGTCGGAATCCTTCACTGAGCTGAATTTATCCTTCAGGACCTGATTTCTCGTCCAACAAAGAATGTTTTCTTTCTTGGACCAAGTAAAGGCCTTCGCCCCGGTAATCCATGGAAAGCAAAGACCAGACCCTTCAAAGCTTTCACAGCCCTTTGAAGATACGCCATCACACCCACCCCAAACCCTGGTAATACACGTCACTGAAGACGAGCTACAAAAATCATCAATATTCACTCGTCTCAGCAGCAGTGGGCAGAGATGCTACAGGAAGTTTGGTTGCTTGGAATTGGTGAGTTCAGCTCAGAGTATGTTACTAATGTTGTTAATTAGTTTTTTAGACTTAAAGCAACAGTAAAATTGTCCGATGCTGATATCTTTAGAGCCTCAGCCTCTGTAGTCTTTTCTCACTTTGGGCACAACTGATCAGACTTCAGCTCCTGAACTATTTTTAGCCATAAAACGCTGGTTATTTTCATCCGCAGATGAAGACCGTCCCTCAGACTCACCTCATGACGAAGTCGACAACGGAAAAATTGTTAGATCTAAAATTCTTCTGTACAAGAACAGCACCAGAATCAAGAATGGTCCAGATTTATTCCAGGAAAAGTGCTACTAAAGGCTAAATATAGTTGATGAATTAGAGTCCCAAAGGGAAAAACAGGTTTTTGAATGTTTCATGGGCCAGACCTTCATTTCTGTGACGGAGAGAAAGAAGAATCCATTCCTGCTTCAAGAGACGTTCCAACACAGTTAATTATTTTATCACCCTTTACTCTACCCACAGAGCTAATTTATGCACTTCCTTTATTCTTCTTATTATTCGCTGAATATTCCTACACGTCCCTTCAGTCTGTTTTTTTTTTTTTTAGTTTTTGTTTTGCAGATTGAAATGACAATGAATTTGTGGCACAACATCAACAGGAAACAGGTGTTTCTGAATGTGTCGTCTCCTGGCCCGCTACCTGATTTCCATAATAAGATGCATTAACAGTTTCACTGAATATTCAGACATTTCTCCCAGCATCCGTTTGGTTTTAGACTTGTTAGTTATTCAAATTAAAAACTAAAAATGCAGAATGGTATCACTTCCAGGAAACAGAAGAGAGTCTGGCACATATGGCTCAGAGAATATCACTCTGTCATGTGATGGACGGATCGGTGCATCATTGCCATCTGGCTGTCAGTCACACTTTGTTCCATAAAATAAGAACAATAAAACAAGCAGGATGATAAATATAAATATTTATGACCCAACTATGTATATCTGCATAGTTTTACTTCTGTTCTTCTTGATTTGTTTTACAATAACTGCTGTTATAAGTGAATAACAGGAAGGTTATATTTGCTTCATATGGACCAAACTTTATGTTGCTAAAGAAAACTTTTCAAAGTAAAAGCATGCTGTCTTGCACACCAAAGTTTTAAATAATTATCTCATGGATTTATTTAGCAATCTAAGTATGTAATAGAGATAACTCTTAGCTACTACCAGACCTGACGTTAGCTTGATGTTTGTAAAAATGATGGTGTTATGGCTAGTTAAGGTTGATTAGCTGCAGCAGCCATCTTGAATCAGTTAGAGTCACCCACATTTCCTTTTGAAAATCACTGAAACTTGGCTGCAGCTGTTAGTGCTGCAGTTGTTTCATGTTCAGTGTGTTGGGAGTGTTTTTGTGTTTGGTCACTTCGATGTCACAAAGGTCACAAATAATTCTAAACAAGTGACTTAACTGACTCAACTGAATCAAGTGACTCAACTGACTCAAGTGACTCAACTGCATAAAGTGACTCAACTGCATCAAGTGACTTAACTGACTCAAATGACTCAACTGCCTCAAGTGACTTAACTGACTCAAGTAACTTGACTGCAGCAAGTGACTTAACTGACTCAATGACTCAACTGCATCAAGTGACTTAACTGACTCAACTGAATCAAGTGACTCAACTGACTCAAGTGACTCAACTGCATCAAGTGACTTAACTGACTCAAGTGACCTAACTGACTCAATGACTCAAGTGACTTAACTGACTCAAGTGACTCAACTGACTCAACTGACTTAACTAACTCAAGTGACTCAACTGCATCAAGTGACTTAACTGACTCAAGTGACTCAACTGACTTAATTGACTTAAATGCCATATTATTTAAACCTTTTTTGTGAATGTCAGTAGGAGTTATTAAATGTGACTTTGACTAACAAATGAGAAATGGTAAATTCCGTTCACTTTATGGATTCACTTTAATCTGAATCATTCACGAAAGGGAATCCGTTTCACTTGAGTCAGTTAAGTCATTTGAGTTTGTCGAGTCACATGAGTCAGTTAATATGACTACATAATGGAAAATGTAGTTTTAAACTAGACCAGTTTCTTTTATTTTTTTAAAAAAGAGCTTAATAAATTTGAGACAAAAATGAATAATAAAAATTCAGTTTTTCCTGTTTGGGATCACTACGATCAGCTTCAGCTCCTGAGACAGACGAGGTATTTGTTATGAGGTTTCATGTGGAGAATAATAAATAGGAATAACAATAATCGCAACAAAAGCAATATGGCTCCTGCAGCTTCCCAGCTTGAACCTTTACAAAGTATAGCTTTAATGGTTGTGCAGAACACCGTCTGCCACCAAAGCATTATGGGATACGATGAATCAGCATGACTTGCATGTAAAACAAGACTTTGTTTCAGAGGATAAAACCAACTCAGTAACATCTCCTTGGGTTTGAGGACACTTCAGCTTTTATTGTGAAGGAGCTTAAAATCTACTAATCCCATTAGTGAGAAAATATTTTATCTTTTCTTCTTCTGGGTTTGCCTCTTGTGGTTCTCTTTCATAAAACAACAAACAAAACAAGGTTTATAATCTGATTTTGATTCAAAGAAGTTTGTAGAAAATAATTTATTCCTGAACAAATCATGAAAGTTCAGCCTCTCATTAATCCGAACATGTCGACTGCTTTTAGTCACGTTAACAAAGCTAAAAAACAAACACGTTAAGTTCTCAAACTGATTGTTGGTTATTATTTATTGAATTCCCTCTGCAGCCTCATTTGACCGGTTCTATTGAAGTCCCAGCCTTTGAAACGTCTCAGTGCATTTGTTTTGTGTTTTTGCCGCTCTGCCCCCCGGTCGTGGCTGGGACTGCGCTTCCTCCGCTGCCTTTAGGGACCACTTTGCCTTATCAGTTGCCAGCAGACAGAAACCTAGAACGTTTGGAAGGAAAAGTACTGTCGTCTTGAATGGTTAACACAGGAACTGCCTCGAGAGCTGTGAAGACAAATGTTATCCATCACATTGATTAAATTCCTCTTAGCTGGTGTCCTTGGCTAAGCAGGTTTGTGTGAGAGACTGTGGGGTTAACAGCAGTAAGATGGAGAGTTAGTGGATCATTAAAATGCTACCAAACCGCTAAAGTCAGTCAACTTCCTGTTACATCACATCTCTGGATGTATAAAGACCAAAGACAATAAACACGTGGATCTTAAGAAATTAAGGTTTGCATATTTTAATCTGACTTTGTTGCAGATCAACCGGTCAGACTAACAATCCTACAGTTAGAGGAACTTTATTTTGAAAGGACTTAGCTTTTTAGCTTTTCTCTTCCTTGCCGTCATTAAGCTGCCAATCAGAGTTAGGGAGGGGCTCGGGATCCAATCAATCAAGCTGATTGGGAGTGTCAGGAAGTAGCTGCTTTAAGCAGCCAGAGGTTGCGCCTGTTGCAAACTTCATTTAACCGACACAGCACGTTTAGCCAGCAGGATAATTAGAACAGTCTCTGTTCATCTTCCCTCTTCAGACTCAGGAACTCAACCTGTCCATGTTTTACTTTAAAAGGTTTTTAATGTTTTCTTTTTTCAGTCCAGTTTACTGTCAGACAACAGCAACATTTTATAGGTCATATATTAAACAATTTATTGTACTCACAGTGACCCTCAATTTACACTGCGTCCGCTCTGCTCCGACCTCCGCAGTAAAAATGCACCTATAATAATTAATGAGAGCATTTACACTGCAGGGCAGCGGTGAGCGCACAGCGAGACGCCAAACTTAGATTTGATCCTATTTTTGAGGAACGGCAGAGCAAGTGTGTAATCAATCTAAAAAGATTACACCGCACAACAAGGAAAGGAACGAGCATCTGTATTTTCAAAGTAATTCACTAAAGACTGACTGCACTCAAAATCCTATCTATATTGCTCAATATATGGATATATTTATACATGCTGTCACAATGTATCATTCTGTTTGGAAGCAGATGGCACCATGAACACAAAATGTGTGGATTTGATTTTGAAATATGGATTCAAAACAAAGACAACAGTGATGCAGTTTGAACTGTTGTTTCCAGTCTGTCTTCAACAGAATGAATTCATCTGCTCTGACTTCCACATTTATCACTGGATTTATTACACGATCTTGTACTTCCTGTGCATGCTTCTCAGAGCACCTCTGCGCTTCGCATCAGAGTGGACGTAGTGTAAATTGAGGGAAAGTGTTTAGCCTTAAATCTAAATCTGAGCTAATTAGCCGTTAGCTCAATTGTCTTTTATTTCTGCATGCTGAGGTTGGGTAAAGACCTATGTACAACAGGTATTATTTGTTCCTAACATTTTCCACAGAACCCTACTCCAAAGTGTCTTGACTATTTATTTATTTATTTATTTGTTTATATATGAACAAGCCGAAATATGGAGATTTTTATTAATTCACAATGAGCTTAAGTTACTACAGATGTTACATTTTTTTCCATTTTTTCCATTAATAAGTTCAATATATTTGCAGCAGTAATACAGATGTTGAGTTGAGTGTTTATGGCCACAGAGTGTGTGTTGGGGGAGGGGGGGCATTGATTGGAACAGCAGCTCGAGTTGAGAATAGAACCCGAGCCCTGCAGCCGGCTCTCCATCACTCCTCCCTCCCTCCCACCCCACCCCGCCCGGCCCGGCCCGGTGCTGTCTGTCTCCCTGAGCTGTCAATACAGCCTGATGGGCCTTTTAGACACTTATCAATATTTAAGCAGCCTCCCACATTGACTCAGCAATTACCGCCTAATTGATCTGAGATTGATTATCATTAGCACCATAATGGTAGAGTCGGTCAGAGGCAGGAGTTGATAAAAGTCCTCAGTGTAAAATTACATCATCTTTTTTTAGCCAGCCGCTGTGTGAAGTGGAGGAAGCACCCGTAACAAGGAGAGATGGACTAGGAGGGGGCACGAGACACAGATTCCAGCCGACATGTTGTTAATCTGTCCAGACAAACAACTCAGAGCCTTCATGTTCTGTTCATTCATCCAGTTCATATGAAAGTAGCAGTGTTGCAGGACTCAGGACCAGGCTCATTGGCGTGCCGGATAGAAGTCCCGCCACCAGCTGAACAGCCCTTCTGTATTTTTTAGGGCACTAGTGCCTTTATTGTTTTTTTTCTGGTCTTGGTCTTGACTTGGTCCAGCTCCTAAAAGTCTTGGTCTCAGTCTCGATACTATTTAGTCTCAGTCTTGACTTGGTTTCTGCTCTCAGGTTTGGTGGTCTTGACTATTATGCTAGAAAGTATCACATTTTGAATGGTTTGCACACCACCATGCATGCCA
>JARVJO010000165.1:15707526-15721461 GCA_031762555.1 Cynodonichthys magdalenae | reverse complement strand
AAAGTCTAAAAAAAATGAATGGAAGTCAATGGAAGGTCCCCACGGGGTTCAGAAACAAACGTGTGTGTGTGTGTGTGGGTGTGTGAGGTGGGTGGACTTGGCAGACTGTCCCTGTGTGAAGCCTGAGGTAGAGGGAGGGATGGAGCCGAGTGCCACAGCTGCACTCAGCTGAAACCGACGAGGCCTCGGTGTGAAGGCAAGCCGCTGCCCCGGACTCACAAACACACAACACTGCAGCTACAGGTGTGTGTGTGTGTGAGACTTCATATATAAACAAACAAAGCTTGAACAAAATAAAAATAAAGAACTGAAAGAGTGAGACACAAACAGTGAGTCTGACTTAATGTTTTCTAATTTACTGGTTAAAAACATATTTTCCTGTAAAGCAAACACCAGACTGTGGGTTTGAGACGACTTTTCTTCAGCTGTTTGTTTTTCTACATTTTGGTCGACTTTAGCATCAGTTTGAAAAGGTTTGATTCCAGCTGAAGCAAGATTTGGAGCAACTTTGACTTTCCTCTGGAAACTCTTCAATAAATAAAGAAAAAGGTGTCAGAGTCTTCCACGTCTCCTCAGCTCTAAAAGTTGGACCGTGCCAATCAATCACTCGGCTGTTATGGCAGAATAATGTGTGTTTTCTCTCAAGAATGTCCATCAAAAGAGGCCGTGTGGCTGAAAGCTCCTGTGGACCCACAGAGGTGTCACGGTGAGCCCGGCTTGTCAGAGGCTTGTCACTGCTGGGGGCTTTGAAAGCATGAAAAATACCCTCACCGGGGGCCGAGGGCTGCCGAGTGTGTGTGTGTGTGTGTGAGTGGGCTTTAACTCACTTCAGCCTGTTGCATCAACCCTTTGTCAATCCTCCAGACAATAGGCCTCCATCCTCACAGAGGAGCCTTTCCACCTCCCAGGGTGACGGCTTTATTATTCAGCCTGACAAGAGCCGCTCCACAGATCCAATCTGCACGTTTGAATGCTGACAGTTTGGGTCCGATTCCACCGGCGGGCCGGACACACACCCCTGATGTAACTGAGAGGCATTATTCCGAGGTGGGGATCCTATCAGAAAGTCATTTAGGCAGGCAGGGATTTCAGATTCAGTGTCATTTATTCATGACGGGGAAACACGTCTGACACGTGTGACAGCTCCGTCTTAAAGCTCCGCCTCGCTCCTCAGGCTGTCGAAAACTGTTGAAGGCAGGTTTGTGGGTTTTAAAATAATGACTGATCACAGTTTTAAATAAAGTAAAGCAGAGGCAGACAAGCTCCAATACATCTTCAGACAAAATGAGCAGAGTCACTTTGCTCCCAAGGAGCTGGACTTTTGTTTTTCTGAAGGTTGTTTAGTTTTCTTTGGATTTCGGATGCTTTTTCACCCAACATGTGACCATTTCCAATCCAGCTTAAGAGTTCTTTACATGGAGTGATCAGTGCATGAGGGTTTCCACTGCAGATTAAAGAAGACCCAACATTCCTTTAAGTGAGGCATATCACCCGCAGCCTTTTATGACACAAGATGGCCGCTCCTAATTTAATTTCCTCATTATTTCATGGACAGGTACACAGAAAATGTTTCTTTAAGTAGTCAAAATCCTTACAAGACTATTTTAAAAGAGGTATAACATTTGGGATAGGTCAGTGCATCTTAAATAGTGCGTGTGTGTGTGGGGGGGGGGGGCAGTGCGTTATTTTAAAAAGTCTGAAAATTGTTTTAAACTACTTGATTGGCCTTGAATGAGTACCAAAGAAATCAATGTGCCTCACATCTCTTGAGTTTAAAAAAGTATTTTTTTCTTCCTTTAGCATAAAAATCTTTAAATTAATGATTCAATGTAGCAAAATAAACCAATTTAAAATAAACCAATTTAAAAAGTAAAATATAATAATTGTTTTTTTACATAAGGCAGTGTTTTCCTTACCATTATCTGCAGAAAATCATAGTGGTTTGCACAGATTAATCATTAAATATTACCAGTTTCTCAATAGTATTTATAATTGGGGGGGCGTCAAAACAATTTAAGTTTCCTGGGGGGCGTGACAGACAATAATTGAGAACCACAGGGTTAGATCTAACAGATATTTGTTTTTTTGACAGTTTGATGACCCATGCATCTGCAGAAATGGAGCTTATTTTACTAAACAAACTGCAATTTTCCCTTCCTGTTCCACCAAACACGGCTCCACTTGACCTCCTCTGAACTCAGATGATTGAAGCTGGAACAAAACACCTCCCTGTCCGACAGCTGAACGGCAGAGCGACTTTACTAAAGAGTGGGTTTTATCTCCTCCAACTGAGACGAGCTGAAGAACAGCAGACAGCATCAGCTGGTCCCTGCAGTCACCTGGTCCCACTCCGGGTAACGGCTCCTAAATAATAAAACAGCAAAGTCTTCAGTTCTACGTGGAAGCTGAAAGGGAGAGCACATGAGAGGCCTTCATGTGAGCCGACTCCTATTAGTGAGCATAAGATGAGGATCTCCAGACTCACACGAGGCTATTTAGCAAGTGTTGGCTGCCTGTCAATCATCTCTGAGACAACAGAGCAGAATAACAAAGAGCCTCTGTGGGAAGAAGGGAATACCCTCAGAATGATTGTAAACAAGTGATGATGAGGTTCCTGCCTCTCAGTGAGAAACAGACTCACCTGTTGAATGCTAAAACAACCTGTTCCTGAAACCCCCTGCTAATAAAGCATTCACATTATATTCATTTTTATCTTCCGTACGTTTTTTGGCATGTGTGTTGCTCCACAATTTCTGTGCTATTTCAACAATTAATTTATCAAAACATTCAGTTCCTTCAGGACATTACAGCTATAACTTTTATTATTTCAGCAATTTATACTTTTTTAAATTTTTAGCTTTTTCTCTTTTTTCTCATTGAAATGAATGTAGCAGTATTCAACACCCATAAAACCCTAAAAATCTTTTCTGCACTTTTCACATTTTGCTTTTTTGAACTTCTTGTGCGACTTTTAGCTTCCTTCAGCTTCCCAATAATTTTAGCTTTTTTTCCTGCTTTTTCAGATATGCTTCTGCTATTCTCAGCTATTCTGCTTTCATGATTCTACCAGCTTTTTTTTTCAATTTAAGCTTTCAGTTTTCTGCAATTTAAACTTTTTTCGCTATTTCAGCTAATTTCAGCTTTATTTTAGCTTTTATCTGCTTTTTCAGCTATGTTTCTGCTGATTTTAACTTTATGATTCTATCAGCTTGTTTCTGCTAATTTATGTTTTTAGCTGTTTTCTGCAATTTAAGCAACTTTTTAGCTATTTTACCTAATTTGAGTTTTGTTCAGCTAAATTCACCTTTTTATGATCATTTTAGCTTCTTACTGCTTACATCATTAAACATGCTCTTTTTGCCTATTTGAGCTAGATTGAGCTTTTTCAGCTACTTTTCAGCTAATTTTAGCTTTTATGGCAATTTTATAACAAATTGCACAATTTTTGTACATCTTTTTTCCTGCAATATCTTTCAGCATTAACCGTTCATGCTGTATTTTCTGTGAAAATGCAAATTCTCTAGTTATTCTACAAAGATTACTATTTACTCCATCCATCCATCCATCCATCCAGGTATTTTCTTTACCCACTTGTTCTTCTTCAGACTGACGAGGAGCCGGTCCCCATCTCCAATCTCTTCTCCCACTAAATGTGTCTATAAATGTTGGGAAGCAGATCTTTTTTTACAGCCTGGTTGGATGCACTAAAGTTTATCGTCAGCAGACTCTTCTGATTGGTCGGTTCTGATCTTTAAAACTCTGCTGGCAGTGGACTGAACTTCACTGCATCTCATGCTCTGAATCCAGGTTTCCACTAATGATATCTTGTTTTTTACGTGCAACACGACCCTTCTGGAGGTGGAAGAAGTGTCTTTAAAAGAAAAATAAAACTGCAAGTAACTAATACGCAGAAGTTCTCCTCAAATTCAAACGATCATGTACTCCTAACACGTATGTTTGTGTGTCTGTCTGAGTCACGTCTCTGTTGGTTGTTAGCTAATGATAGTAGATGGTAGATGGATAACCAGGCCTCTCTGCAGAGGTGAAGGCCATCTTAGCCATATTAAAAACACAACAGCGTCACCTTCACACTGTTTGGAATTCTGCTCAGCTTCTGTGCGTTAGTCACACAGAGGCGCCCGGGGAATACTTTCTAACACTACTGATCACCGGCCTGCAAGTCCTGGCCCTGAGAAATCAACCGCCAGGATTTATAGATTTACCTTAGATTGGCCGTCCCGCATTTGGACCCCCATAAATACTTTTACAGCTTTGCTAATGCTACTGTTGGGAATAAACAAGGTTACGGCGGACAAGATGAGGCTGAGATTTAGTTGGCAACTCGGACAGTGCCGGGCAGAGCCATGAGATACGAGGTGGGGGGCTGCATCGGGGATGAGCACTTTGTAGCATTGCAGGGTGGATTTTTACATACCGACAAAGTCTTTAAGGTTTATATTTACTGCAGAACTGCAGCAGTTTCTTTGGAAATGTTGAGCCCTAGATGAACTTTTCTGCCACTCTGCAAAGTCTAAGTTAAACAAGTTAATTAAACAATTAGAATAAAGAATTATTAGTTAAAATTAAAACCGATGACCTTGAATTCAGTTTTTATCACATACAGAGTTTAATTATTCAAACACATCACTTTAACTCAGTTTTCAATGCTACTCATTTGGACAACTTCATGAATCTTGCAAGATTTAAAAGCATAAAAAATGCATGTTCAAGCCATCACTCTTTTTATAATGAATAAGCATACATCTGACTTGACACGGTCACTCTCACCCCGACCTGTAAGACAGGAGGACAAGTGCAGGACTACAAGTCCACCTAGAAATGTGTGTCCTCGCACGATTTGTGTCTTCAAAGTCAGCAAAACGTCATCGCTAAGATGGTCCAGACAGGAAGGAGATTTAATGAGAGGCATGTTTTATTAGGCTTCCAGTTCAGAAAGAGGTCAGGTAGGGGCGGAGTCAGAAAACTGCTGTATTTAACTCAATTAGTTAGAAAACTAAAAGGTACAACAGGACACTTCAGCACCTGAGAAAAACAAAATGATGGTGACTGAGTGATGGCAACAATAGAGATTTCATCAGTTTTTTAGACTTATATCTACTGTGTATACTGTGCCTTACAAAAGTATTCGGCCCCCTTGAACTTTTCAACCTTTTGCCACATTTCAGGCTTCAAACATAAAAATATAAATTTTTTTATTTATTTGTGAAGATTCAACAAGTGAGACACAATCGTGAAGTGGAACAAAATTTATTAGATATTTTAAACTTTTTTAACGACCCCAAAAAAAATTGAGTGTGCAAAATTATTCGGCCAAAAAGTTTGATTTTGGATTCATCTGACCAGAGCAGCTTCTTCCATGTTTGTCTCCCAGGTGGCTTGTGACAAACTTTAAACCAGACTTTTTATAGGTATCTTTGAGAAATGTCTTTCTTCTTGCCACTCTTCCATAAAGCCCAGATTTGTGCAGTGGACTGATTGTTGTCCTGTGGACAGACTCTCCCACCTCAGCTGTAGATCTCTGCAGCTCATCCAGATCATGGGCCTCTTGGCTGCATCTCTGATCAATCTTCTCCTTGTTCAAGATGAAAGTTCAGAGGGACGGGGGGTCTTGGTAGATTTTGCAGTGGTCTGGTACTCCTTTCATTTCAATATGATCACAGTGTTCTTTGAGATGTTTAAAGCTTTTGTGAAAACTTTTTGTATCCAAATCCACCTTTAAACTTCTCCACAGCAGTATCTCAGACCTGCCTGGGGTGTTCCTTGGTCTTCATGATGCTATAATGCTCTTTGCACTTTAAACAGAACCCTGAGACGATCACAGGGCAGGAGCATTTATACAGAGACTTGATTACACACAGGTGGATTGTATCATCAGTCATTTAGGACGACATTGGATCATTCAGAGATCCTCACTGAACTTCTGGACAGAGTTTGCTGCACAAAAGTAAAAGGGGGCTGAATAATATTGCATGCCCAACATTGTTTATTTGTTAAAAAAGTTTAAAAGATCCAATAAATTTTGTTCTACTTCACGATTGTTTCCCACTTGTTGATTCTTCACAAAAAAATTAAAATTTGATATCTTTATGTTTGAAGCCTGAAATGGGGCAAAAGTTTGAAAAGTTAAAGGGGGCCGAATACTTTTGTAAGGCACAGTATACACAGTAGATATAAGTCTAAAAAACTGATGAAATCTCTCTCTCTCTCTATATATATATATATATATATATATATATATATATATATATATGGAGGGATTATGTATCCTCTCTAGTTTGGGGACGACTGAGATCCCCCTGAATAAGCTGGAAAGTGTTGCTGGGGAGAGGGATGTCTGGGTTTCTATTGATGCTGCAATTCGACTACAGGTAAGTGACAAAAGATGTAGGTGGAGATAGAATAAGTTATACCGTTATAAAACAAGTGAGATATGAACTCTAGCCATATTTCCATATCCAATTCATGCCAATTTTGAGTGAACTTTTAATATGTCGCAAAAACAAACAACAAAAAAATGCGAATCAGGAGTGTTTCCGTCTACTGGTTTTGGAACGAATCAACCAGGCTACGCAAAGCGTAATTACATCACACGTTGACGTTACTCATAGCTGTAATAAACAGGAAGTAGAGATTGCAAACTAGCAGGGACTGAACATCTCAAGACGAAGGAGATAGGTTTTTAGGAATGTATTGCTATTGAGCAAGTTCTAATTGTTCTGTCATATCAACTAGTACTGGTGATGTTGCATGCTGTCCTGAGATGTAGAGAAATAAATGCAATTCTCTTCACATTATGGGGTTATCTGGGAAGATGCCGACAGAGGGTACAGCTAATCATGTGAGCTAAATGTTTGCTACGTCAGAACTTAATTGGAAAACGTGTTTCCATCTTCTCTTTTTGGGCATCAAATCTTTTTCAGAAAATCCAAAAACCAAAAAAATCCAAACAACAACTTTTTCGCGAAATTGAGGAATTTTTTTTAAATTTTGACACGTTCTTCAACCTTTTCTAATGCGATACTTCAAAATGAGCAAAAAAATAAATGATGGAAACAAGGCCACTGATCCATCTCATCAGGACACACAATACCTGTAGTTGAATGGTACCCAAGAGAGGCAAGAGGATCACAACTGATAGGGTTGGACTATCTGAAGACACGGCAGATGTCCAGGACAACTACAAGTATCTTGGAAACCCAGAGGCAAATGGCAACCAAGAAAGTCAAACACGACCAAGTACCTGGAAGTCCTAAAGAGCCAGCTGACTGGTAAGAACAAAACCCAAGCCAGTCATCAGGTACCCCACTGGTATGGTCAACATAAATGTTCAGCTTCCTGTTATCATCGAGACCAATCAGTATCTCCAACTCTATTTCAGGCTGACCGGCACAGTGATTATTTATGCAATTTCACAGAAACATTTGAATCAAAAAGATGTCATTGGTTAATTCAGACACAGTAGAAGTCGTTCTTTGGGGTTATCCGTAGATAGCCTGAGGTTGGTCTTTTCTTGAGTTTTACCTGCATTTTCAAACAGCTTTGACCGTTTGTACAAAACAAAAACATCCTGCAATACTTACAAGTGAACACATTGAGCCAGTCATAAAAACTAAAGTAAATCTAGCAAACAGACTGCACACCTGGTTGAACCCCATATATGGAACAAATCATCATATTACTCCTGGGTACTTGCAGTGTTGGAGTGAAATGAAGCCTGTGCAAAGCAAAGGCAGAGCATACATCTTTATCTGTGTCCACTTACAAAAGGTTATCTTTCATATTGCTCAAATGCTACCTGATAAATATCCTGCTAACTCTCAATATTTCCACTGCGGGGGCCACATTTGTCATCGTTGAGATGGCGGGCAAAGTAGGGCACAGATGGGAACTCCTCCCTCACGCTGGCGTTGAGGTATGAGCTGCTGGTCGAAGCAGATGAGCACGTGTGATTGATAAGGTCTTGTGTCGGGGTCTCCGCCACAGTCGGGGATGAGAATTTAGAAACTAAAGGCAGAAGTTACAAAAAACGTCTGTTTTACTCAAGACATCTGCATCAAGGTGAACAAAAGGTTTTGTGATTGAAATAACACAAAAGCTATTTTCTCTAGTGGTGTTCGATACTGTTCATTTACTTTCCAATACCCATACTGAGTAAAAATCAGGCTGGTACTGGCAAAACTGATCCGACACCGATACTTTGTGAGAACACATATTGTGTCTGGCAAATCTAAAAAAGTAGCATTTTTCAAACAACCGCTTCATAAAGAATACAAGACTTTCTAACCCTATTATATTTATTTAGGATAATTTAAAATTCCTATGTTAATATAAAAGTGAGGAATTATGTTTCTTCACATATTTTGGTATGCAAGAGGGTCCCTGGCCAGAGGATATTTCTGTTTGGGGGGCCACAGCCTGAAAACATTTGGGAAGCCCTCATCTAGAATGTAAATACAGACAAAACTGATTTTATGTTAAAATGACCTGCCATACAGGTAATGTCTACAGACTGACTGAGCATGTGCCACTGCACTTATACATCACTTAAGTGGAAGGAAAAGTAGTTCCTTCTAAACACATATGATTTAGACAAGATTTCAATAGTTTATTTTCCACTGTTTTCCTGTTAATATTTATTACCTGAAATGATTGAAGTATCAAAGTATCAATATTGTGATTTTAGTATCGATTCGAGCACAAAGTTCTGGTATTGGTGGTATTGATACTTCAGTATGGATCCACACATCACTAATTTTCACTGATTGGTTTGCTTTCCTGGAGTCGGCTTTGGATGAATCTAAATTCCACAGGTGTGTTTTCTAAAGCTGCACGTTCAACATTCTTACTTTTAAATTGATCCAGATTGTCTTTGTCTTTGTTTCTGTTGCGTATGATTAGAAACATTTAGTGGAAGGGTTGAAAATTTTCAAAAAACAAAAAAAAATAAATGAGTACATCTCAGCTAATTAAACATAAGAAACCCAAGACCTTAAAAATGTAGACATAATTGACTTAATTACAGAGATTTATGTTGACTCTTTGACTCCCTTTAATCATTCTATTAACAATTTAAAATGTTTAGATTTTATAAAATATTGTTTTACCTCAAGACAGCAGTTTTATTTTGAAGGATTGACTCAGTAATAACAGAAACAGGAGCAGCCAGGGACTGTAAAGGTAAGCCTCCCAGACTGCAGTCTGTTTTGTTTGCCGTCTCTTCAGGACTGCCCCCCCTGCACCCCCTCTCTGTTTTTGACAGCCCACCATCTGCTGCAGAGCTCATCTAGATCTCATATACCTCGCTGTATTTACTCTGCTGACAAGCCTTTAAGTTTGGGACAAAAGATAATCAGTGATGATGCTTTGGCAGAGGCGTAGCAACAATCTGAGACATGAGCTGGAGGCAGGAATCAAATGAAAACACGTCGACAGACACTTTATTAAAAGGTTTTATTCAGCGCTGAGAGAATGGAAGAAGACAGCCTCTGATGATCGCCACCTATTCAGTCAAACAAGAAAGAAATCAGACTGAAAGAATCCAAAGTAGCATAAAAAAAGCTACATAAATATAGCATGTGTACTAACAGTAACTATAATTAAACTGCCTTTTTGTTTTTTCTCCAAAAAGGATATGTCAGAATAAGGATACAAATGGTTCTGCAGGGTCTTGGTATCTTAAATAAGATAAAATATAAGAATAAATTTAAAATAACCATTGTAGTGACCGTCTGTGGCCGATTTTAGGAAAAGAGCATAATAAAGTTCTTACCCGTTGTGTTCACCGATGCTTTGGACCTTTCTTAGAATCTGTGTTATCTTGTTTGGGTCTGGCAGATCGAGCAAACTGCTGTGAACTCATGGTTAAGGTTTGTATGCAAACATTCAATCATCATTTAGACTCGTTGTTCTTGCATCGATAAACACGCCGACAGTCCCGCTCCGTGAGACGGGTTCAAAAGTTGAGGCGTAATTATCTGAACGCACAGGATGGAAGAGCAGCTGGTGGTTGGGAGCTGTCAGAAATTAGTCCCCGTCCTCCTGAAGGCGCCGAGGGCCGAAGCCAAGAACACATCTGTGAGGGGGAGGGTCCTCGTAATAAACCCAAACACATCACCTGGTGCCGTGTTCTGCTACATGTACACACCACAAACTCCCCGACACCACGGGTAGCACTCAACAAAAGCCTCTCAGTCACCATTTATACAGAAAAATAAATCGATTCAACTGCTGCAGAACAAAAGAAGTATTTTTACACCAAACAGAACGTGTCCGCGCACCTTCTCACCCAAAATTAATTAAACCCTCAACTGAAACACAAAGCCTGCAGTTTCATTCCTTTTAAAAACTCTTGTTCTCGTTTCATCCTGCGAGGGGGGGGGGGATAAAAGGATACGACGACCAGGGGTTTGTCGTAGAGAACGAAGCCGTTGGTTTCCCGCAGGGCTTTTTCGGCGCTCTGCTCATTTGGGAGTCCTATGAAGGCCTGCCCTTTCATCCGCCCCTCCTTCATTAACACAATGTCAAACCTGAGGAACAAAGCAGAGCGGGGACACATCATTACCACCGCAGGCTCAACAATGCACTGTTGTGTGTTCTGTGTAGGAGCAGGGAAAAACGCTTTCTGCTCCTGTAAAGTAGATAAAAACGGACAAACTACTGATTTTAAAGAGCAGCGATTCAAGAAAAGACAAACAAGCAGGAGAGTTGGGAGATATGCAGATGATGTCTGGATGTTTCTACAGGTAAAAGAGCTGATAAATCCTGACAAACAATTATCATTCAGTGGTTTGTGTACTTTGTGTTGTTGATTTTCATATAAAAAAAAGATGTTGACAAACAAAAAAGGAGTTATTTTATTTTCATTAGGGATACACGTTATATCTGCATTAACATCAATATGTTTATCATTTTTTTAGCATATCAGTCTGATAAGTATTTATGTCAGATATTGATTTTCCACTTGTTGCTGTTTGTGTTTCTGTTTTGGGAGGGGGGCTGGTTGTTTGTGTGGTATCTGATCATGATGGTGACGCTGCGCAGGAATAACTGAAGTAGAGTCATGTCAGTGGTCTGGTTGTTTCTTACAGAATCCAAAAAGATACAAGTGTGTTTATGTGAGTTTTAGTGGAGACTCACTGTTCCTAATGGGACAAAAGCCTGGTCCCTACTGGCAGAGACACCGTTTGTGCTTCAGGGGTTATGTTTAGGACCAAGGTGTTTAGGTTAGTTTTAGCATCAGGTACCTGTGAGGTTAATTTTAGGGTACATTTTCAGGGTTAGGCTATAGAAATCATCGGTTAATGAATGGAAGTTAATACAAAGTCTCCATGGAGGTAGAAGAACAAACGTGTGTGTGTGTGAATATATATTATATTTTGTGCGTTTGTAATATAATATCAATAAATATCAGTTATCGACGATAACAGCAGTATTAATATCAATATCTGCTGAAATTTTCATTTTATACTTCAAAGACAGGAAAATGGTCCATCTTTTTATTTTTCTCAAACCAGACTGTTACCAGACTATTTAAGGTGGAGTTAGTTAAATAACTTTTAATAACAGACGTCTACCTATAAATAAATAAATAAATAAATAAATGATAGCTAACTGCTTTTGCATCTCTTTAACTAAATCCAGACTGTTTTTATGAACACAGTTGGTCTCGCTAATTTATTTTTAAAACTATTTATCTGGCTCCACCTTAAAAGGTCTGATAACAGGTTGACTAAAATCTTTTCCTGTATAATTATTAGCTAACAGTTGTTTGTCGCGGCTGCCTGGTTAGCTAACTAGCTTTACATTCTTTAGCAGGTGTCAGCTGATTTCCTGGAGCTTCTGCTGCTTTTAGCTCATGTCTTTTCTCCAGCAGGTCCGTGGTGAGGAACCTGACGAAAGTAAAGACTTTGTTTGTTTGTGGAGTATAAAATAAAAAGTGAATAACCCTCAGTTTAATATCTGCTTTTAAAACGACAAAAACAAAGGATGAAAAAGTACAGGAACCCTAAATCTGCACAAAGTTATGATTTTTATTATTCTTTATTGGGGTCTTTTAGTTTGTAGTTGCTCTGATATTTATGAACGTTCAAGTTTAAAGTTTGTTTTTTCTACACAGTCTTTTCCTGAAAAGCTACTTTAAAAGCTATATTTTAGTAACCACAACAATAAGCACAGGGTGGTAAAGGCCAAACGGAGCCTCTGGCACAGATTTCCTCTGGTTTGTTTGTATTCAGAGTCGGGCTGCCGTCGTGGCTTTGATGACTCAGATGGAATATCTGTTTGAAGTACTGCTGATGCACAAACATCAAAACGTCCCTCATGATCTTAGTATCTGTTTAGATACTTATTAAAAACACAAGGCAGAGTCAGCATGAAGCACAGGAAAACTCTCCAGAGGAACTGTCAGAAATAGCTCAAGCAGGAGAAAACGGGGTTCAGTGGCACAAGATAAAACTGATTTACGTACATGTTCCTCTCAGCTTCTGATGAAAGGTTGATATATCTCCCATAGATGTACCTCAGATCCTGAAAGTCATCAAATTAACAACAAGGAAGTGTTTTAGTGAGAAGTCCAACACATCCAGGTAACAGTGCTGAACCGGACCCACCTTCTCCTCCACCTGCTTGGCGATGTTCTTCACATACAGCCTGCAGGTCGGCTCGCCCGCTTCGTAGTTTTTAAACACAGACATCCTTTTTATCTCTGTTTTAAAAGAGGAAGGACAGAAAGAAAAATAAATTAAAAAGGATGAACGTGAGATGAATTTCAAAAAGTGGTCCAAAGGATCACAGAGCAGCTTCATTCAAAGTCACTGAAACTCAAACATTCAAGGTTTTATTTCAAATGTAAAACAGAGACGGATGGATGATTTCAGCTCCAACAACTAGACTGTTTGTTAGCAAAATATCACACACCAATAAATATCAAATGGTAGCTAAGAGCTAAAATTAGGAATGAGTTTAGCTAAAAGTAGAAAAACAGTTAAAAACTTAATTAGGCAAAAGGCTAGCTAAAAATACCAGAACGATGCCCGAGAGGTAAAAGTAGCAAAAGGCTAGTTTAAAACTGGACATACCAAAGTTGTAGCTAAAAGTAGCAAAAGATTAGTTTAAAACTGGACATACCAAAGTTGTAGCTAAAAGTAGCAAAAGCTAGCTAAAAACTAATGCAGCAAAAATACTAGCTAGAAGCTAAAATCAGCAAAAGGTTGTCTAAAAGCCGCAAAAGGCTAGCTAAAAATGAATTTAGCACAAGGCTTGCTAGAAGCTAAAGTCTAATCTAATCTGAAGCTAAAAGCTAGCTAAAAAAAAGCAGAATGGCACCTAAAAGCTAAAAGTACCAAAAGGCTAGTTTAAATCTTAAAAACCAATGTAGCAAAAGGTTAACTAGAAGCTAAAATGTGCAAAAATTTGTCTAAAAGGAGCAAAAGACTAACTAAAAGTACCAAAACGGTGCAGACAAGCTAAAAGTAGTAAAAAGGCTAGCTGAAAATGAATGTAGCAAAAGGCTAGCTAAGAGCTAAAATTAGCAAAAGACTGTCTAGAATCAGCAAAAGGCTAGTTAAAAGTAGCAGAATGGTACTATGCTAAAAGTAGCAAAAGGCAAGCTAAAAACTAATGTAGAAAAAAGGCTAGCTAGATGCTAGAATTTGCTTAATATTGTCTAAAATCAGCAAAAGGCTATCTCAAATTAGCAGAACAGTGCCTATAAGCTAAAAGTAGCAAAAGGCTAACAGTAGCAAAAAAGTGAAAGTAGCTTATAAGGGTAAAATTGAGCAAGTATGTTGATGTAAATATTTAGAAAATCATACAAGTTACAAACAGTAAAAATCAGAACATTATAGATAGATAGATAGATAGATAGATAGATAGATAGATAGATAGATAGATAGATAGATAGATAGATAGATAGAT
>JARVJO010000165.1:15695112-15705162 GCA_031762555.1 Cynodonichthys magdalenae | reverse complement strand
AGATAGATAGATAGATAGATAGATAGATAGATAGATAGATAGATAGATAGATCGATCGATCGATCGATCGATCGATCTAAAATAACACAAAAGATGCAGAAAACAGAAAAAAGCAAGAAAAGAGTGAACGCTGACTCAGCATTTCCACAATGACTGATTCCTCTATCTCCTGCCGTGTTGATGGGAGCTGGTTTTCACCTCATGTTGTTTGTGTTTAGCTGCTCATTAGACACTCAAAAGGCTGAACGCAGTTTTTAAAGACAATATGTGGAGACAGAGGACGCTTTGATGACTTTGACTCTACATCTGGCTCAGAAAACGATGGTCACACCTAATTACACCCAGAAGAGCTCACAACCAACAGAAAGCTGCAATCCTCTCCTCCTCATGGTAAAAGCTCCGCCTCCAACGGTGCATATAGAAGTCTGTGATTTTAAATTTGTTTGCAGTGTTTTGTGTTTAGCCACCAACTCCCCGCTCGGTCTAATATGCATTTCAAACGAACGACTGCAGCCGTCTTGCATCACCTGAACAGAACGTGTGAGGAAGGTTACAGCTGTTCTGCAGCCGCTCAAAAAGAAGAAAGAAGCAACATTAAAAGGATGATTGTTGTCATTGTGAGCACGTCCTCAACCTGACACATTAACTGAAAGCTTTTTAATCATTATCGATTGTAGCGAACATCTGAGACGAGTCCTGCAGTGTTTGTTGATAACCAACCCTCGCCTGCGAGTCGGCTGCTGGTCCCTCTTTAGCTCATATTTACCGTCTTTAGACAGCCGCCCTTTGTCCAGCTCCTTCCTGGACACCACGTCCGACACCAGGTCCCGCTCGTCGTCGCTCTGCTCCTCCTGCTGCTGGGAGGTCTGGGAGCTGGGGTAAAGCTTCCCGAACCCTTCTGTCACCTCCTGACTGCTGCTGGGGGCCGCCGCACGCCCCTCCACTGACAAAACAAACACATCATCACTGCTTAAACTTCAAGATTACTAAAAATAAGACTCACATTTGAGGTTTCACTCGCTCCAACTTTTGATCTCGATGCAAAAACATTGAACTGATTAACTTTAGAGTGGACCTGATTCAAGATGGCCGCCACAAAACTGACTAACTCAAATATTGACATAAATTCAGGTGGTGGTAGCTGAGAGTGATCCCCGACACAGATCGTGAAGATCTTTGTGTTAACAGAAACCTGGACCACAGACAGCTCAACTGATATTTTCATACTGTTTATAGCCCCCGTAGACTCTCTCTAAAGAGGGCCGCCAGGGGGCCACAGATAGCTGGAGGGAAGATAAGAAAAACTGAACAAAAAAATTAAATCTAATAAATGTTTTAAATCGTTATATAATCAATAATCTGTTTTTCAACCATTTTAAAAAAGATTTATAAAATATAGAAATGTTGTTTCATTACTTTTGTTCTGTTCAGCTTGTTAAAGTCAGTTTTTCAGTGAGGAAATAAAAGTGTTTAAACATGTTAATAAAATTATGTTAAACAAATGTAATAATTATTGAATAATGAATAAAAGTGAGAAGAAAAAAAACGTTCTAAAAGTTGATGTTTCTGTACAGCTTTGACTTTTATGTTTATGTTTATCACTTTCACTGCACTGCTACACTTTAGCAGCAACTTTTATTTTGTGCTTATATTGCATGCTGTTGGTATATGTATGTTTAACTTTTTTATTCTTAAAAAACAAAAAGTCCATAAAAAGCCCAAAGTAAATCAATTATTGAATGAAAAAGGTGCAGCAAGAAGAAAATATATTTTGTAATATACATTTCATTTTATTGTTGACTTGTGTTAACCTGCACACAATAAACCTGTCCTGACCCCAGTAGGAGCGTCTGCACTTCCTGTTTGTCAGCACTCTGACACCAGAGGAGGGTTCTGGCCCCGGACCCCCGGCTGCAGCTCTTACTGTTACACAGGTGTATGAAAGCAGAACGTTCCAGAAGAAAAGGTTTGAACTGTGATCTGTGAGAGGATGAGACTGAGGGGCTTCCCTGTTCACCTTATCTGCCCCCCACACCTCCCCCCTTCACTCCCTGAGAAGTCAAACAGATCTCACAGACGAGCACAAAGGATTTCCTGGAGGCAGATAAAGTACGACAGGAGGATGTTTTGGATTAGTCTTGTTTTGGGGGGCGGTGGAGGGGTGGGCTCTGATAAACAAGAGATTTAAATGAAAAGGAGCCGGGGAGCAGATAAGGACTGCAGGCTGGGAAGCGGGGATCTGGTTGTTCTCTGCGGAGTGGGAATCAGAAAAGCTCCTGAACGCACCACGCCTGAGTGAACCCACACCTCCCTCCTCGTTCACACGACAACTTTTTATTCTCCTCATCAGATTTGTGCGGGCTGGCTGCTCTATCTCCAGCCTGTGTGCAGGAGTTCAGGTTTCTGACATCAGCTGTAGTCTCTCCATCATTTTCATGTTTGATCTGATAAAGAATTCTTTATTTGAACTAAGATTATAACAATCCTCCAGCTCTTACTTCTGTCTTCATCATCAGGCCTGTTGTCTTCCTCAGCAGCTGCCACCTCTGGAACCGAGATGTGGAATTCAATTTTTCTCGGGCCGGCGGGGTTTTGCTGCTCGAACACGTCGGCGGGCTGCAGGACGGGAGCGCTGAAGACCAAACAAACAAACAGAAGAGTCAACATCAAAGGTTCTGTTTGCTTTAAGAGTTTGGAACAGAAGTAGAAGAAGACGAGACGTCTTCACATCATAAACTGATTGTTTTAAGAAGAATCCAGACTGTCGTGTCATGATGGGGACAGACCTCTGAGAGTCTGCTTTAGGAGCATAAAGCAGATCTTTGATCTTTGGCTTCTTTCTTTTTGAAGAAGCTTTTGGTCTCGGGGGTCTCTTGCATGTTTGGTTGACCATCAGACGAGCAATCCTGAAATAAAGAAGGGGGGTGAAGGAAGCAGTGACTAACCTGAACACAATCAGCTCCAACATTTAACTGACAGAATCAACTTCAACAGTTACAGGCAGGTTATCTGCTCCCTCACCTCTCTTTGTCCTCGTCGTCCCCGCTCTCGTACTCCGACTCTTCCCCGCTGGACAGCTCCATCTCCTCCTCGGGTAAGGGGGGGTAGTCAGGAGGGAAGGGAGGGGGCATGGGGATGGGGGGAGCAGGGGGCAGGAGCTCAAACTGCAGGAGACACCGGCACACAGGTTGGCTTTAACGCTGCAAGGCCTCATCCTAAAACTCTTTTCTTATTTGTCCTTTTCTAAATGAAATCTTTATAAACTCAACACTGTTTCTAGAAAAGTCTTTATGAAGAAACAGATGCTGCAGCAGCAACACCAGGCTGATGTGGTGCTGGAACACAGCCACAAACACACTAACAACTAGTGATGCACATCAGCATTAACATCAGCATCAGTCTGATAAATAAACTGAGCTGATATTGATTTCCTGCTTGTTTGTGTTTGTTTCAGGAGGAGACGTTTGTTTGTTTAATATCTGTAAATATTAGTTAATGGCCATGACATTTTTATCTCTCTAATAAAAACAGAGAATAAGGCGTAAAGCTCCTCAGGCCGCCAACAAATATCTGAGGATTTCCCAGGATTCACTGCACCCACAGCAAAATAAACAGAAAAACAAAGATGGCTGAGTTTTTTTTTATTTTTAAACAAGTCAGTGTCGTTTACAAATTCATCACGAACCAAAGATTTTGTTTTAAATGTAAGTTTAGCAACAATAAAACGCAGCTACAAGTACTGAAACTGGAGCTAAACCCTAATTATTAATGTTTTTTATTTATTTACATTTAGCGTTTTAAATGTGAAGTTTCTCCTCCAGTGATTCAACATGTCCCAACACATTTTAACTGTGAAGACGCGTGATATTAAACTGATCACTATGGTAACCGTAAACCGTCTCATTTCAGAGCAGGCTAACGCAGCCCACCTGGGCTGTGAAGGCTGTGGCCTTTGTGGTCCAGGTAAGATGCAGCCTCTGAACTGAGCCACAATGAAAGCTTTCATCATAAATATAATATAATATTATGAAGACAAGAAGAAGACGACACCCTCGAGTCAAACGTTTGACTGCAGGAGTGTCCTGATGCATCTCAGTAAACCAGGTTTAAAAAAAACTGAGAAAAACACAAAGATAATCAACCTAAAAGTCGTTTTCATGTAGACACGAGGCTGAAATTATAACGTTAAATCACAAAAAGTGTTGCTGTGTGGTTGAGAATAAATACAATTATATGAATAAATCTAAAATAAAAAAAGAACAAATGCTGAACATCATGTTAGATAATGATTAACAGAATGTGAAACAGAGAATTTTGTTTAAGATTTTTCTTTTTAAAAAAGATTAAAGATGAATCTAATAATTTCTGTTGGTGATTTTTCTAAAACAATTAATCCAAACTAACTAAAACGTATTTCTTTAGTTGGACATTTATAAAAAACGTGTCTTACCAGGGGAGGTCTGGCTGTGACGGGACCGAAGGGACAGGGCAGGTTCATCTTGTTCATCAGATGAAGCACCTGTTTAATGTGAAGCTTTATGTCAGGATTGTTTCAACACTCGGCTGCAGCCCAGATCTCAGGCTCCACATGTAAAACTGACTGCTGCAGACAAACACAAGGATCAGGAGCACTTCCTGTGTGAAACACCAGCGCCACCGAGAGGCCGAGTCAGGAAGTGGCTCCACTGGAGAACCCCAGGCAGCCTGGCTCCGGGGGAAATGTTAAACCCATAACTCACGCCTCCTACTTCTGGTTTATTATTAATACTGGCTCCACAAACTGAGATTAAAAAGCCAAACGTTGCTGTTTGATCTTTAGGAGCTTGGCTGTTGTTCAGAAACTGCAGCAATTATTCTTGCATTGAAGAGAAATAATGATTCAAAAGCAAAGAAGCACAGGTCGTCTACATTCAGGTGACAGAAAAGAGACGTTTTTACTCACCTGAACATAAAACTTGGGCACACTCAGGAGGGCGTGTGTGATGTTTGTCAGGATGCTGTTGGAGGGCGAAGGGTACAAATACTTCAGCGTGGGGTTTGACTGAAACTTCAACCTGAGGAAGTTAGGAGCAGAAAGAAAATAAAAAGTTTAAACCAAACCTGCAAGTAAAAAAAGCAAGTACACAAAAACTAAACTGAGCACAAACAGTCAAGAAATTAGTGTTTTGTAGATTATTCCTTTGTTGTAACAAAGCTTCTTGGTAATAAATCGTACATTATTGTAAAGTCTGTTAATGTCCCTTTTAAATGGGGCCACATTTGTAAGGATCATGCATTTATGAGATGAGGAGTAGAGCTCAGTATGTTGGTTGTGCACATGAAGAATTATCCAAATCCACTCGGTCAAACAGTTTATTTAGCTGTTTTTAACTCTTGTTTTGCAAGATAAAAGCATAAAACAAAAATAATAATAAAAAATAAAAAATGATAAATTAATCAAAACTTTCATTTTTTGCATTTATTATCACTAGAAGTCAAACAATAAAACAGTCTGGGTGTTTCTTAGGGGTGTAAATAAAAACCTTATCACGATGTGATATAACATCGATTTGTTTGGACGACAATTTGATATTTCTCAATTTCAAAAAGTCGGTCACCAAACGATTTTCATTTAATTCAATTTACATATACAGTAGATATAGATCGATATTTTCATTTTGTCTTATATTATAATATATATATTAAATATATAACGGAATCATTAACCATTTAATCAATATAGATCAATGTATTGTTACACCCCTAGTGTCTCTCTGAGAAAAATAACATTTATCATGGTGAGAGCCTTTTATTTCAGCATGACTTATTTTAATGTTTTATTGTTGTCATTAGTTTGTGTTTTACTAGTTAGTAAATTAGTTTTAATGATTTCTTATAATTTTTATACAATTTGTGTTGTATTTATGTTTGTTTGTTTGTTTGGTATTTATCATTTGTACTGATTGTGTTTTATTCTATTATTAACAAAATGCATGTAACTGAGTCATTTTAACCTCGTTTGTTTTTAGCAAGTCCAGCAAAATAATCTTTGGCTAAATCTGGTGCAATTACAGAAATGTCAGTTAATGTGTGATGTCCCTCCCAAATAAATTATATTATGGTAATTTACTAAAATGTCAGTTTTTACTTTTTGGGATTTGTTATTTATTTTACTGTGCTTGAAACAGATTATACAACGGTGTTCAAAATAAACGCTCTACAAAACTGTAATTTTGCTGCTGTTTCCCTCATAGCTAAAGAAGACGTCTGCTGCAGGTAAAAATCAACCTAAATAAACCATCACCAAATAGCACAGTGTGATTTCTGTTTTTACCAAATAAAATACATGAATGATGTGTTTAAATTTGACGGCTGAACCAATAAATGACCAGATTCTTACCCTTGGCCAGGTGCGACACCGGTCTCTATGAGTGGGATATTTGGCTGTTTTCTCTCCTGTACCTTCCGCTCTTCTTTGACATGACTATGCAAAAAAATAAAAGAGAGAGAAACGCTAAACAACAGAGTGTAAAATTCACAACTTTTTAATCTCCTCACAGAAACAACTTACCCGTCTGAAACTGGTGGGTCATTTAAAACTGTCACATCATCTTGGCCTTTTGCAAACTCCACAACAAGAGTCTGATTCAGAATCTCCAACTGATGGAGCCTGCTGAGAGCCTGGGAGAGACGTGGTGAGGAGTGAACATGGTCCCGTGGACGAACTAATACCAAACAACATGAAGTCTAGAGATGAAACACAAACGACTGACCTTTGCTGCCATCTTGTCACTTCTGAATGTTGCGAGAGCTGCATGTTTCTGTGGAGACGGACAAGTCTGTTCACGATGGGTATGAAGTCAAATGATTTAAAAAGACATTTAGGATCATAACATCACTTACAAAACGACCCCAGTTCGAGAAGACTCTGACTGACTCGGCTCCAAAATACTTCAGGAGGTCCTCTTTCTCCTCCTGGCTGAGCTCAGCTGGTAGGTGACGAACGATGAGAGTTTTGCTGCCGTTACTTTGCACCCCAGCATAATTCTTTTCCATTTTCCTGTGTGGGCAATAAGGTCAATTATTTTATATATTATAGTTTATAGAGGGCTATCCAGTTAAGTCCATCTGGTACACTAATTTCTGTGTAGTTACCATCTGCATCAATTCAAGAGGTTTTTGTTTAAATTGCTATTAATTTATTTAAAAAATGATAAACATGTATACCGAAATAAATATTAGATTGTCTTAATTTCGTTCGTATGTTTATCGTTGTTATAAATGATTTGATTTAACGTCGACAAGCAAGGCAATGTAAAATCACCATTTATTTCAATGATGTTTCGGCTCGTTGCTAATGCTAACACCAAGAAGAAGTAAATATATATACGTAATAATACGTATTTTTCTGTTTATTCCATTTTGAGAACTGATGACTAGGCAAATATAAAAAAAACGTTGCACAAATACAACCCAAGAAAAAGCACTAAAACATTGTAAATAAGTAACAATTCAGTGAATGTAGTACACACCTGCCTCCTAAAATTGTTCATAAACAAACTGACTTCCGGTTGACTCTTCTTCTTCGTTTAAATTTAGGCAGAGATTGAGTGCGATGCTGCCACCCTCTGATAAATAAAAGTCACTGCTTTATTTTAAACTTAGATTATGTCTTTAAAAACTAACACGTTTTAACATAAAAATAAAAAATATCTCTTTCTGAGTTAATACAGGGATAATTTAACAACAGGTTTCACAGATTTTAGAATGTTTTTTGCTTGCCATTTTAATTTATGTTATCCCAGATCTGATCACTTTATATGCAAATACACATCTCACTAACAGAAATTATTATATTTAGTCAATCTAATCTCTTTAATGTCTTGATTGTAAATACTTTTTTGATTGAAATAGCTTTTTTTTTTAAATAAAACGACAAAAGTCCCCTCTATATTCTTGATAGTGCCTTTTGAATGTAGTTGACTCAGCTGTCAGGGCTAACATTTTCTTCATTAACAGTCAAAGACAATCTTAAAGACAACACTGTTTGTCTTTCAGTAAAATATTTCATAAATCATGAGATGGGTTTGAATGAAAGTTTCAGAAAATAATACGAAATGCAGCACATTTACAGTAACAACTGTACCAGCTCTGGTTGAGTTTCACCAGTAGATGTCAGCCCAATCATATGAAAATGTCCTTTCTGTGTGTTTGTGTGCGTGTACCTGGTTTTTGTTACCTTTTTAGGACCTTTTGCAAGTATAAACACCTACCCTGTCTGGACCAGTACTTTTTTTGGGTACTGAAGCCTGGTTAGGTTTAGGGTCAGGGTTTGGCTATAAATGAATGGATGTCAATACACGGTCCTAATAAGGATAGAAATACGAGCGCGCGCGCGCGTGTGTGTGTGTGTACTTGTTTTTTTTTTTACTATTTAGGACCATTTCTGGTATACACACCTACCATGTCAAGACCAGTAGTCCTAATGGGGACTAAAAAGCGGTCCTAATATGGTGGAACTCCATTTATGGGTTGGGGGTTCGGTTTAGGACTAAGGTGTCAATGAACGGTCCTAATAAGGGTAGAAATACAAACCTGTGTGTGTGTGTGCTTCCAATGGTTCACTTACTGCACAAAGAAATACCCCAAAATAACCTGAATTTAACCATTTTTCTGTTGATTTTTCTTTAGATTACAGTGAATTTATTGATTTAATAGAAGTTGTCTGTTTTTACTGCCTGAATTAATTCTCACCATAAAAAAAAAGAAAAAAAACTCTTCCATTAAAGGCTACACTTCTCAAGATGCCTCCAAATTCCTGGCCGGATGAAGCTCTTTCTTTGAGGAGGAACGCAGAGGGCATTCCTCGTCAGGGCGACACACAATGCAGCCTTTCACCGAGTCCTGGCTCTGAAATTTCACAGGTGATGGAAGGAACGGTGAGCCCCCCCCCCTCACCCCACAATCAGGGCAGCACAGCAGACTGGGGGCCAGGAAAAAGGTGAAAAAAAGAAACAGCTGAAGTGACTGCACCTCCAGCAGCTGATAATTTGTGTTGGTAAAATCAACAAAAAGACACGATAAACACGATGTTTGTCCCGCAGGAGGAGGCAGACGGGCACTGCCCTGTCTCATCTGGAGGGAAAGGCTGGTTTCAGCCCCCTCAGGCAGGAGGATGAGGGGAATGATGAAGGCCAAGAGAAGAGCTTGCAATAGACCTTTAGGTGGGGAAAGATGAAGTGCTGTCAACAAGACACCATAAAAGCAGTCAGCTGGTCGAGACGTCAAATATCTGGACTTCAGGAAGACATTTTGAAGAAGTTTTATTCAGAGAAACCTGCCCAGCCCTCCTGACTGAAAACACTTTACCACAGTGAGCTCAGGTCCTGTATTCCTGCTGTAAATGGACTCCTTCATGATTGGAGCAATGAATGGGGCAGAGGGGCCCTCTGAGTTCCATCAGTTTAGAAACAGCTCAGAGTAAACCATGTCTTCATTGTGCTGAAAGAAACTTATCAGAGACGAGGATTTCTGAAAGAGTTTGACAGAAAACCTTTCAAACAAATGTAAACCTAATTATTACAGTATCACTAACAGGTATTTGGAGATGATTGAGATTAAAGTAAAAAAAAAAAGATTTTGTTACATGAATATGAGCAGGTTAAATATTTGGACAAAATGGCAGCACAGAGAGACACTGTTTGGTTGGCAGCAGAAACTCTGAGGGATTTATAAATTAGTCAGATGCACAAATGTGTGTTTGCCAAAGACCAATAAATGCATCCAAGAAACATGTGGATTAATCTCAGTTTATTGTTCCAATAAACATCTGCAGCGGGAGTGGAAGAAGGTTTTTCAGTTCATCACATTATTCAACAATAACGTACGGAGTTCTTTATGGTGCAGCAGCTGATACCAGCTTAAATCCTGTTTCAGAGGTTAGCCTAGCTGCTAACAGCTGATCCAGCTGAAGGATCGATGCTTTAAGACGGAGGAATGAATGAATGAATGAATGAATGAATGAATGAATGACTTTTTTATTTCAGACAATTAACAAATTTAAATAATAAA
>JARVJO010000165.1:15676383-15689867 GCA_031762555.1 Cynodonichthys magdalenae | reverse complement strand
CCAAGGAATGCTTTGAAAAACTGGGTAGGTCTCGGTGAAGTTTCCTCGGTATGACACCAGCATTAAGCCGTCTTGTTTTAGCCGGCAGCGTGATGGAAGCTAAAGGAAGCAGAGAGGGAGAGAGAGAGGGGGATATATTAGAGAGAGAGAGAGAGAGAGACTCTGAGTCTCAGGGAGCTGCAGGTGAAAAGGTTTCTCCTCTGTTTATCAGCTAATTTAACTTCCTGTAAAGACGTTGCTGAGATTAATGATGTTAAAAACAATGAAAAATGAGCTCAGACACTTTTTGGCTTCAGCCCAAAACTGAAGTTTTATGTTTGAATAAAATGTTTTACGTTGAAGCCCACCTTTAAACATGGCAGAGGTCATGTTGAGCTTTGATAATGAAGGAGTGACCAAAAGGTTTGGGTCTTTAAACTAAATCAGTTCTTCAGAAAGTTGTAGAAAATTACAGATTTTCATCAACTGTTCTTTTTGTCTTTATTTGTTTAAATCAATCTTAACGTGTTTTGTAGGAAGTTTCTGCTTAAAGTGAAAGTTTAAAGTGTTTTTTTCTCTCAGGTTTCAAAATAAAAATAAAAAGCACGACTCTGCAACACCAGCAGGTGTTTAGGTTTTCATTCATTCATTCATTCATTCATTCATTCATTCATTCATTCATTCATTCATATTCATTTAAAAAGTAAATAAAATACATTTTACAAACAATAAAAAATACAAATCACAAATAAAAAGAAAGGCTTTTCTTTAACCAGCAGAAGGTTTAGGATATTTTGTTTTAATCTCTGTTATCAGCTGCTGGATGGAAAGATAGAAAGTTCCAGATCCTAAACTTTGAGTTCTGAGATGTAAACAAGTAACCTGAACAAATATGTGATTTATTTACAGAGTAAACATGTTATTTTCAGTTGGTGGTTCAGTGGTCAGTTCTGTGGTCTCATTATATTAATGCTGCAGGTTCAAGTCCAGCATTTTACAGATGAATATGAATATTTTTAAAATATTTATTTATTTAACTGAACAAGCTGCAACTAAATACAGTAAATATTATATAATATCTGGATGTTCATGTTTTTTAATTTATAAAATAATACCTGTTAAATAAAACAGACTGCAGGTTTTGTGTCTAAATTAAATTATAAATATTAACTCATTCATCAGTAATCTGACTGCTAAACCTGTCAGTAAATCAGTAAATTACATTTTATTTATTTACATTTAAAGTTTCAGCTTTTTCTGCTACTTTTAGCTCATGTTCAGCTTTTTTGTTTTTGCTTCTTCTGCAGATTTATCTGGTTAAATTAAAAACTGTTCCAGGAGAGTGGAGTTAGTCCCTACTTCAGTCCTGGTCCTGGTCCTGGAGGACCACCATCCTGCATGTTTTACATGTTTCCCTGCTCTTCAGCAGGTCTTCATGTTCTACAGAAACCTCTTCATCATTTAAACCAGGTGTGTCAGAGCAGAGAAACACCTGAAACATGCAGGATAGTGGACCTGCAGGACCAGGACTGGACCCCCCCAGAGTGGATAATAAGAGTCTAATGATTGCTAATGTAACACTGATGTTTGTCCACCAAACGTAGACCAGGTCTCAGGTCTCTGCTAGTATTATGTGGGTCAGAAGCTGAAGGGTTTGGGAACTGTTTGCCCTCCCCCCCCTAGAGGACAAACACACCAACTCCTCGGGGTTTAGAACCCGCACACACTCCTCTGGCCTCTGATAGGTTTAGCAGTGTTGATGTTTTCTCATCACCTTTGTGTGAGGTTCCTGGTCTGGTCCCATCTGGGACCAGCAGGTTCTGGAGTTTGGTCTGAAACAAACAGAGGGTCCACAGCTGCCCCCCCTCACTGGCTCTGAAAGTGTTTGAGGGTCGTTAACTGTGACATTTACACAGAAACACGTTTGGTCTGAGTCACACAGGGACTCGGGGGTCTTTAAGGGACCACAGCTGAGAATCCTGACAGCTGGTCTTTCTTCTGACATCTGGTTGAGTTTTATAAGACAAATGTTTGTATTAAGAGACGTAAAGTTAAAGATTTGTTTCAAGCACCTTTAGAATGAGATTATCATGGGTTTCAATGAATCAGTTTGCACTGACTGTAGCTGTGATGTGAAGCATCTTTAGATGAGCAGGATCTATGGATCAGATCTTTGGATCAGATCTTTGGGTCAGATCTTTGGGTCAGATCTTTGGATCAGAGCTTTACATCAGACCTTTGGATCAGATCTTTGGATCAGATCTTTACATCAGACCTTTGGATCAGATCTTTGGATCAGATCTTTGGATCAGATCTTTGGATCAGTTTGTAGAAAATCATCAGGAAATGTTTAGTTGGACTTTAGCAAACGTTGCCCTTTAAAAACCCATCAGTCTTATTTTGAATCATTTTCTTGAAGATTTGTCCCTGATTTAGTTCAGTTCTTTGGACAGTTCTTTATTCAAAGTTTAATTTTAGAAATGTGTCACTAGAAAAGCTACAAAGAGATTTAGAGGCTGCCACATTTAGCTGTTAGCATTAGCATGTAGCTCAACACCTGTGAATCTGACAGATTTGAGCTGTGATCTGTTTCAGTTTCAGAACAAAAACCAAAAGCTTCTCATCTAGAAGCATCGGTTTAATAACTTCCTGTCAGGATGTGTTTTAGTTCGTTTTGACTTGTGTAAACTCCTGCCTCAGTGTTTTTATCTGTTTACAGTGACCTGTTCAGCCTGGCACATGGAGCTTTAGCTTTCTGTGTGAAATGATTTGGAAACACGGTGGAGCAGTGGTCAGCACTGTCGCCTCACAGCAGGAAGGTCATGGGTTCTGGGGGTCTGTCACACTATAACATTTTACACAACTTATTACAATTTTTCTCAAACTGGCCATATATTCAATCTAATTGTTAGCATTACAGTGTCTATTCATCCAAAAGAGTCTTTTTTTAATTCCATCTTCATTTTATACATTTTTAATGTTGAACAAACTTCATAAGTTGTCTAAAACATTATAGTGTGACAGGGTCTTACTGGTGGGTTTCCTCAGGTTTCCAGGTCTACAGTCTGTAATCTGAGCCTGGTTCCAATCATCTCTCCTCCCAGCTGATCTGAGCTCCTCTGTTCAGGTTCAGGTTTAGTTTGTAGCTCCTGGTTTGGTTTATGTTTAATAAATGTCATGTTTTTTATTTTACCTGTGAGCTGCACCTTAATCCTCCTTAAATACATCAGCAGGTGTTTAATGAGCATGGCTAACGGTTTGTACCGTATTCTTTTTTGTTTGTTTTGTGTTTTTGTTTGTTTTGTTTGTTTTGTTTTGCATCAAGTACAGATCAAATTATTTACAACAAACTGCATTTTTGTATATTTTTTCTGTAACACATCATACATAATGTTGACACATGACCTGTTTACTTATTAATGTATAAAATAAGATGAACCACTTTTATTTATTTTTATTTTATATTAAAATCAGCAGAGAAACCTTTATTTGCTGTAAATAACCTGCTAATCTACAACCTTCCAGTTAACACATGTGAGTTATTCTTTTCTTCTTTTGCGTTTGGCACCATTATCATAAATTAAAAACAGAGTAGATGAAAAAGTTTGATTGATTGAATCATGTTTTATAAGCAGTGATGTTAAACTACATAAAATGGGTTCAACTGATGAGAAGGATTTTTAAATAAATTTTGGATATATCAGTGCTTTAACCCCCCCCCTCTGCTTTATATAGAGGGGGTGTTCTGACATGATAACGTTTTCCCAGGGGTCTCTGTAGACCCTCACACAGGCCTCTTTATGTGAAGTGCTGAAGGTTGACGAGCTCTATCAGGGTAAACCTATCCAGGTGTGATAGAACTCTGCTGGCTCCTTGTTCCTGTCAGGTGAGCCTGACCTGCGTGTGACCCCCCCTGAATGTTTATCTGAGCCGTACCACCCACTCTCTAAGGTTTTACATTTTTAATTTATGATTCTTGTTCTGTGAAGCTTCTTTCAGTACCAGCTGGGAGATCCTGATACCTGTTTGGTTTTTGAAACAATGTCAAGAAATCTTTGTTAAAATACAGTAAAAATCAGATTCAGATCAGTTTTTCCAGAATAAATCCATGTCTCTGGGACTGCTCATGATGTCTGGATCCAGATCTGAAGTCTTAAAATATAATTTGTTTAGTTTGAAAAAATCTGTTTTAGTCTCTGATTTGATGGGATTGATCCCAAACGTCTGCAGAGTTAAAGTCATTTTGTGTTTCTGTTCATGGAAGTGTTACTTTCTAAGAGTTTCAACATATCCGACCAGGAGTCTATGAGATATTTTGCTAACAGACACAGACAGGTTGGTAGATTGTAAACAGCTGAATGAACTAACCTGAGCTGTGTTTGCTCTTTGACCAGCAGAACCAGTGGACGTCCTCAAAGTATTAGCCTTTCAGAATTACCCCGAAGGAGTGACGAAAACATCCGGATTCTGTTCGAACCGAAGAGCGTCCCAGCCGGACTCGGCCTACAGAGTCTCCAAGCAGATCCAGATCAGCGCCCCCACTTCACAGTTGTTCCCAGGTGAGATAGACCCCCCGTCTGGTTTATTTTACATATTTAAAATTGACTTCCTGTCCTTCAACCCGTTTGTTTTGTCCGTCCTCGCTCTGCTCCTGCAGGCGGAGTTTTTCCCGAGGACTTCTCCATCCTGACCACGGTTCGTCCCAAGTCCGGCCTCCAGTCCTTCCTGCTGTCGGTCTACAACGAGCAGGGGGTCCAGCAGCTGGGCGTGGAGGTGGGACGCTCGCCCGTCTTCCTGTACGAGGACCAGAGCGGCCGGCCCACCCCGGAGGACTACCCCCTGTTCCGAGGACTCAACCTGGTTGACGGGAAGTACGTCAGCTCTCTGAACCACAGCAGCTGAGGCTCGTTTAGAGCCTGAAATCAGTAAATGTGTTCGGCTGCTTTTCACGCCACAGTTTGAAGCTCAGAGCATCTTCTGAGTTGCAGATGTTTTCATGACGGGGTCTGACAGATCCTCAGGAGATGAAATAGAAGTGTTTTTTATAAAGTTGACTGAGTTTTTTGTGTCGAGCAGAAACATTATCACCCTTTGACCTTTGACCCTGAGGTCCTCTGTTGGAAATTCTGGATGATGCAGAAGAAATATTTGTTTTAAATCTTCTGGATTATGGCTGGAACTCTGAGTAATCTCCAGATGTTCTGAAAGCTTTCTCTTCAACGGGTCGCATGTTTGATCAGAAATTAGTTGGAAATCTTTCTGTTAAAAACAGTGGAGTCTTTAACGAGAAACACTTTTATTTCCACTAAATTATTCCTACTAAAAATGCGAGGAAACAATCCTGACCCCCCCCCCCCCCCCTCGTTGCTCTCCAGGTGCTCGTCTCTGGATTATCCGTCTCATCGGGGGTCAGTAGGCTCAGAGGCGGGTCACAGTCAGAGAGACTGTGGATTGTTGGGCTCAGCGGGGCTGCTGTGGGCCACCTGACCTCGTTCATGAACTCACTGCCTCTGTTGTTTTAGAGAGGGTGGAGGAAGCGGGGGGCCGGAACAACTGTAAACGTCCTTTTTGCCCCCTTTGATGACCTGATCCAAGTAGAAGCAGAGCTGCTAACCTTTCAGCACAAACCTGATTATGTCACTCAGACATGTGGAGCTGGAGCAGCTCGTGTGCAGGTCCAGAGTCGGGACGAAGGGTTTACTGGAAACTCACATAATGTTTCACATAATGATGGGTCAGAACCGGGTCAGGTTTAAACTGTAGACCTGTATCTTAGTGGAGTCTGTTCAGGTTGTTGGAGAATCCTCTGATTAGTGAGTTGAACTTCATGCAAATCCCTTTCTCTCCTCCTCCAGGGGCGGAGCCAGAGGGTGGTGCCTGATTGGCCACCCCTAAATGATTGACAAGTGGGGTGGGGTTTGCGTGTGGCATTTCAGAGATGGGCACTTAATGAGAAACTTGCTTGCTAGCTGGTGTAGCTTTCAGGATATCTTGGGGATTGCTCTTGACTACCACCACACCAAATTTCAGCTCAAGATTTATAAAAAATGCAGAGTTTTAGACATTTTAAATTAGCTTTAGCAGCCATCTTGGATTTTGTATTTGAAAACATATTTTTTAAAAGATTGTTTTTCGGCTACTAGTACTTTGCTAATTATCAGCTGTGTGTTCTTAAAAATGGCTAAATTAGCATTTGCATTAATAGTTAGCTTAGTTGGGATTTAAAATTGATGTGTTTTGTTGGATCATTCTTAGCTACGATCACAGCTGAATTAGAGCCATTTGAAGTTAGCTCTGTCAGCCATCATGGATTTTTTTATTTGTGTGTGTCCCCCTAAATATCACCTTGGCCACCTCTGTGCCACCCCCATGCAAAAATATCTAGCTCCGCCCCTGCTCCCCTATGTTTAAGGATGTTTAAGGTCTTTACATTATAAGTTCTGGAAAGGTGGATTCTGACAGCTCCTCCTCTGATGGTTTTTCCATTTTAAAGTAGGTTTTGTTCATTCTTTTCTCAAAACATCTCAGTTCTCTGAAGGTGGACCCCACCTTCAGAGAACCCCACCCCGAGTCTGGACTTACACAGCTGGATCTCCATTGTTGGTCCATACAGATGTGGAGAGGATGTTTAGTTTCAGGTTCTGTAGACACCACCCCACACACAGTTTGTGTTCAGAGTGGTAGTGGCTGAGAGTCCTTCAATGGATTTTAAAACTTTAATTATGTAGAAAATGACTCAAACAACCAGTCAACATTTGTTTGGCTAATATATCTAGAATTGCGCCGCTCAAGGTGGCAGCATGTTGGAGTAGCTCTGTTACATTCATTCTGAGATCTTCTTTCTGAACGTTTTTAATTCCTTTTTTCTGGATAAAAATAGCTTTTTTGCTGATTATTCCCTCTGCTATCAGATGCTGTGCAGCTGGAAGGATTTTTGCTAACACCTCTTTTGCTTTTGGACATTTGTTAGGATGTGTAACCATAGCAACATGATGGTTTGTTATGAGCAGATGATTAACATCTCAAAAGTTCAAATAATACCTCAGCTACAGCCCCGAATCCCAAATGAGTTGATAAAGAGGCGCCGTGGATGCGGAGCAGGAGAGAGACAGGAGGAGGAAGTTCAAACCATCTCTTCCATCAATCATGATGGGCGACAGGAGATCGTGGGGAAGTAAGTTGGAGAAACTCCAGGTCCTAACAAGAACCCAGCCAGAGTATCAGGAATACAGTATTATGTGTTTCACTGAAACATGGACTATATCCCTGACTCCAGCGTCTCCCAGCCAGGCCTTCTGACCATACGATGGAAAACCCTGAGCATCCTCTTTGTCAGACTGTCCTTCTACAACAGAGTGTCTTCAGATCTGCTGTGAGACGAACCGCAACAGAAAATGCTTCCTGACCACACCGATCAGTATCTATAACAACTTTTTAAAGAAACCAGGATAATATGAGTTACAACAACAGTTAATTTCCCTTTGGGATTAATAAAGTATTATTGAATTGAATATAGGTGACAAGTAATCCTCCGGGCCCAAAGAGCGCTGCACGTTTATTTCTCACTAAGCTCTGTGGCCTGGACCGGTTTAGCTGTGTTTAGAAACATTTAGCTAACAATATTTAATCAATCATTATAAAATTAGAAATCTGACGTTTTTAAAGCAGGATGTTGGCGGCTCTCGTCTTCTTTAGAAACGCTGTTTTGACTCCGTGTCTCCTGCTCTGTCCAGGCAGGCCTCCCCCCGGATCTTGACACACACTTTCCACAATGTTCACCACGTCTGTCATGCCGAGTAACCCAGAAGGAGGATTAGGTTTGGAGTTTAATGAGTGTAATCCTGTGTTAAACAGGGCCAAAGTGTGGGGGCAAGAATGTTGTCCGCTGTTGCCTGGTATGCATCGAGCTCTAAGGTGCAGCGGAATATGGCTGGAAGGGAAGGGAGGCGTCAGACTCACGTGTGACCCCAGTTAACTCTGTACATTTAAAGAGCTTTACCAGCCTTATCTCTTTATTCTGGGGTAGAAACATGAAAACAGGAAGTGTTTGTTGTGAAACGTTAAGTCTTGAGCTGAAGGGTTGCATCAAACCAGGATGATGCATGAGACGTTGCCAGGTGTGATGTTGCAGCAACTGTTTCCTGCAATAGTTGATCAGCTTATTACTTTAGCTCTAATATTCATGTTTCTCAGTTTCTGATAGATTTCTTGCTTCGGCTCCTTTCACAACATTTTAGCTGAGGTCAGGACTTCGACTCAGCTGTTCAAAAACACTGATTTTTTTCTTTTTGAAGCCACACAAGAAGCCAAACTACACAAGTTGACTGAGTGTTTGTTTGAATTCCGTTTGCAGAAAGATGTTTAGATGTGCTATAACTCATTTTGTTTTCATCTTTAGGATTATTAAGAGCATCAGAATGTCAGGCTTGTCTCAAAAGTTAAATGATGTTGGAATTTCAGGCTGCAACCTACTCCAGTTTTTATTCTTAATGTCGGCTTCTCCTGACTTTGAGCAGGTGGCACCGTGTGGCCATCAGCGTGGAGAAGAAGACCGTCACCATCATCGTGGACTGTAAGAAGAAGATCACCAAAGACCTCCTGAGGAGTGACCAAGCTTCCATCAGCACTAACGGCATCACCGTGTTCGGCACCAGGATTCTGGATGAGGAGGTTTTCCAGGTAAGTCATCATTTTAACGCGTACAAACGTGTGATCGTGCCATTGTATTTCCTTTTAAAGCATCTTTTGGATTTATATTTACAGAAAGCGATCCAGTTCTTGCCATTTCTTGGTTGTTTTATCTGAGTTTTATTGCCCCGCTTCATGTGTTTTGCCTGGATGGCTTTTTGGGTTTAGCCCTTTTATTGACACACAGCTGGACCTCTTTGATTCAGCCAAAAAGGAATGTGGAGTTGATCAAAACCAGAGCCAGATGTGGAGATGGGCTTTCGTGGTTTTATTAAGAACACGACACAGATAGAAGATAAAGCTGCTGCAGTTTGGTGACATGGAACTTGCTCAGATGAAGCACGAATCTGTTTTTTGGACAAATATAATGTATGAAATTGCACAAAATGTTTATTTTAGTCTGAAAACAGGTTCATTTTGAGTTTGGTGCCAAGAAAGTCTGTTTTTATTGCAGCAGGGTTTAAAGATGAAAGCCTAGTTGTCTAAAGAAAACACAAGCTGCAGATGATTCTGTGTGCTGAATTTTCATTTGGTTGCATTTTACAGACCTCCTCTAGTTTTTAAAATCAGTCAAGAGCAAGTAAACATTCAAATATAAACAGTTTCAGATGGTTTACACGAGGGGAACCGATGTGTTATAAAATGTTAAAATCCTGGCTTTTCTTCTTTTTAGCAGCCGACCGTCTTTTTTTATTTTCTTTTTTATAAACATCTATTCGTCCATTCATGCCCTACCTGCTGCAGGTTGGGAGCCACCACTGAAGCTGAGATGAATGGAAGTCTTTCATTCCACCATCAGGCCTCCCTTATTTCCTCCCTGCTCACCTCCTCTCCCTCTGCTCCCTCCCCACCTCGCGGCCTCGTCCTGCTCGTATCTCATGAGGCTGTCTATTCATGCCTCGCAGACGCTCTGAATCCGGCTCACACCTATAGACATACCTGTGTGTTCCCGGCAGAACCTTCTGAGCTGAAGGAGCAGATTGTGCTGAACACCACCAGCACTGCCAGAGAACCCAAACCTGTTAATCTGTGGAGGATCTGGTCGGCCTGCAGGATAAATCTAATATTCTGTGTATTGTGGTAGAAAAGTGGATGAGTTTCTTACCTTTTTTAAATGTAGAAACATGACGTATCAATTATTTACAGCTGACTCAAAATCTATGATCTGAAAAAAAATTGTTTTTATTTCACTTTGCTGATCTTGGCATCAAGTGCAGACATGATAATCTTTCTGTGTTTCTGTTTCTTTATGTAGTTTATTTGCTGCTCGACTGTAGCTGTTGTTTGAGGGCTGTTTAATTACAGGTGACTGCGGTTACACTGAAGGTATGTTGCTCTTGGCGAAGGTATGTGAGAGCAGCCGGGCTGATTACTGCCCTGTTTGATTCAGCCAGGGATGCTCTGATCTCACTGGGTAATTACAGCATGCTGTGGTATTTTAGGAGAGATGACTCAAAACATGAGCTTTGTTTCAAGCAGTAACTTTGAAGAAATCCAGCCTGTAACCTTTGACCTCTTCATGGTGTAAACGTGCACCTCAGTGCCTTGTTGTCTGGAATAAATTTCAGGAATCTTTGCTTTATATTGTGGAGTTTAAAAATCTGGGAGGGAGGGTTGGTCAGTTGGTTGTTTGGCTGCTCGATTGGTTGGTTGGAGGAAGAGACTGCATTAGATAGGAGATGATTGGTTGGTTGCTTGGTTGGTTGGTTGGAGGGAGTGCATTAGGGAGGAGTTGGATAGTTGGTTGGTTAGTGATAGGGAGTGAGTTAGGTAGGGGAAGTTGTTTGTTAGGATGGTTGTTGGTTGGTTGGAAGTATGAGTAATGGAGTAGATAGTTGGTTATTGGTTGGTTGGAGGTAGTGAGTGGGTTAGGGAGGGAAGGATGGACAGATTGATTATTTCTCTGTACCTTGAAATTGCTTCTTGTGTTGACTTTTGACCCTGAGATCATTAAAGCTGAGTTCATGAAGCTCCAGGCTTTTTTCCTTTCACTTCACAGTGTAACACACCCCAGGTGTTTCTCTGCAGAAGACATGTTTTATCATCCTAGCTGTTCGCTCTTTACCCTTGTCTGTCCTGGAGCCTATCTTTGAGTCCATTTCTTCAGAAAATTTTTTTTTTCTGTGTTTGGTCCTGTTAGATGGTAGTTGTTTGTTTTTGTAAAGGCATGTTAATGAGGTGCTGAAGGAAGGACCTACATGATCAACCTAAATCATATAAGGACTTGTATCAACCTGACAGAACTCTGTTGGATAAAAGTTGGGTTCTTTTGTTCTTTGGTCAACACACAAAGGCATGACATTGGGCTGCAAAAGTATTCACCCCTTGGTGTTCTCTTTAATTTGCATGACAACCTGGAATTACAATAAAATTTCAACTTTATTATTATATAGCATATAATATGTGACCCATCACATCGAAACGAGGATTAAGTCTAAAAGTGGGACGTGGAGAAAAAGGCAAATATAGTGTTTTGAGAAAAATGTTTGCAAAAATTGCATTTTATCAAAATATAATAAATAAATGCTTTATCAATGTAGCATTTGATTGAATTGTCTGTAAAATAATAAAAAAAAAATGTTTCCAATAACTTCTTTGATTATTAGCAACAAAAAACCTGATTTTGATGAAGAACACATTAAAATTTTGGGATTTTCCCTGTGAGGGAGCAAAGACTTTTTTTTTCTTTCCAGCTGGGAAATTTCAATAATAAAATACTATTTGAGGTTTCCTCTTTATAGTAACATAAAAACTTCTTATTAAAAATATAAACAAGTAGTATTCAGACCAAATATTAATGTTTTATCGTAACCAACAAGACAAATTAAGTCATATCTCTGGATCCACTTAAGATATCAGGATGATCCAGGTATCAAAATGTAGCTTTTAAAGCCACAAATCTGAAAATGTTATTAGCTCATTTTGACCAAATTCAACTTAATCCTTACTTTGATGTGATGGGTCACATATTGTCTTTAAATATTCTAAAAATAAAGTACATTAAAGACTCCTCAAACATTTGGAGGATGGTGCTTCGGTCATATGTGACCATAAATAAACACTGTCAAGTTTGGAGCAAACCTAACACCACTAATTTTGTTGAGAACCTTACAGTGAAGCATGGTGGTGGCAGCATCATGCTGTGGGGATGTTTTCATTAGCAAGGACTGGGAAATGATAAATAGATGAAACAGCCTAGAAATCTCTGGAATATTGAAAAGGCTTGATTTTTGTTTGAGCTTCCCCACTTGTTTCATTCCAGAGTTGCTTTCCAGCTGTCTCTGAAGCAGCCTGTGGTCCATTTACATGTTCATATTCATTAACACACCAAGCATGACTTATTCATGTGGAATTATACACTCATTGAATTGCTGCTATGCCGTGTCATGAAGGTTCAGACTCATCTGGCTGCTTATGTTGTCAGAGCATGAATTGTAATGAAGCCAGTCGCCACAGTGCAATAATAAAATGTTACACAGAATTTTCTTTGTGTGTTTGAGATGGTAGAAGTGAGGTGTTTTTCCTGTCCTGAGTGCACAGATAAGGTGAAACATAAGACTGCTCATTAGAACTGTAGAAAAAGGTTAAAGCATTAGTCCGTCCTCAGACTCAGGGAGGAGTCAGGCTGAAGCAGACAAACATGATGATGATGGATGGATCCATGGAGAAGATTTGAAGAAGCACTGCTGATTTTCTCATTGTACATGCCTCAGCACAGTGTTGTTTACTCTACAGAACATTTAAGGATCCATAGATCTGTTTTTTTTTTATCTTTTTTGCTGAATGAAGACAGACACACATACATTCTCCTAACAAGTCACAGCCTGTTTGATTTCTGCTGAATATCATGCAGATCCTTCTTGGATGAAAGCTTTCCCTGCAGACAAATGTATCAAGATTTTATCTTTAGGTTCAGGTGTCTCTGTGTGCTCACCTGCCTTCTCTGTACCTCATTAAAAACCCTCCTCATATTTCTTTGAAAAGTGCATAAAGATTTAAATCCAAACCTTAACCTTCTGTATTTCCAAAATTGAAAAAAGTTTAATGTTTTCACTGCTAGGTTTGCTGTCTTGCAGCGAGTTGTGTGCTTTGGCAGAGAGATTGATAACAAAACTGCTGGAATGGTGTCAAACGTGCTGCACTGTTCCAACAATAAGGAATACATTGTTCTTAGATGTTTTATTAGGGGTTTATTGCTCCTTTTTAGGCTGTTTTCTTATGTTTGCAAAATATATTTGCTAACCAGGCTTGCACAATATTGGGAGAACATACAAATGTTCCTAAAGACTATTTGATCTCTGTATAACAAATGAGAGTTTGGTTTGTTGGTAAAAAGAGGCAGCAGGGGGTGTAAAAGTTCTGTACAGTTTTTATTGCCCTCTGAAGCTTCCTCCTGTCTGCCTCAGTGCTGCTCCTGTATTGTACCATGATGCAGGAAAGACCGTATTGTGCCATGATTCAGAAAGAACCATATCGTACCATGATGCAGGACGGACCATATCGTACCATGATTCAGAAAGAACCGTATTGTACCATGATGCAGGACGGACCATATCGTACCATGATTCAGAAAGAACCGTATTGTACCATGATGCAGGATGGACCGTATCGTACCATGATGCATGACGGACCAAATTGTACCATGATGCAGGACAAACTATATCGTACCATGATGCAGGACGGACCATATTGTATTGTGATGCAGAAAGAACCGTATCGTACCATGATGCAGGACAAACTATATCGTACCATGATGCAGGACGGATCATATCGTATTGTGATGCAGAAAGAACCGTATCATACCATGATGCAGGATG
>JARVJO010000165.1:15653281-15672382 GCA_031762555.1 Cynodonichthys magdalenae | reverse complement strand
CCCGACAACATAGCTCCTAGGATCATCGGGACACTCAAACCTCTCCACCACGATAAGGTGGCAGCCCAGGGAGAGGGCTATAAAAACTCCACGACACAAAAATGAAGATGAGCTTGGAGTTTTGGCTGCTTTTGTTAAACTTGAAATCTCATAAATGCAGCCAGTTATTTGGTTTGATCTTTTTCTGGTTTTTATGAGCCTTTTAAAGATGCATCTGCTGTTTGTTAGTCAGGTCTCTTGTAGCAGCTTCCAGGATTTGATTACACTTAAAGTAAATCTGTTGGTTTGGATTATTTTTAGCTAATGGTTGTTTCTGATGTCATTATTTGTCAGTTTTAATAGTAAATTTGAGCATATCTGCTGTCTGCTACAAGAGTAGGAGTAGAAAGTGAAGCAGCTTGAACATGCAGCCTGCTGAAGATGATCATTGTTTGGATCATCTTGGTAAAATCATGTTCTGCTTCAGCTGAAGACTAAAACCTGCTGCTCTCTCTCTCTCTCTCTCTCTGTCTCTCTCTCTCTCTCTCTCTCTCTCTCTCTCTGTCTCTCTCTCTCTCTCTCTCCTAACCTCTCCAGTACACTACTGATGATTTAGATTACAGTCAGTTCTATGATTACGCTGAGGAACCGACGATCAACCCAACTGATGAGTATTCTGAACAACAGGTAAATGAAAAAAACAGGAATAAAAGAATGTTTGTGTTTTTTGTTGATTTGTCCGGTAATGACCCATCCTTATGTGTCAGTGTTGTGTTTATGTTTACTCTCAGTTACTCAGTGATATAATAATGTTAAACTGACCTTAAACTGGTTATTTATACTGTTTATGTTTAATAGAAATCTGAGGCCCTGATTCACTAAAACTGAGCAGCTTCTGGTTTTTGCTCCACTTTCATCATAATTTTATCTGGCAGTAATAGACCTAAAACATACGTTTTTTAAATTTTATTTAATGTATAATGCTTTATTGTAATGTGGGCAAACTGTCAGTGAATAGAGATGCTGTTTGTTGGCAGCACACTTTGAGGCACACGTCTCCTTTAGTTTGGAAAAGCCATGCAGTCCTTGGTGAATCAGGGTCTGGGGGAGCAATTAAACACAAAATAAGTATTTTTTTGTATGTTTTATCTGTTTTAAGAAGTATTTAACACTAAATACACAATGCATTATCAGTATTTTATTTTATAAGACACAATTATTCAGTCTCACTTTTACAACAACCAGATCTTTGTGATCTCTTTGTAAACGTGAGGAGTAAATTTTCAGTGTGAGGCATGAAGAGCTATGGAGCTAAATTTGGGTCAAAGGTTATGTTCAAAATACAAAGTTTTTGAAACTGAAAAAAATGCATTTGAAACTTTTCCAGTTTCTAATGTATGTTTTTGAGTTTCAAATCTTTTTTTCAGCTTCAAAAACTTTTTATTTTGAACAACCTTTCTGACCCAACTTTATCTCCATAAGCCCTGAGCTGTTGTCCAGATGTGTTTGTTCCTGATCAGCTGCAGCTCTTCTACATGTCGTGTGACAGAAGGAACACGCCGTGGCTGCTCCTAAATCACTCTTGTCCTGGTGTTCTCTGTCACCGCCGCCTCTTGCAGAGAAAGAAACGTAGTGTCGCCGTGAAAAAGAAGACGAGCAGAAAGTCCATCAGTAAAGCTAAGCCCTTTAAGTCCTCGCCCGCCAAACGCTCGTCAGCTAAAAGGTCGAGGACGTGGCTGGCTTTTGGGTACCAGGCCACAGCGCCACACAGAGGCGCTTCTAGGGTAAACATTCATTTGAAGAAAAAAGATCAAACGTCATCAAGATTTTCCCACCTTCGGTTATAAAAGGAAAATCTCTGATGGCTCTTAGACCCCGCCCCCTAACTGCCTGCGTTTAGCTGAGCCCCTTCAGCACCTTCTAATAAAAACCTTTGATTAACCCAGATTCTTCTTTCCTTCTTCCCACCACCCCTCAGCTAAACAATGTAGAGGGAGATTACAATAAAGACATTGACTACGGAACTGTAGATGATACTCAGACTCAGAGCCCCGCTGCCACGAGCGGACCCTACCAGGTAACTTCCTGTTTTCATTTTTGTCCTTTTAAAAAGCCACTGTTTGGTGTTTCTGGAGCTGTGAGCCTGGAGCTGGTGTGAGATAACAAAGACACAATCATTCAGAGGAATCAGTGTGTCTCAGAAAGCCTGGTGCTGAAGTGATGGACACGGGACAGTGGACACGGGACAGTGGACATGTTTACATCATGTTGTTCTGATCATGAGTCTAGGAGAGCTGGTTGTTTTTATTTTCCTGGTTAGAGAAGCTTCATCATAGTTTCATTGGTTAAATCTGATTTTTATTCACCTCTGACCTGAACATGCACCTTTAAAATCCTCTCTAAGAACTATAAATAACAAGAGAATATATATTTACTGTGTAAATGCAGTGTGAAAACTGACTGCTAAAAGATCTCTGCTGAACAAGCTGAAAATGTTTAACAGCAAAACTGTTAATGTGAGCTTAATTTGAACAGCCAACTTCAGCTAAAAGTAGAAAAACAAAAGTGAAAAATTTGTAAAAAAAATAGCAAAATTGTGTCAAAACAGCTGAAATATAAATAAAACATTTAGCTAAATTTAGTAGAAATTAGCAAATATTAGCAAAGCAGAAAAAAATTGAAACTACCTGGTTGCAAAAAGCAAAAAAGTTAAATTTATTAAATAAAAAAAGATTATTAATGAAATTTTAGATAAAAGAAAGTAAAAAAGCAGAAAAAAGGCTAACCTGGGACCATGAACTTTTATTTTGTGACCTTGAAATTAATAAATGTTATCTTTTGAAATCAGCAGACAGACGGTGTGAGGAGAGAAAAAAGTTTGTATTAGCAGAAAGAAACAAGAAAAGCTGTACAAAAAAGTTGCAGTTTGTTGTAAATTAGCTAAAACAGCTGAAATAAGCAGAAAAATAGCTTTAACCTCCTAAGACCCGAACTCTTGCATTGCAATGCATTTTTGTCCACATATGGGCCGCCAGGTCCTAGGAGGTTAAAGTAGCTGAAATAAGCACAAGGAATCAAAGAGCACACCTGAGGTAAGCTAAATTAAGCAGTAAGAAGCTGAAATTATCACAAAAACATTGTAAATTAGCTGTCAAATGTTCAAAGTAACTAAAAAGTAGAGAAAACACAGTAAACTGCTGAAATTAGCAGAAAGCAGCTGAAAGAAGCACAAAAAGTTTAAATGATACTATGTTAGAATGATAGCTATAATAGCAGAAAAAAATCTAAAATCAGCTAAATGGAAGATGAAAGAAGTTGAAGTTAGCACAAATAAGTTAAAAAACGCTGAACAGTGCAGTAAAAATTTATAAACATGTTGAAGGTTTTTAAGGTTGATGAAATCAGCTGCATTTATTTTTGAGAAAAGAGTGACAGAAAAAGTTAAAAGTCTCAAAATGTATAAATTGCTGAAATCCCAAAAGTCATAGCAAAAATCTCCTGAAGGATTCGAACAGTTTGATTTATAAAGACAACGAACCTCCAGCTCACACAAAAAGTCTGAGAACAAACAAACCTGCAGCAGAGAGACACTGACTTTAGCTGTGGTGCGTTCACTGACTAGAAAAAAAAGTTTTTAGGTTTTGGAACGGCTGAAAATCATTTAATCTTCTGGTTCTTTTCTACTTTTGATGCATTCAGTGTTTGATCGTGTTTAGTTGTTGGGATAAAGATGAAATTTTACATAAAATATGAACTGAAATAAAAACAATCTGCCTCATGTTTTACTGTTTGTTGCTCTCAGCTGTAGATGTGCTCCTAACAAGAATAGTGATGCTTCATTTTTAGAAACCAAAGGATTTTTTTTTATCCTTTGAATAAATAATAAAAGTTTGATCCAACCTGTTTTAACCTGGATGGTTTTAATGGAATCTAATAAATATTCCTAAAACCACAGATGTAAAACATGTCCTGCTGTCCATCACTTCAGCCGGTTGGTTCTGATCACTAGTTCTGACTAACAGAACCAGGATGATGAAGCTAACACTTCCCCACAGTCTGCTCTGATCCTGCTTTGTCTGCTGCATTTGAGGACAAATTAGATGGGATTACACAGCCTGTTCTAAATGATTCATTTGGCAGGATGGACTTCTGCCAGCAGGGAAGTGTAATTGCATCTACTTTGTCTCGCTCCGAGCTCAAACCCACGGTGAACACCGTGTGGAATGAGACAAACAAGCTCTGCCAGGTGGCTGCAGTTGCAGAGCTGCAGCCAAAACTAGAACCTGCATCAACTTCAAAATAATAATTTATTCAAAATGATTTGTTGACTGTTGACTTTTTTTTGTTCTGATGCACAGCCGCTCCAGTGAGATAAAGATGCATTCAGTGACAACAAAAACATCTTATTCATTTGTTTTTACAGTTTTTTTTAATATTTAATTTGGCTCCTGAAAAATCTGCAAAAACTATATAAAATGTAAAATGACTAAGATGTTGTTGTTACTTTTACAGTTTTCTGCATTTAATGCTCAATACAAATGTTTGCTTTATTAACAAGCAAAATTAGATTTCTTTGCTTTAGATGCATAAAGTGAGACTTCAGGTCTTTGGAAATGGAGTTCTGTACAAACAAATATTATCTTACCTGTTGTAGATAACTTAAAATGAGAAAATAGAGTTTAATAATTTAAAAAAAAAATGCTAATCTGAGCTGGATTAAGACTAATATGGATTGCTGCTGTCTTAAAATATCTTCAGTTTTTAAAAAAATGTAAAAAATGCTTTTTTTTAACTGTTATATCACAAAACTGATGCAAAATATACATTTATAAAACAAAAGTTGTTATAAAATTTGGAGATTGAGGTTGTTTTAAGACACAGCAACTGTTTAGATTATCAATAAGCTAATCAGAATTTTCCTTTGTTTCTCCAAACTAGTTATTTGCAACAGGTAAGATGTTAGTTATTCACACTTGCTTCACAGAACATCATTTAAAAAGAGCTGAACTGTCACTTTAAACTAACATTTCTCTCTGTGGTTCCTCACCATCACTTTCTCCTCCTGCCTCTGTAACACCTGGAAGGCCGTGGGAGAGGAGTTTGTCGGTGCTTTTGTCACCGAGGCCCCTCCCGTTGCTCCGGAGCCGGGCGCTGTGCCTGAAACGGGCGACGGCTCGGATGCCGGCGCCGAAGCCGAAGCGTTCGACTTCAAGGAGTACGACCTAAACGAGTTGGACTTGGGTGAGGTTGACAAAAAGCTGTACGATTACGGGCAGTATGACGATTACGGGACGGCCCCGCCCCAAGCCCCAGCGGCCTACGATGATGAGGTGGGGCTCGGGGTCGCTGCAGAAACCGACGTTTCTGTGAGTATGGCCCCCCTGAGCTGGTGACGCAGGGGGGTGTGCACGAACAGCTCCGCCTCTCCGTGCATGACGTTCTGGTGGCTTGGCATGAGAAAACTGTCATTGTCAAATAATTTGACTGGGGACTTCAAAACTAAAGGGACAATGCATGCATGTTTCTTCTACAGAGTAATAATAAATAGTAAAAATGTATATTTAAAAATGAAAGGACTTCCTTTTTCACTTCAAACCTTCAATCAATGGATGTTAGTCCAGCCCAAACCCTGCTTAGCCCCGCCCCACATTTATCTTTCATCAGTTGGATCTGATCCCGTCTTCTCTGCTGTTTCAACAAGCAGCCTGTGACATGTTCCTGCCTTTGTGCACGACATTCAACCAATAAATCATAAGGAGCTCCCTGTACACACACACAGACACCCACACACACACACACACACACACACATACACCCACACACACACACTTGTAAAGATTTTGGGACCTCTCTTTCTGCGCAGAATCTTAATCGAGACCAGATCTTATAAAGTGGGGTTTTGTAGAAAAGTCAACAAAATCTTACCTGTCAGAGATAGCTCTTTTAATTACCATATTTATTCATGTAAAATGCAATCCACCATTTATTACTTGTAATTTTCAAATATTCAGAATCTAGTTAAAACTGGAGGGTTTGAGGAAAAAACTCTGTTCCAGACACTTTTTTCATTTGTTTCCTAATGGCAGTTTCTTTGTAGAACAACTAAAATATAGAAAACAGAAACCACTCATCATATTTTATTTTAAAAGAATTATAAAATGGAAATCTTTAGCTCGGCTTAAGAGTAGTTAAATAAAAATAATTTAAACAGTCCAAAAGAGAGAAGAAGAAACTTTCCACAGAATCCCTCTAAACTCTATTTTCAGTCTCATTTTTAACTTCTTTATTTGTTTCTATACCCCACATGTGCAGAAACCTGCTGTTATTTTTGCATTATCTAGGTGTTTGGACCTGATTACTGAGTGAGAGTGGGTGTGATGATTACTGATGAGAGCAGGTGTGATGATTACTGAGTGAGAGAAGTTGTGACGTTTACTGAGTCACAGCAGGTGTTATGATTTCTGATGAGAGCAGGTGTAAAGATTACTGATAAGAGCAGGTGTGATGATTACTGATGAGAGCAGGTGTGATGATTACTGAGTGACATCAGGTATGGCAATTTCTGAGTGAGAGCATGTATGACGAATACTCAGTGACAGCAGGTGTGACGATTACTGAGTGAGAGCAGGTATGATGATTACTGATGAGAGCAGGTGTGACAATTACTGAGTGAAAGCAGGTGTGACAATTACTGACTAACAGCAGGTGTGACGATTACTGATGAGAGTGGGTGTGATAAGTACTGATTGACATTAGGTGTGACGATTACTAATGAGAGCAGGTGTGACAATTACTGATGAGAGCGGGTGTGATGATTACTGATTGACATCAGGTATGACAATTACTGAGTGAGAACAGGTGTGACAAATACTGAGTGACAGCAGGTGCGACAATTGCTTATGAGAGCATGTGTAATGATTACTGATTGACATCAGGTGTGACGATTACGGAGTGACAGCAGGTGTGACGATTACTGATGAGAGCAGGTGTGATGATTACTGATGAGAGCAGGTGTGATGATTACTGAGTGAGAGAAGTTGTGACGTTTACTGAGTCACAGCAGGTGTTATGATTTCTGATGAGAGCAGGTGTAAAGATTACTGATAAGAGCAGGTGTGATGATTACTGATGAGAGCAGGTGTGATGATTACTGAGTGACATCAGGTATGGCAATTTCTGAGTGAGAGCATGTATGACGAATACTTAGTGACAGCAGGTGTGACGATTACTGATGAGAGCAGGTGTGACAATTACTGAGTGACAGCAGGTGTGACGATTACTGAGTGAGAGCAGGTATGATGATTACTGATGAGAGCAGGTGTGACATTTACTGAGTGAAAGCAGGTGTGACGATTACTGAGTAACAGCAGGTGTGACGATTACTGATGAGAGTGGGTGTGATAAGTACTGATTGACATTAGGTGTGACGATTACTAATGAGAGCAGGTGTGACAATTACTGATGAGAGCGGGTGTGATGATTACTGATTGACATCAGGTATGACAATTACTGAGTGAGAACAGGTGTGACAAATACTGAGTGACAGCAGGTGCGACAATTGCTTATGAGAGCATGTGTGATGATTACTGATTGACATCAGGTGTGACGATTACGGAGTGACAGCAGGTGGGACGATTACTGATGAGAGCAGGTGTGATGAGTACTGATTGACATTAGGTGTGATGATTACTGATGAGAGCAGGTGTGACAATTACTGATGAGAGTGGGTGTGATGATTACTGATTGACATTAGGTGTGATGATTACTGATGAGAGCAGGTGTGACAATTACTGATGAGAGTGGGTGTGATGATTACTGATTGACATTAGGTATGATAATTACTGAGTGAGAACAGGTGTGACAAATTCTGTGTGACAGCAGGTGTGACGATTATTGAGTGAGAGCAGGTGTGACGATTACTGAGTGACAGCAGTTGTGAAGATTACTAATGACAGCAGATATATAATGTCAGGCTAAACTTATAAAAACACTGAAATAAGTCATACGGAAACAAACTGATACATGAAGGGAAAAATGCAGAAAACTCAAACTAAGAAAAAGCAAACACTAAAGCTAAAGTTTTGTTAACAGATACTGTAGTTCTTGTATCACTATATTTAATTCATTTTATACCACAAGATTGTCATTTTCTTGTTATCTTTATTCCACTTCCCCTCGACTCCAACAGAGAGAGATCTGTATCTGCTGCAGTAACTTTTTTTGGTTTGGTGTCTCTGCAATGACAGCGTCGCTCCATTTCAAGCCTTAGAGATCCGTTCCCACTTTTCAGAACTAACATTTGCTTGTTTTTATCATGTTGTGATTCTGTCTCTGTCCTTAAAGTAGCCATGATCTGTTGATTAGATCATCTCTAAACAAACTTTCTCCTCATAGTTATTTTTCTTTAGGTTTTTGTTTTTGCTTGCTGTGTAAGAAGTATAATCTCTTTTCTTTGCTTCACATCCACAGGTTGCTGGTCCTGAAGCAGCCTACGGCCAGAAAGGCGAGAAGGGCGAGCCGGCAGTGATTGAACCTGTAAGCTCCAAAATTGGGTTTATCACCAGCGCACAGCATCTTAGCTTCTGTTAAAACTAAAATGATCTGACAAAACGCTATGAGTGAAACAATGTTTGTAATTTAAAGGGCATGTTAATCGAAGGACCGCCGGGACCAGCCGGCCAAGCTGTGAGTATAAAGACAAAACAAAATCACAACTGATCAAATGAGTGTCCAGAATCCAGACTGATTTTTATAACTTAAATGTGTCTTTTTAGGGTCTTCCAGGACCCTCAGGCCTACAGGGACCCCCAGGTGTTGCTGGAGATCCTGGTGACAGAGTGAGTTAATATAAGGTTTTGTTGATGGGATGTAAATATATCTGTGTTTAGAATGAATAAAGATACAAAGCTGGCACATCTTAAAGTTTGTTTAAGTCATAAAACTGATCAGCTGATGATCTATAATAATAATAATAATAATAATAATAATAATCGATTGATGGTGTCTCCTCTGTGCTGCAGGGTCCTCCTGGCCGTTCCGGTCTACCAGGTGCCGATGGTTTGCCAGGACCTCCTGGTACCATGTTGATGCTGCCGGTAAGTCCACAAACACACACAGTTACCTCAGCACATCTGCAGCAGCTGGAAGATCGATGTAAAATATTACAGCTGATTATAAAGAGTTTTGTGTTTTTGAACAGTTTCGTTTTGGTGGAGATGGTGAGAAGGGTCCAGTGGTGTCAGCGCAGGAAGCTCAAGCACAGGCCATCCTTTCCCAGGCCAGAGTAAGTAGACTGGTCTCAGAGATGAGACCCCCCCCCCCCCCACCCCCCCACCCCACACACACACACACACACAGCTGTAGGGGGGCAGGAAGAGAATGGTAACTATGAGTTTTTTGGCCCCTTCCCTGCATTTTGTTGACTTTGCAGAACTAAAAGGAGACATGCTGACCAGGCTGAAGAGCAACAAAATAAAAAAAAGTTGCTTTGAACAGGTGGAGCAACAGGAGGCAAAGTTAAAAATACTTTAGGGGCATTTTATTTATAGATGGGTTAAAGCAACAGGTGAAGGAAACATTGTCTTTGTGTAATAAACAGTTAAAACTATATTTTGCTGTTTTTTCCAAATTAATTAGTTCTCAAAGTAAACTGAAACCATTCTGGGGATAATAGTATATATAAATCCTTTTTGGGTACATGCATTGTCTTTAGGGTTTGTTTAGAAAAAGAGGTGTTTGTTTTCAAATAATTTTTCCTAGACTCTACGTGAAAAGGGCAGTATACAAATAAAAAACATCAACCAACATGAAAATATGAAAAATCAAGATTTTTAGGTTGGTGCTAATGTGTTACATGGTTTAATACACAAAAGGATGTTTACAAGCATTAATTGTGGCCCTAATGGCTTTCCATACACCAGCTCTCATTGTTGATGTAGATCACAGGGAACTCAAAATGTTTCCTGAACAGCTGATTTGGAACAACCGTTCATGCTTTGCTTTGTCAAAGAGTGCTTTAGAATATGCTCCTTTTAAGAGAAATGTAAAAACACTTTCAAAGTAGTCTTCATCCCTACATCTAGACTGTTCAGTTCCACCACAGGACATAAACTGTGGAAACTGATGTGGGTTTTAACTCGGCATCAGAATCAGGTCAAGAGAAAAACTCTAAATGTGGATTATAGTAAAATTCTGAATCTAATCTCACAAGCTGCTTTCTTTCAGGAAATATTGAGCCTTTCAGAAAGACTTTCACATCCTTAGAAACTGATATATGAACACAGTGTTTCATTCTTTAAAACAACTGAATGCATTGATTTAGATGAGATAAAAGCTAAAAATGTGCCTTTTTTAAATGGTAATAAAATGTAATATTCATCAGAATGATCAGAAACAAAGATTCAGTAAGGTTTTATGAGTTGATCTTTCTCTGACTGAATGATGGTTTTGTCTCTGGTCTGCAGCTGGCTATGAGGGGCCCCCCAGGACCGATGGGTTTGACTGGACGGTCTGGACCTGTGGTGAGTTTTGTTCATGAGTCTGGTTTTTACGTGTTTGCAGGCAGATCACTTCTTCTTCAAGTTCTGTCTTGATTTTTTCTGCAGGGTTCAAACAACAAATACAAGAAAACCTGCAGCTCGGTTTGGAGCTAGCTGTGAGTTAGCTGTGAGTTAGCTATGAGTTAGCTGTGAGTTAGCTGTGAATTAGCTATGAGTTAGCTATGAGTTAGCTATGAGTTGGCTGTGAGTTAGCTATGAGTTAGCTATGAGTTGGCTGTGAGTTAGCTGTGAGTTAGCTGAGTTAGCTATGAGTTGGCTGTGAGTTAGCTATGAGTTAGCTGTGAGTTAGCTATGAGTTGGCTGTGAGTTAGCTATGAGTTAGCTATGAGTTAGCTGTGAGTTAGCTATGAGTTGGCTGTGAGTTAGCTGTGAGTTAGCTATGAGTTAGCTATGAGTTACCTATGAGTTAGCTATGAGTTGGATGTGAGTTAGCAATGAGTTAGCTGTGAGTTAGCTGTGAGTTAGCTATGAGTTAGCTATGAGTTGGCTGTGAGTTAGCTATGAGTTGGCTGTGAGTTAGCTATGAGTTAGCTATGAGTTGGCTGTGAGTTAGCTATGAGTTAGCTATGAGTTAGCTGTGAGTTAGCTATGAGTTAGCTGTGAGTTAGCTGTGAGTTAGCTGTGAGTTAGCTATGAGTTAGCTATGAGTTGGCTATGAGTTGGCTATGAGTTGGCTGTGAGTTGGCTGTGAGTTTGCTGTGAGTTAGCTATGAGTTGGCTGTGAGTTAGCTATGAGTTAGCTATGAGTTGGCTGTGAGTTAGCTATGAGTTAGCTATGAGTTGGCTGTGAGTTGGCTGTGAGTTAGCTATGAGTTGGCTGTGAGTTGGCTATGAGTTAGCTATGAGTTGGCTGTGAGTTGGCTATGAGTTAGCTATGAGTTGGCTGTGAGTTAGCTATGAGTTGGCTGTGAGTTAGCTATGAGTTAGCTATGCCCAGTTTGAAGCATCATAACTTAGACAAACTTCACAGCAGGAACATTGTTCAAAGTTTAAATGAGTCATAGAAAGTCGGATTTTACACGTCTGAGCTGGTACCCTGATATCTTTATCAGTTTGGTGGTCTGGGGCACTTGTTCCTTTGGTTCGGTTCTCATTCAGACTGCAGAGCTGGCAAAACCGAGCCAAACTGCTGGGCAGCATCATGTAGTGACTAGGGTTGGGCAAAATCTTATTGTGTGTAATTAATCTTCACAAAAAGTTTTGACGGTTATTATTTGGCACTTGGCGATTACAAAGATTAGTTCTGCCATGTGGACTGACCGTGGATTGGTGCTCTTCTTCTTATTCCTCTTCAAAACCAAATAATGGCTCACCTATTACCTCATCAAAGTCCTTCTTCTGTCTCAGACTGTTTCTCCTCTCCATCTCTGCCTTTAAGCTTCCTTAATCTCTCTGAAAAGGTTACTGTGTTTCAATCCATCTATCCACAGCTTCATCCCAATCAGCTGCAGCTCCACATTCAAATATCACCTTGTTTTGATCCAAAGACACTAAAACTGACTAAACTACAGACCAAACTAAATCCTAACTATAAAATCCAAACACTAATAACCATCAGATCTCATTGCTCACTCTGCTCTCACTGTCTCTGTCTCTGCTGAACGTCCTTCAACTTTCACGTCTTTTTATTTTCTTCTTCCTGTAGATTATGTGGTGCTTGTTAAATAATTTCAGACGTCAGTCAGAAAGGAGTTTGGGGGGTTTATGTTTGTTCGGCGGGGAACAGAGGGTGGATTAAATGTTTTTTACATGAATCTGTTCGTCTTTCATGCTGCAACTCAAATATGAGTTTTACTTATCTTATCAACATCATTTATAAACTATTGTGCAGCTTGAAGTCTGTACTTTTCACCCAAATTAGAACATATTCTTAGAGAGAATGACTCTTTTCCCACTTTGGAATTATTCCAAATTGGAAAGTTTAGAATTAGAATTATGGGAATTAACTGGATATTGAGAGTTATTTATAAAGAAAACTGAAAATAAATCCAAACATAAATAACAGCATTTTGTTTGGTTAAAGCTAAATATAGAGTTTGAGTGAAAGTTGATGATTTAACTGTGTGATTTCACTGATGACATCACTGTATCACAAACATAATCACATTGTAACATTTTTTTTCTGTTTTTATTCTTTTCTAAATGAATTTCTTCAGAACTTTGTTTTTCCAGCTGAAGAATAAATCTGCTCTCTTCATTTGAAGCTAAATGTTGCCCTCTGCTGTTGACTTGAATCAATCGCTCACAGATGTGTGAGTGGACCTGTAACACACCTGTACTCTGTTTACTCACTGTGGTTCTGGTCTCTGCAGGGTCCTCCTGGTCCGAGTGGTCTGAAAGGTGAGGGAGGAGATTCTGGTCCTCAGGTGAGTGTGTTGCCCCCCAGCTGCTCCTCGGGGCCTCGCTGCAGGTTCTGAATGCTCTTCCTGTGTCTGTGCAGGGGCCCCGTGGCATCCAGGGGCCTTCGGGACAACCGGGCAAGTCTGGCAAACGGGTGAGTGAACTCTGTGACCTTTAACCCTCTCGCAGGGCCTGACCCCGCCCGAGTGTTTGTTGTGTTTATGTTTCAACGCTGAGAGGATTATTTTCACCTCAGCAAACAGCTGATCCAGTCCTCGGATCAGTGTCCGAGCCCTTTAATCCGTCTGAAAATTCCAAAACAGGAAAAGTGGCTGTAGATGCAACAAGGTCAAACATTTTGACCTGTTTGGACACAGATAGAAAGAAACTCTGGAGGATTAGAACCCAGCAGATACTGGTTCAGCTTCAGCTTCACACTTCAGTGTTGAAATAGTTCCTCAGTTTGAAGCTGAGCAGAAATGTCATCGTTAAAAAATAAAACGATGACTAACTGTTAGATTCTATGGAGTTTATAAACAACTAATATCTTACCTGTTGTAGATGACCGCAGGCGCTCAGTATTTATGTGTTTTATTGTAAAACTTTGAAGGGTCCAGTAAACCATCTGCACTTTTGAATTATAAAGATTTAAAATAATTTAACAGCCTATATATTATTTAACCAAAGAATCCGTTAAAACAAAAAGAAAATAGCGGAACAAGTAGTGAGTAAAGAGAACAAATCAATTATGTGGAGCATGTAAAGATTTCTGCTTTAAAACACTCTGATTAAATATTTTCTATCATCAGTGAGACTCTGCTAAAGATTTGTTTTGTTTTGTTTGTTAAGGGTCGGGCTGGTGCTGATGGAGCACGAGGGATGCCTGGAGAGCCAGGTTCAAAGGTACGAACGCTGTCACACAGCTGGTCTCTGATCAACTACAGCTGACCCCAGACTGTAGAATTGACCCCGGACTGTAGAACTGACCCCGGACTGTGGCACTGACCCCGGACTGTAGAACTGACCCCAGACTGTAGAACTGACCCCAGAATGTAGAACTGACCCCAGACTGTGGAACTGACCCCGGACTGTGGCACTGACCCCAGACTGTGGCACTGACCCCGGACTGTAGAACTGACCCCGGACTGTGACGCTGACCCCAGACTGTGGCACTGACCCCGGACTGTAGAACTGACCCCGGACTGTGGCACTGACCCCAGACTGTAGAACTGACCCCAGACTGTGGAACCGGACCCAGACTGTGGCACTGACCCCAGACTGTGGCACTGACCCCAGACTGTGGCGCTGACCCCAGACTGTGGCACTGACCCCAGACTGTGGCGCTGACCCCAGACTGTAGAACTGACCCCAGACTGTGGCACTGACCCCAGACTGTAGAACTGACCCCAGACTGTGGAACCGGCCTCAGACTGTAGAATTGACCCCAGACTGTAGAACCGACCCCAGACTGTGGAACCGGCCTCAGACTGTAGAACCGACCCCAGACTGTGGCACTGACCCCAGACTGTAGAACTGACCCCAGACTGTGGAACCGGCTCCAGACTGTGGAACCGGCCCCAGACTGTGGAACCAGCCTCAGACTGTAGAACCGACCCCAGACTGTGGAACCGGCCTCAGACTGTGGAACCGGCCTCAGACTGTAGAATTGACCCCAGACTGTAGAACTGACCCCAGACTATGGTCTGACGGCCCCTTCTCTTTGTTTGTTCACAGGGAGACCGAGGCTTCGATGGACTTCCTGGGCTGCCTGGGGAAAAGGGCCACAGGGTGAGGACCGGATGCTGCAGTTAGAATCCTCAACACCAAAGTGTTGTTTGGTTTAAATAATAGAAGTTGTCAGTTTGAATGTCACGGTGCTCCAGTGTGGATCCAGATGTGGCTCGTCTGGAGCCAGAGTGTCTGCCAGCACTCAGAGCGAGGCAGCGTCTGTTTGAGTGTTTGTGCACAAAGACGACCTGAGTTCTGGTGCTGCTGCTCTCAGAGAGAGGAGACAAGCTCATCCTGTCAAATAAAACACTTCATTCATTTTGAAAAAACTCAATAAATCTCACAATAAGCCTCCAATCTTCTATCTAAAGAAAAAAGGCTTCTACATTATTGTGGAGGCAGCCAGAAGAGTGGATTACTCTCCATCCTGGACCCAGGCTGATCACTAGCTAAAAGCCAAACATAGCAAAAGGCTAATTAAGAGCTAATTTTGCAAATGGCTGAATAAAAGCTAAATGCGACAAAAGACTAGCTAAAAGCTGAATGTAGCAAAAGGCTATCTCAAAGCTAAATGTAGCAAAGCGTAACTAAAGGCAGCAAAATGTTAAAAACTCAGTCATAAAAGGCTAGATAAAAGCTAAAAGTAGCACTATGCTAGCTAAAAGCTAGATGCAACAAAGGCTAGCCAAAATAGTAAAACACTGGCTTAAAGCCAAACAAAGGGTAGCTAAAGTTGCAAAAGGGTAGGTAGGACATAAACTTACTAAATGGCTAGCTAGGTAGTTATAAATAGCAAAAGACAAACTAAAAGACTAAAGACTAAATATTTTAGCTAAAAGCTATACTATTTAGTCAAGCTAAACCCTAAATGTAGCAAAATGCTAGTTAAAAATACAATTATCAAAAGGGCTAAGTAGTAGCTAAAAGTAGCAAAATGCTAACATCTAATATAGTTGTTAGCTAAGATAATAAAATATTTAGAAAAAAGCCAAATTCCTAAAACGTACATCTCCTGAACATTTTAATAGAAAAAAGCTAAAAAAAAAAAAACCAAGTATACACTACAAAACAAACATTTGTCTGAAATCTCAGATTGAATCATTGAAAACACAAAGATCAGATCAGTTGAAGAATGAAAAACTGATATGTTTTTATATGTTTCAGGGGGAGGTGGGGCCAATGGGTCCTCAAGGAGCACCTGGAGAGGACGGTCAGAGAGTAAGTCCTCCTCCTTTCCTCTCTGAGGAATCTTTACCTGAGCGAGGCGAGTCGCCGACTTCCTGCTGGACTCAGCTGAGTCCCATTTAGGAAAATAAATTTTCTGCTTCACTGGATTTGTTCAAATCAAAGATCCTGTAAAGACAGAGGACTCACTCTGACTGGTTTTGGTTCCCACAGGGTGAGGATGGAGAGATCGGGCCCAGAGGACTGGCTGGAGAGAGTGTGAGGATCAATTTTAAATATGACCTGAGGACTGCTTTTCTGAACATCAAGTCAACAAATGTGATGTCATCTTTTCTTCACAGGGTCCTAGAGGTTTGCTGGGGCCCCGTGGTTCTCCTGGACCACCTGGAGCACCTGTGAGTACTATGACTGTCACACCTGCCCTGTCTGACATCACTTCCTGTAAGTAATAGAAGCAATAATGCTGCGTTGCTCTGTCCTCCTCAGGGTGTCGCCGGAGTCGACGGACCTCATGGTCCCAAAGGAAACATGGTACAAACAAAACCTCATCCCTCAATCTGAAACGGGTCCGAATGGACCAAAACCCCTTAGGTGGTTCTGGATCTGTGCAGACTTTTTATTTGGGTTTCACCATCTGTGTCAGAAATGCTTCCAGGATCCACAGATGTGAGGTCAAAGGTCATTCTGATGCCTGGAAGCAGTTTGGAAGCTAAAGCTCTGCAGTGTTCAAACACTCCTGATGAGCTGCAGAAAAAAATCTATTTTATAAAAATCAAAATATTTACTGAACAAAATGTCTGTTTCATAAAGATCAACTGCAGTTTCTGCAAAAATCACAGATGCTGATTGACTTTGCTGAAACTTGCTAAATAGTTAAAATTAGCCAAACAAAAGCAAAAAGCTAAAAAAAAAAGCTCACATTGCAGATTTAAAGCTTAGAACTCCATTTTTTACAGTTTGAAATGGGAAGAGAACTGCCTCTTTAAAATGAGCTCAATCAGATTTCTGCAGCTTTTAATGATGAAAATAACTGTTTAGAGCAAGTCTGGTTCCTCTGGGACTAAAGCTCAGGTTTGTCTCTTTTCAGGGACCTCAAGGAGAGCCTGGTCCACCGGGTCAGCAGGGAATCCCAGGAACACAGGTGAGCACAGCAGTGCAACACAAATAAAACCATGTTGTGGGTCTGATTCAGTTCTACACACACACACACACACACACACACACACCAACATCCTTCGCTCTGTTTAGTTTGTGTCTGACTTCACTTGCGGTTGCCATGGTAACAGATGCTCATCTCTGACTTTCTCTCTAGGGTCTTCCTGGTCCTCAAGGTCCAATTGGACCACCTGGAGAAAAAGTAAGTTCTTTTATTTTCTTGTTTTTACTACAAAACAAAAATTCATGTCTGGATTGTTGTTTAGGAAACTGTTTCCTGTCTGGTTCTACTGATCTGTAGTAAATATTGTTTTATTTGGTTACTCAGCCGTCTTGTTGACGTGTTTCTGTCGTCTCACAGGGACCTCTGGGCAGGTCTGGGTTACCTGGATTACCTGGAGCTGATGGTCCTCCGGTGAGTCTCTGGATCCTGTGATTCAAACTGAAAGTTTACCTTGAACATTTCAGAACCTTTTTCTTTCTGTTTTTTCCCCTCCTGTCAGGTGTTTACAGGTTAAAGTTTTCCTGTGCTGCTCATGATGCTCCCTTCTAACCGACCCACAAACTGCTGCTAGTTTTCACTTTTTCAATCTCTTTTCTGTTTATTACATTTTGCTTCAGATGTTCAGAGCAGCACACAGACCACTGACTGGTGGTATTATCAGTGTTAAATAACATTATTAACCATGATTAATGTGTATTTTTGTCCCACAGGGTCATCCTGGTAAGGAGGGTCCAGCTGGAGAGAAAGGTGCACAGGTAGGTGTGTTTACCTCTCAGCTTGTTGACAAAAATAGAACAAAACAACAAAAATGTGCTGAAGCTTCAATCACTTCTTGGTTTAGCTGCAGGTGTTAGTTTTACATTAGTAAAGTCCAAAAACTTTCTAAACATTCTTGTTGAAACATGACCCCAAACACCAAGAGCCAGAGTTCTGTGTACCGTTAAACCTCCAGTATTTTATATTTCCTTAAATATATTATAATTAGCTTTAAAACCTGTTGCACTGATTCTGTATATTTTGTATTCATAGCTGGTTGAGTTGATACGTAGTTAAAAGTGGTTTATAAATAATAATAATAATATATCAGGCTGCTCATCAGCTTCTTGAAACAAAGCTTTGAATTCACAACAGTGTTTCTTTGCATTAGGGTCCATCGGGTCCCCAAGGTCCTATTGGTTACCCAGGCCCTCGTGGTGTCAAGGTAAGTCTTGTTTCTGTACTCCTGTGTGTTTGACTGAGGGACCGATTTTATTGTCCCTCCCCTGTGTGGTACACTGACTTACACATTCTCTGCTTCCTGTCCAACAGGGTGCTGATGGTGTCCGTGGTCTGAAAGGATCCAAAGGAGAGAAGGTACACACTTGTTAAAATCCTAAATCTGTTAAAATAAGTTACTCTTGTACTGTTTTGTATTTGGCCTTTATTTAGACATTTAAATTTATTTGGAGTGAAATGAGAAAACTAAAGTGAATGTTGTAAAAAATGATGTTTTGTGATGTAACACATTCCTGTTTTGTAGACAAGGTACAGTATATACTTCATGTGATACTTGGTTTTATTACTGCGGGGTATCTGCATCATCCTGCCACTGTTCTTCCATGAGTTTATTGTCATGTCTGAACTGTAGACACCTGACAGCATCTACCACTGTCTCATTGTCTCACTTACCATCTAAGTATAAAACCCAGTGGTACACAGCTCTAACAAGAAGGATAAGATAAAGCATGGTGATGAGTATTAGCATAAAATCCTCAAAGACTGCAGAACACTGTAGTCATGTAGACAGAGCGTTAGCAGGAAGTTACTACATGTGATGCTACAGCCTTATTTTGCAAGACCAATAAATCCACCTGGCTTTGCTGAAGATCCCGTTAAGTATGCAAGAAGAGTGGATGTGACGTGAGTTAGTGAATAGTGTTGTATTTCTGCACAACAGAGGATAAACCTGTTGCAACCTGCTGAAGATGAAACATGGTAAAGTTTCTTAGTCACACCATGTCTAACCCTACCCCTAACTATAAAGACCTGGTGGTTTCTTAGTCACACTAGACCTAACCCTACCCCTGACCATAAAGACCTGGGGTCGGATTTATAAAGCTTGCGTACGCACAAAACGAGCCCAGAAACTTGCGTACGCCACTTTTCACGCAA